>CM047816.1:35933426-36351600 GCA_026214975.1 Gentiana macrophylla | reverse complement strand
AAAATTCCATACAACCCAAATTTAAAAGTACATCTCTTATTAAACTTAATTAAAATTTCAAAATACACCCTTAAATCAAATAAAGTACATAAAATTCCTAGAACATAAATAAAAACAAATAGAAAGCAATTAGGTTTCCTCACGAAGCGCTTTTTTGTATTACGTCGTTTGCTCGATTTAAACAAACCTAACTAACGCTTAGTCAGATAAATCTCGTCCCAATCCACCAAACGGATGAGACGAGCATTTAAGCATATCAATAGCAGGAGGGAAATCATAGTCGCCTTGTACGCCCAGTCATCTCCACTACCTCTAAACCTCTAAAATGTGAATCTTGGAGTACCCAAAGCTAGATCTGTCACAATAGGGTCATTTAGGATCGTATATGGACGTCCTATAGCTTCCTGTAGCTCTCAAATGGTGAAGTCACTACCTCCCCGAGCAGCTGGGGTACAATGAGAACATAAGTGATGGTCTTCGTGCGGGTACTAAGCTCAAAATCTCGTCGTGCAAGACTATAAAGCCTCCCGGGTCCATCACCACTCAGAATCAGGTGGGATCCGACTAATGATGACTCCTCGGAAGAACTCCGTAATCCATATCTAAAAAGCACACTAACCGGCGATATAAATACAAAAACTTAATCACCTACAACTAAATTAAACTAAAACTTAAATAAATAAAACACTAACAAATGCGGAATGTAACCTAACTAATATAATAAGGGATATCTAGGATGCCTCCAGTAGCGCTTTTAGTTAATGTCGTTAGCTCGACACCGTTGAAAACTCACTGGTCAAAGCCATTTGACTTTTCTCGCCACCACTACCTCGTGTAAGCTCGATCGGTGGTGTGGTCATAGAAACAAAGATCTCTCACACACGGGTGAAATCTGAATAGCTTTCCACATACGCTTGAACTTCCCTACGGGTGACCTCTTCATTCTCTCGAGCCCTCTGATGACGCTTTCACCGACGCTCCTCTCCAATTCTTCCATATCCCAACTACTAGCTAGAACTTCTTCGTATGGATCACTACATCCATCCTCTTCATAAAACAGGTTGAGTGAAGACTCACGAATTCTTCACTTCCAGTAGCACCACACCCCCTAGGATGTCGAGACAACGGACATTTGAAGGTCTCTCTTTAGTTCACCAATATAGTGCTTACACCTCCGGCCATTTACTCAAACGGGTCACCACTATAACCACGAAGTTCTAGAACGCCTCAGAATGATTTGGAGAATCTCGAAAGGGCCGGACCAACGTGTCCTCAACTTTCCAGAAACAAATGTAGCCTAGAATTGTATAGAAGAACTTGTTCGCCGACTTGAAATTCTCTCTTCTTAATCTTAGCATCGTGGAGTAGCTTCATCTTATCTTTACTAATCCTGCACTTTCATAGCCTCGGAGTCCGAATTGCCTAGCTCATGTAATCAGCCAGAGTCGATGTTGTCCACAAGATTGGGAATCAAAGTTCGTAAACTTTGTAGCCCAATAAGCTCTATGCTCTAACTCGACAGTGAGATGACATGGTTTCCGTAGACCATTTGATATGGAGATGTCCCCATGAGTTTTATAGGCGCTTATATGCCCAGAGTACATCATCCAATTTCAAACTCAGCCTTTTCTATGACTGCTTACCGTCTTCTCCAGATTTTCTTAATGCTCGTTGCTCCTTTCAACCTCGACCACTAGTCATCGGATGATATGGTGTGCCGCTTTATGACGAACACCATACTTCTCAAGTACTTTCTCTGGGTCGGTTGCGTAAATGCGCCCTTCATCACTCGATCAAGGCACGTGGACACCCAAACCTCACGAAGATATTCTTCTTTAGAAATTTCATCACCGTCTTATGATCATTGTGAGGAGTGGCTTGGGCCTCCACCCATTTAGATACGTAGTCTACGCAGACTAAGATGTATTTATTACCGCAAGATGATGGGAATGGTCCCATAAAATACCCCCATACATCAAAGACTTCGCATTCGAGTATGGGTTTTAAAGGCATGTCAAAACGCCTTTGTCAGTACCGGTTCTTTGGCACCTATCACAAGCTTTACGAGAAAGCTTCGTATCTTTAAAGATCGTAGGCCAATAGAAACCGGATTGAAAGATCTTAGCAACGGTTTTCCACGGACCAAAGTGACCTCCTGTGGGTCCACCGTGGCCTTTGCTCAATAATATCGCGTTGCTCGGATTCTCGAACACATCTCCTAAGCAACCCATCTTTACAGATTCTTGAAAAGATAAGGTTCATCCCAAACGAAATATTTCAAATCGGAGAAGAACTTTTCTTCTCCGATAAGACATTTCGGATCGAGATAACGGGCATGAAGGTAGTTCACAATGGAAGAATACCATGGAACATCGAGAGACAACCGCCTATCAACATAATGTTTTCTAGGGAAAATAGAGATCTATATCATCCGGTTCATCATTTTCCTCATTTAACATTCTAGAAAGCGTGATCCGCCACTACATTTTCACCGCCTTTTTGTCCTTAATTTGAACGTCAAACTCTTGTAGGTCGGTATCCAACGCAGTGGGCGCGGTTTAGCCTCTTTCTTAGTCATCGATAACATAGCGGCGTGGATCGATCCACCACGATCACGTGAGCTCCCAACAAGTAACTCTGAAATTTGTCCATAGCAAAGACTACGCCGGTAGTTCCTTTTCGATAGTAGTATAGTTAACTTGAGAGGGGTTCAATGTGTGACTTATGTAATAGATAGGCTGGAACTTTCCTTGATCTTTTGCCCTAGAACGACTAACAAAGACATAGTTTGATGCGTCGCACATAAGCTCAAATGGTAGGTTCCATCAAAGGATATAAGAATTGGAGCGGATATTAAACGATCCTTGAGCTCCTCAAACGCTTGCTTGCGCTTCATCAAAATTAAACTCAACGTCTTCCTTTAGTAAAGTGGACGGGGCTTGGCTATCTTGGAGAAGTTTTGAATGAACCTTCAGAAAATCCGACATGTCCAAGAAAGCCTCTAACTTCCCACATTCTTAGGGTAGCTCATCTTCTCGATAGCTTCTACTTTTGCCTGTCAACTTCATACCTTTGGCGGAGATCTTGTGGCCAGAACTATTCCTCATCTACCATGAAATAGCATTTTTCCCAATTAAGTACTAAGTTCTTTTCCACACATCCGGATAACACTTGATCAAGATTGTCAAGGCAATCATCGAAGGATCGACCAAAAACCGAAAAATCGTCCATAAAGATCTCCATACACTTCTCTACAAGCCCGTCAAAATAGCGAAAGATACATCGTTGAAATGTAGCTGGGGCATTGCAGAGACCGAATGGCATTCGTCTCAGTAGCGAATGTACCATAAGGCGAGGTAAAAGTGGTCTTTTCTTGGTCACCGGATCAATGGGTATCTGGAAGTATCCCGAATATCCATCCGAGGAGCTGATAGAATCGTGCCCCACCGGACGCCGAGCATCCGATCAATGAATGGAAGGGAAAGTGATCTTTCATGGTTACCTCATTGAGCTTTCGATAATCGATCACGGACTCAGTACCAGATGACAAGTCTCAATGCTATCTCCTCTCCTTCTCATTCTTCTCAATCGTAATTCCACCTTTCTTGGGAACTACTTGAGTTGTGGAAACCCATTCACTATCCGCGATGGCATAAATGATTCCCGTGTCCGTAAGTTTAATGATTTCTTTCTTAACCACCTCTTGCATATGAGGTTGAGCCTTCTCTCGAGGTTGTCTAACACATTTTGCACCCTCATTCGTCTTGATCTTATGCATCTGAGATGTCCGGAGATATTCCTCTGATATCTCCTACTTGCCAACCAAAAGCTTTTCATTCTTCTTCAAGACGTTGATCGCCATTTCCTCTATACGAGAAAGCTTGGCGGATATGATTAATGGAAGCTTGTCGCTTTCTCTTAAGAACACATACTTAAGATGTTTGAGTAACGGCTTCAACACCAAATCCAAGCAGGGGTCTTAGACTTGACTTGAGATCTCCACTTTTCAACTCAATATCATTGAGTTTACTGCGTAGTCCCACTTTGCCAAAGCTTCTCCTTCCAACAATTCTTCCTCAAAATCAGCTGCTAATTGGTCTAGATTAACCACACCATGAGTATTCAGATTATCAACCAATCGCTCATACTCCGCTTCTACAGCCATGACTTGCTTATCCATATAGTCGGTGAAATCATCCGTCATATAATCAATGGAAAAGCCGGTTGGAGGGCCAGAGGGTACTTGAATGGACTTTAAGACATTGTAACTCACCTCTTGATCATCAACTCGGATAGTCACTTGCCCACCATCGCAATCGATGAGGGCCCTAGCTGTAGATAAGAAAGGTCTTCCAAGAATCAGGGGGACGTTTTCATCTTTCTCCATATCTAAAACATACCAATCGACTGGAAAGGTAAATCTATCAATCTGAACCAAAACGCGTCTTTTAGGATCCTGAAGCTTTCTTAGAGGATCTATCGGTAATTGTAAACTCATAGTAGTGGGTTCTAGAAGGCTTTGTAAACCGAGAAATTGTTTGCATCTGAGACATTGGCATAAGGCTTATAGAGGCACTAGATCACACAAAGAATTAGGGAAGACTAGACCTCCCATTAATACTGTAAATCTGAATTTGCCAGGTCTCTCATTTAATTGGTAAGTCTTCATAATTAATCATGGAGCAATCCTCACCAATTTGCTTTTCCATGCCTAACTTCTTTTTCAAGATACAACATCCTTGATGAATTTTGTATACTTAGGCATCTCAACCAAGACATCCGATAGTGGAAGATTTACCGAGTGTTTTTCAAAAGGTTCAAGACATTCTCGTACTTTTGTCCTCAATCAAGGGAATGCCGCTCTTTCTCGGTGAAATGGAAGTTTCTTAAGGTCATCTCGGAAAAACTTTCTTTGAGGATGCACTTACAGCTCTGCATCTTCCGATCCTTCCATCGAACAACTTTCTCAGATTTCTTAGTAGTGAGGATCGCCTCCCGACTTTCGATTGCTTTTTCACCTCGAGGGATCAGCCACTTGAGGATCACCAACTTCTTCACCTCTCGGGGATCACCACCCCAGTTTTCTCTTGCGATTGAGGGAGTGTAGGTGCTCGACTTCCTCTCCCGCCTATCAATGGCGAGGAGGGGCTAGTGGTTTCACGATAGGAAGGACCACTAACATGAGTACCGCTCCTCGATTCATTGCACCGCCCCTCCTCTTTACCGTATTGAATTGATGGCACGAGGTCAAGATATGGGCCTTTGTTCAAGTCGGCTGAGCAACTTGACCACCCTTCGGATTCTTCTCGGTGAAACCAGGCAACGCCACTGGGTCTAGAAGCCAACCTGCTCACCCAGTTGCCCAATTTGTCTCTCGAGATTTTTCATTGACTCGCTTTGCTCCTCTAACTTGGCTTCAGATTGTTGGATTGGGAGGAGCTTTGAGAGTTTTGGAGATTTGGAGCATAGTAATGGGTCAATGACTTTGAAATTGAGAATTTGAATTGGAAGGCCAACTTTGATTGAATTTTTGCGTAGGATTGGAAAATTCGAGTTTTGATTCTGATTAAACCAGGTGGTTTCGTTGAAATTCGATTCAATTAAAATTCGAATTAGGATTGAAATTTGAAGAAGGATTAAACCCTTGGTTTTGAAAATTGCCCTGGCCAGAAACCGATTGAACCTTTGATTGTTACGGCCATAGAATGCATTCACTTCCGCATTCTCATCCGTTCATGTAAGCAGAATTTAGAAGTGTGCCCCACCTCGTCACAATTTTGACATGTGACTTGATTGTCTTGGCCCATAGTCATGAATGCATTTACTTGATAAGGTGCAGGGGATTAATTGGCACTGGCCATTCATATGGCCCGTCTGGCCAACAATTTTTCACGATCTGAACACGAGGTTCTGTGGAAAAGAAGTTTGATTTATTGGATTTGAAACTTGAGGTGGTACCATCTACATCAGAGGCATGGCGATCAAACTTTGTAAATTGACTTCCTCAACCTTGGGAGGAGGAGGTGCTTGAATTGCTTGATAAGAGGGGCATAGTTATACTTTGCAATGTCCTCAAACAATGCCCATCCTCATCAGGCGTTTTCTTGAAATGCCCCACCGTAAGAGCTATTGACCATGCCTTTGTAAGCTCGGTCAATCCATCAAGAATGTATTGACTTGCCTTTCCAAAGGCAAGCCATGATGGGGACATTTTCTCGAGAAGAGACTTGAATCTCTTCCAACATTCAAAGAACGACTCATTTTCTTTCCGATAGAATGTGAAGATGTCGTTCAAACATCAAATTTTGTCTTTGAAGGCGGAAAGTATTGACTTAGAAATTCTCTTTCAAGTTCAAATTTCTGTGGTGATAGATTCGAGGTGAGAGAGAGGTGTACCACTCTTTAGCCTCTCCTTCAAAGAAAATGGGAAAAGTTTCACTTGATGGCATCCTCACTTACTCCTTGATGCGTGTAGTCCCGCATATCTCTAGGAATGTATGTAAGTGGGTATCATGGATTCTCCGATTGATAACCATGAAAAATAGATGCATCTTTGCATCATCCTGAATAAGTCCTGGTTTTAACTCAAAGGTTTGTGCAAGAATGGTCGGAATAACAATAGCCGGGTTGACTTTGACTTCGCCTGGCATGGCGTAGTCCGCCAACGTCGCCTATTATTAGCGGCCATTATCACAAAATCGATGATTTCTCTAGCTAGTTGTTCTTCAAGATCTCACTGGCTCACATGCCGTAACCGCAGAATCGAAAATTCCGCTGTTTGGCCGGACTACGGTTCGCTTCGGGAGTCGTGGGTGTTTAATAACGGTACCTTTTTGACTCGAGTTTGCATAAACCGACCAAAAACAAGTGGAACGAAACTTAAAAGCTAAGAAAGTAAAAGCCTAAACTAAAATTAAAAGCCTAAAGAAAAGAATAGGAAAGAACAAAAGGAAACAAAAGTGTTGAAGAAAACGGACCAAACGGACGCTCCAAAAGTTTGGACGGGCGCCCGATGAAATTGAGATCGGACGGGCGTTTAGTGATTCAAACGCTGCCTGCGAAAGACGGAATACCTGAACGGGCGCCCAACTATTATGGACGCTGCGTCTAAGTGAATAAAACAAAAACAATTGATAATTTTCCAGCGGACGGGCGCCCAATATCCAGGCGCCCGCTTGCTAACGGAAAACTAGAACGAAGCGAAAATTTGCGAGAATAAAAGAAGGTAAGAAAGAAACGGCGGAAAAATGAGAAAGAAAGAAGATCTAATCTCCAAGAAACTACTAAGGGACAGATCTTAAACCCTAATTATCTACTTAACAACTACCTAAAACAATTATCAACTAAAAACAGAATTTAAAACGGAATAAAACAGGAAAAACAAACGAAAAACGAAACAAAAACTAGACAACCGTCCGGTTCCCGGCAACGGCGCCAAAAAATTGTCACGGATTTATCTAGCACAAAGAAAACAAGTAATAAATATTTATAAATCCGGTTTCCCTCAAGTATAAGGATCGTAGTAAAGAGGTTGATACCGGGTCGATCTTACGGGAACTAAACGATTGTGATTCTAGCTTTTGTCTAACCTAAATAATGTCACGAAACTAATCTAAACAAAGCGAATAAACATCAAACAAAATGAGAAGATAAAACTAGACAGAGAGATATAATCCAAAGCTAGGAAGGATAATGGGTCACGAACCAATTTAAACTAACTAAACTAAGATGCAAGTAAAAGTAAACTACTAAACGAATTCAAGTTTTAAGGATTTAAATCAAGTTTATAATCGACAAACGAGGATTGATCCACCTCGTCCAACAATCATTGATTCCAGTCCTCGATTATATTGTGGTTCTTATCTAGGTTGTGATTCACCTTATCTAAACATGAACCCTAATTCCTTAGAAAGTTCATCTATTAATCTATTATCTTCCAATGCAAGATTAACGCGCTTTCTAACCAAAGGTGCAAACTTTATGTTTATAATCTAGCAATTAAACCTATTAACTTCCGTTATGATAGATTCAAATTACTATTCTTATTCATGATAATCTAGGGTTTATTAAGATTTCCATCAACAATAAACAATCACACATGCAGATCTTCCGATATAAAAGCAATTAAGCATAATAAACACGAATAAGTAACAACCTTTAAATAAAAACTCACAGTACAACCGAAGAAAATGAAATCAACAATCGTTGGATGACTTCACAATTCTCGTTTGATGAAGCTTTTAGCCTCTGGACATCCTCGAGAACTCAAATTTGTATAAATAATTGCATAAAAAGTAACTAGTTCAATCTAGATCTAAAGTGCATAAAAACTGGAATAAAAAGGAGAACAACGCAGCCTAAAGCCGCCCCTAGGTTTAGGGTTTTGAATAATGAGTGTATGGTCTCCTTGTGTGGAGAAAACAGCCGACTATATATAGATTTTAAAGTCGGTTTCAGCAAGTCGGCTACCGGACGCCCGTCTGGATCCTTGAACGCCCGTCCAACCTTCATATGAACTTCAAATCGGGCCGAGTCATGATCAAACGCTCGTCCAACCAGCGTCCACCTCAACGTCCAAACTTCCTGAATCAACTTTTCATCTCTGGACGCTCGTCCAATTTCAGCAAACGCCCGTCCACTGGACGGGACCTGGACGCCAGTCCAATATGACTGAATTTTGATTTCTTGATCTCTATCTCTTTTTCATCTTGTCAATGCCTTCATTATCTCTTTTAATCATCAATTGAGCCTTGAATAGTGCATCTACATCATATAAAAACACCACTAAATGTAATATCGCTCAAATAATCGTAAAAACGTAATTAAAGCACATAAATCAACCTATTTTGCAATTAACTCTTTTGAAATATCATTTACTCAATATATTCATTAAACACATGCTTCTTATGCAATTTAGTACGAATACGGGGAAAAATATCATAGAATATAGCGTTATATATCGTATAAAATCACCCTTAACATCGGGTTTGAAATGTTGATCTAAATAACATACCTCGGATTTAAAGTCATCAATCGACTAATTAACGAGCCTATGTTGAAATCACTACTCAATAATGAACCTCGAGTTTGATTCACTACTCAATAATGAACCTCAAGATTGAAATCTACTACTCAATAACGAACCTCTTGTTTGAAATCTTGAAATAACTAACATACCTCGGGTTTGAAGTCATCAATTGACTAATTACCGAGCCTATGTTGAAATCACTACTCAATAATGAACCTCGAGTTTGATTCACTATTCAATAATGAACCTCGGGTTTGAAATATACTACTCTATAACGAACCTCGTTTCTGAAATCTTGAAATAACTAACAAACCTCGGGTTTGAAGTCATCAATCGACTAATTAACGAGCCCAGGTTTAAATTAAAACTGAATAATGAACCTCGAGAATAAATCACTACTCGTTTCATTAAGTTATATAATCAAACCGTAATTTTGTTCCAAAAAATTTATTTAAATAAAAAGACGTATGTTATTAGAAATGGACTAATTATCATTTTTTTAAATAAAAAATAATATAATTCATTCATTTAATGAAAAAATTATAAATCAAAACTTATATTACAATAAATATTAATTGGTACAAAATTGAAAATCATTAAAGGGACGACTCATGTCGTCCCGAAAAAAGGATAGCCCACGTGGATTTTTCATAGTTTATAAAATAAATAGTGCATATTTAAAGGGACGACAATAGTCGTCCCAAAAAACAATACAATTCATTCATTCTTGTATTACAATAAATATTAGTTGGTATTAAATCTGGAAAATATTGAAAATTTTAAAGGGACGACATAAGTCGTCCCAAAAAATGGGCAGTCAACGTGACTTTTGCAAATTTTATACAATAATTTATTACTATTTAAAGGGACGACTACTGTCGTCCCAAAAAATGAGAGTGTCCACGTGGCTTCCAGGCTGGACAGTAGTCGTCCCAAAAAATACATATGTCGTCCCAAAAGAGATATTAAATTTCCTGCGAAAACATTCCGCCAAAAGTCAAATTTCCCTCCGTTCAACATGTCGTCCCAAAAAGGACTGTGTCGTCCCAAAAAAGTATCCGCCAATTTTTCCCACCAAAAAATTGACTTTTCCAGGAATGAGCTTAGTGAATAAAAATCACAATCAAAAGAGTTAAATCTGTTATTTCATAATTTTTGTAAAGCTTGTGATTATATATTGTTGCTCCTGGCAACAAACATGTATGAACCATTTCACAAAGTCTATGCCCGGAAAGTCCAAAGTCTCGATACTTAGCTCTCGGTCTGCCGGTCTGATTTTTTTTGTTCTTAAGGCTTGCAGCTTCATCATGTCACATTTAATCGACTAATAAAAGCTTGATGTCCTGCACAAGACACTCACGTACACTTGTCAACCACACCGCCATATCATAATGGCAAGTTATCGTGCAATCGGGACCATTACACGAACACACATTCTTTGACAAAGACAATGGATACTACTAAACACGGACGCATTACGTTATGCATGATTTCCCACCCCCCACGACCCCGACATGACAACGAACCTCTCCCGGCCGATTCACCCAAATAAAGCGGCCGCCCTGGCTCGTAGCATTTACTCGATGTCGACATATTTCCTCCCCGACATGACATTTACCACGTCAAGGATTCCGCCCAAAGACGCGTCTGAACGTAGCTTTCACCGACGCTGTCGGGTTTCCACGACATGGTAGCTACCATTTCTCTCAGCAGTTTTACCATGTCTAGGCCGATGCCCATGCACCGTAGTGATGGCCCCATCGATTATATTTACATAGCGATTCTACACAATATCTTCACACATCACAATATCTATAGCACACAAAGGACGGATAGAGGATCACCTTGTCTCAATCCTCTTTCCATAGGAAATTGACCAGTTGGGCTCCCATTTACCAGGACGGATACTCGAGCAGAATTTAGGCAGCCCCTAATCCATTTCCGCCACATAATCCCAAAATCCATCTGCATCATAATGGAGTCTAAGAAATCCCAAATTACCGAGTCAAATGGTTTTTTGAAATCGGCCTTGAAGAAGAAAGCTTTTTTTTTTCTTTTTCACATAGTCTAGAAGCTCATAAGCAATCACCACCCCATCAAGAATCTGTCTTCCTTTGATGTAAGCTGTCTGCGTCTCACCGTTCAAGAGATATTGTAAGACTATTTTTAATCTCTCGACTAGCACTTTCTAAACAATTTTATAAATGGATCCATCTAAGCTGATGCATGGGCCGATAATCTTTGAAAGACGTGGGGTTACATTCTTAGGGATAAGAGAAATAAAGGACGAATTTAATCGTTTAAACCTTTATCTAAATGACCAACAACCTCAAAATGTTTAACACACCTCATAATATCACTTTTAACAAGCATCCATTGTGCTTTGAAGAAGCTAAGATTGAGCCGTCCGGCCCTGGCATTTTTTCCCATCACAATTCAAATGGCATTTTTTACTTCAGTCTCAGAAAAAGGTTTTTCAAGTGAATCTCTAATTACCGGGCTCAGCCTACCAAAATTTCTCTTACTCCAAATTTTTAGAGCGGATTTAACACATTTCAGCTTAGTCTTCAAAACCGTCCCCGGCGAACCAATAACCTCACACTCATGCCACGCTTTACTGACAACAGAATGGATCTCCTTGTGTTTCATCCAATTGTTGAAAAACCTGAAGGGACAACTGGACAAGGGCCGGAATCGTTTCCCACCTGTTTGAGGAGAATAAGACAGTGATCACTTATCAGAGAGGCCCGATTGCATACCAATCAAGGAAATATTCGGCCAGACGTCAAGGACTTTAGTAGAGATAAGACATCTATCAATGCGACTCAATTTCGACCTGGATTAATTTGTTGATCCAAGTGTACTTTCTACCTTCCAGTCTTAAGTCAATTCAACCAGCGCGTGTGATGAAGTTCAAGAGAATGTCAGCTAGGATGCATGGATACAGATACGTGGATAGGGAATACATATATACGGGATTAATATAGGATACAGATACGAGGTGTATTTGTAAATAATAAAAATATAAGGACTAAACTGTAAATAACTAAAATAAAATGACTATGTATGTACATATATATATATATATATATATGTATATATATATATATATATATATATATATATATATGTGTGTGTGTGTGTGTGTGTGTGTGTGTGTGTGCGCAAGGCATTGTGTTTCACGCTTTTAAGGTTCAAAGAGGCAAATCAATACCAACCAACGAGCCAGAGGCACAAATATAACCATCACCGCTAAAGCAACTAACAATATAATAAATGTTCTTCTTCCATATGCACGTAAGAGTGTAAGACCTCCAGCTGCACCGTTAGATGGTGGTAAAGATTTCGAGTGGAGAGTGATGCGCTGTGGAGGAAAGTTGTAGTTTCTATTTATGTAGTTGAGGGAGACTTTGTTACAGGCAGGGAATTTGAGGGGCATCGGGCGGGGTTTCGGAAGAATTTTGGGTGGCATTATTAGAAATTGTAAGCGCATTGAGGGTGCAGGGATACCTCTTCTTACTTTTCATAGAACTAGAGTGGGTAGCGGAGTAAGTACTAAATTTTGGTCCGATCCTTAGGTGGGTAATTTTTGGGCTAAATTTCAATTTTGGTCCTCTAACTAGACACGTTTTTCGATTTTGGTCCTGGTTTTCTCCGGCGACAATTTTAGTCCTGTAAGTGGTATTTTTTGCAAAAATAGTCCTGAACCCCGGAAAGACCACTTACAGGACTAAAATTGTAGCCGGAAAGACCACTTACAGGACTAAAATTGTCACCGGAAAAGACCCTTTTTAGTCACATATCGTTTTAATAAAGTCCAATAAGAACTAAATTAATAGTCCACTAAACAATAATTTTTAGAACCCCGGAACAATTTTTAATAGTCCACTAAACAATTAATTCACATATCGTTTTAATAAAGTCCAATAAGAACTAAATTAATATTATTAGGATTCGACGTCCGAGAATAGCTATGCTATATTAGGAGGCACGTCGGGACCATGGAATAATAATCGTGCCTCGATAAATCAAATAAATAATTATAGAATAATTATATTCGATAAATCAATCACGAGAATATGCCACCATAATCCCGTGATCGCACTCCTCCGATTATGAGATTATATTTATCTCCTCACGAGAATAATAATAAGCGTCCCATTGATATAATCATTACATATGGATTAATCCTCCATAGATCGCTCATTCTAAATCGGGAAGTTACTGTTAACCCTTTTTAGAACCTCTTATCCTTATTTACCATTAACCCCCTAGTGATCAATTAATTCATGCAACTCACTGGTGATCAATCAGTGTGATATGAACTCGCGCGAACCCCGGAACAATTTTTAATAGTCCACTAAACAATTAATTCACATATCGTTTTAATAAAGTCCAATAAGAACTAAATTAATATTATTAGGATTCGACGTCCGAGAATAGCTATGCTATATTAGGAGGCACGTCGGGGACCATGGACTAATAATCAGCGGCTCCGATAAATCAAATAAATAATTATAGAATAATTATATTCGATAAATCAATCACAGGAATATGCCACCATAATCCCGTGACTGCACTCCTCCGATTATGATTATTAGAGGAAACTAGAACCTACTATATTTGGATATATATTTGAAACTGTACATCCCCTGGATATGGCATAGTGGTAAGCGGTTGGGGTGGTGTAATGCCAGCTGGACTGAAAGCCGGAGTGTGGGGTTCGAGTCCCGTAAAGGGCCGGCCCCTTTCGGTAAGCGGAAAAAACAGCAGCCTCTTCCCCGAGCTGCTAGGTCTCTGATTAACCTCTCCTCGCACTCCCAAGTGATCGTGGGGACCCATCCGGTTAGGGTTTAAAATAAAAAGTGAAATTTTGTGTCTCTCAAAATTATTTTTAATGTGCTAAAATATGTATTCATAGGGTAGAATGATTAATGTAATAATCATTTGATATAAATTTTTATTTTTCTAATATATATATATATATATATATATATATATATATATATATATATATATATATATATATATATATATATATATATATATATATATATATATATATATATAACAACATGTATATCAGTGCTTATTTGCACTAAACAATTAATTCACATATCGTTTTAATAAAGTCCAATAAGAACTAAATTAATATTATTAGGATTCGACGTCCGAGAATAGCTATGCTATATTAGGAGGCACGCGTCGGGGACCATGGACTAATAATCGTGCGCTCCGATAAATCAAATAAATAATTATAGAATAATTATATTCGATAAATCAATCACAGAATATGCCACCATAATCCCGTGATCGCACTCCTCCGATTATGAGATTATATTTATCTCCTCACGAGAATAATAATAAGCGTCCATTGATATAATCATTACATATGGATTAATCCTCCATAGATCTGCTTCATTCTAAATCGGGAAGTTACCGTTAACCCTTTTAGAACCTCTTATCCTTATTTACCATTAACCCCTCTAGTGATCAATCGAAAGGTGATATGAACTCGCATTTCGATCGATTAGTTTCTGGATTAACAAATAAGGGAATCGCTCATTTACTTCCATAAATGGAAGGAATGGATTCCGTGATCTGTGATAACACGGACTACTCACTCAATCCAAACAAATGCCAAGATGGGGTAATTCGGACCACGGACTCAGTGTAATCCTTAACCGTCAAGTCAAACCTCATAATGATTCAAGCGGTTGATCAAAAATAAAAATATAGTATGTTATTTTTTTTTAGTTGTGAGAAAACTTTTACTACCGTAATAAACGGGGCTGGAAGAGGAAAAACTCATAAATGTTGTATTACTTTACTCGATAGGACTTTTACTTGCATACAGTGGCGGACCTACATACAGCTAAGAGGGGGCAATCGCTTCTTAATCTGAAAAATCCTACTAATATATGTAGTATGTATCTTGTTTGCCCCTTAAATTTTTTATTTGTCTCTTTAAATTTTTTACTGCCCCTCCTTACCCGAGATCCTGCGTCCGCCATTGCTTGCATATATGGATGTAATATTTAAAACATTGAGACAAGAATATATGTTCATCTTTCAATTTAAAACAGTACCCTCCCCCATCCAGTAATACAGGACATTTCGGTCACCTCATAAATGAGTTATTTTTTTAATATTTCTAGGTAAAATGTTGTATTGTTTTCTGAGACTGCCTAATGATATTGCAATATTTAGTGTGAAAGTGAAAAGAATGCATTTAATATTGTTTTGGAATATTAGAATGCCCTTATAATATGAGAAAAGTCTAAAAAACTAAAAGACCTTATATTACAGGACGGAGGGGTATAAAATAATATAGATCGTCGTTATATAGTCATTTTGTACAACATAATTTTGATTAAAGGCGGCCCTTCCATTAGACAACCTAGTCTGAGCCTCGGGCTCCCTCACAACCAGAAAACTCATTTTTTTGGACGACAAAAAGTCGTCCCAAAAGACCACATGTCGTCGCAAAAGTTGTTTTTAGGGACGACACGTCGCCCCAAAAGTGTCGCCGCTTTAGATTTGTCCCAAAAAACAATGCAAACGTTTTTTGTGGCGGAAAGTCGTCCCTTTAAAAATGTGATGACATGGCAGCTGACGTGGCTTTGATTTTCATGTTAGATGACGTGGAGAAGACCAGCAGACGTGGCAAATGTTTTTTGGGACGATACTTGTCGTCCCTAAAGCAATTTATTAATTTTTTAAATTATTAAATAATATTAACCGAAAAAAATAATAAAACAATTTTTGTGACGACATGTCGTCCCAAAAAACATTGTATAATTTTCTAATTTAATTTTTTTCCAATAAGAAAATATATAAAAATTGTTTTTTGGGACGGCTTGTCGTCCCAAAAGGTGTTTTTAATATTTTCATATTATGATTTTTTCGAATAAAAAAATTTTAAATATGCATTTGGGACGAAAATGTCGTCCCAAAAGGTGTTTTTTTTTAATATTTTTAGGTAATAATTTTTTGATTAAAAAAATATAAAATATGCATTTGTGACGACTATGTCGTCCCAAAAAACGTTTTTTTTTAATACAAATTTTGTTTCTGCATGGCCTCCCATGCTCATTCCATAATCTTATACATGTTTTCATATTCAAAGCCATACCAAAACCAAACAAAACATACGATGTTTCATAAAAACCATAATGTTTAAAAACATGCATACAAACCTTCTTGTTTACTAAAAAAGTGTACTACATGCATACAAACCTTCATCGATCATCACCAAGATCAATATCAACATCATCATCATCATCATCAACATCATCATCATCATCATCATCATCATCATCATCATCATCATCATCCAGAAGGCTCACGGCATGTCCGGCATGTGTATGGTTGGATCGCGACTTTTCATAGATTCAAACAAACCCTTCAAACAAGCCGTTAACCATTTGTTTTTCTTCTTTAACAGATTTTGGGACTTTTTTATCTTTTCAAATTTGATGTCCCGACTTTGGGTTGATGCCGATGTTGAGGCATCAAACTGTTGCGAAGTGAGCAATTGACGAGGTTGAGTGGGTCCAAGGCCTATCAAATAATCTCGCCTTGAATCTAAGGCTTGAGCAAAGATTTGCTCCTCTTCTTCATGAGTTGCTCGTCTTCCGGGAGCAATCCTTTCCATGAACTCAAGCAGCCACTTCTAAACATATATATAAAAAAAATTGTAATTAAATTAATTGAGGATAAAATGTTCACAATATATATATGTAGAAGGTATATCACTTACGAAATCCTCCTCCGCTTCTGCATTAACGAATTGACCTTCAGAGTTCCGATGCTTCGCGGCCCATATTTCGATAGGATCATCTCCCAAAGGATATTCAAGTGGATTTTTCTAGAAAATACATATGTAGTATTAGTTTGGAAAATTAAAAAATAAAGGAAGAGGTTATAAGGATTTAAAATTTAATACTTACATCTTTCCATCGAATAGCAGGCATAGACGTCCGTCCTTGAGAACACATATATTTAGTGTTAGCACGGTTTTTTTTGTTCTGCTCAGATGGCTTCTGCAATAAAACGTGCTTTTCGATTAGATTCAAGTAATATATGAGAAATAATGATTGAATAAATGTAACACGTATATTAGAATAAAAAGTTCACCTTAAATTTCTCATATTTAATATATCGGAGAAACGCCTCCCAATCTGCTTGTGTTGCGACGGTTTCATCTAAAATGGGAGGAGTCCAAGTTCCCTCTTTTTTCAAGTAGCCGTTCACTTGAGTGGCCATCTTACTCTTCCATTTTCTAAATATTTATGAATCTTCTGCTAGCACTATTGGGCGATAAACAGGTGTAAAAGTGTCCTGAAAACGCAATAAAACCAAGCATTTGGTAACTAATAGAATGAAATTTATAATGCGATAGTGTTGAGCACTTAAATTTAGTTAAATATACCTCAATTTCTCGCCAAATTAGCTCTTTGGCCTGCCCATCGACTTTTCGCCAGTTCTCGGTGCTAGGGGGACATCGAATCCGCACGACCCAACCTATCTCAGAATCTAAAAATGATGAGTTTTTACCCACCGCCTTTCGTACCTTGGGAAATCTTGGATCCCATGTAAGCGGGATCTTGGATCCCGCTAGGTTTGAAGTCATCAATCGACTAATTAATGAGCCTAGGTTGAAATCACTACTCAATAATGAACCTCGAGTTTGAATCACTACTCAATTATGAACCTCGAGTTTGAAATCTACTACTCAATAATGAACCTCATGTTTGAAATCTTGAACGAACTTATGAACCTCGGGTTTGAAGTCATCAATCGACTAATTAACGAGCCTAGGTTGAAATCACTACTCAATAATGAACCTCGAGTTTGATTCACTACTCAACTATGTACCTCAGGTATGAAATCTACTACTCAATAACGAACATCATGTTTGAAGTCTTGAACGAACTGACGAACCTCGGGTTTGAAGTCATCAATCGACTAATTAACGAGCCTAGGTTGAAATCACTACTCAATAATGAACCTCGAGTTTGAATCACTACTCAATTATGAACCTCAAGTTTTAAATCTACCACTCAATAACGAGCCTCGGGTTTGAAATGTTGAACTAAATAACATACCTCGGATTTGAAGTCATCAATCGACTAATTAACGAGCCTACGTTGAAATCACTACTCAATAATAAACCTCGAGTTTGATTCACTACTCAATAATGAACCTCAAGATTGAAATCTACTACTCAATAACGAACCTCTTGTTTGAAATCTTGAAATAACTAACATACCTCAGGTTTGAAGTCATCAATTGACTAATTAATGAGCCTATGTTGAAATCACTACTCAATAATGAACCTCGAGTTTGATTCACTATTCAATAATGAACCTCGGGTTTGAAATATACTACTCTATAACGAACCTCGTGTCTGAAATCTTGAAATAACTAACAAACCTCGGGTTTGAAGTCATCAATCAACTAATTAACGAGCCCATGTTGAAATTAATACTCAATAATGAACCTCGAGAATGAATCACTACTCGTTCATTAAGTTATATAATCAAACCGTAATTTTGTTCCAAAAAATTTATTTAAATAAAAAGACGTATGTTATTAGAAATGGACTAATTATCATTTTTTTTAAATAAAAAATAATATAATTCATTCATTTAATGAAAAATTATAAATCAAAACATATATTACAATAAATATTAATTGGTACAAAATTGAAAATCTTTCAAGGGACGACTCACGTCGTCCTGAAAAAAGGATAGCCCACGTGGATTTTTCATAGTTTATAAAATAAATAGTGCCTATTTAAAGGGACGACAATAGTCGTCCCAAAAAACAATACAATTCATTCATTCTTGTATTACAATGAATATTAGTTGGTATTAAATCTGGAAAATATTGAAATTTTTTAAAGGGACGACATAAGTCGTCCCAAAAAATGGTCAGTCAACGTGACTTTCACAAATTTTATACAATAATTTATTACTATTTAAAGGGACGACTACTGTCGTCCCAAAAAATGAGAGTGTCCACGTGGCTTCCAGGCTGGATAGTAGTCGTCCCAAAAAATGCATATGTCTTCCCAAAAGAGATTTTAAATTTCCCGCGAAAAAATTCCGCCAAAAGTCAAATTTCCCTCCGTTCAACATGTCGTCCCAAAAAGGACTGTGTCGTCCCAAAAAAGTATCTGCCAATTTTTCCCACCAAAAATTTGACTTTTCCCGGAATGAGCTTAGTGAATAAAAATCACAATCAAAAGAGTTAAATCTGTTATTTCATAATTTTTGTAAAGCTTTTGATTATATATTATTGCTCCTGGCAACAAACATGTATGTACCATTTCACAAAGTCTATGCTCGGAAAGTCCAAAGTCTCGATACTTAGCTCTCGGTCTGCCGGTTTGATTTTTTTGTTAAGTAAGGCTTGCGGCTTCATCATGTCACATTTAATCGACTAATAAAAGCTTGATGTCCAAACAAGACACACACGCGTACACTTGTCAACCACACTTGTTGGGAGATTTTGCATCATTAAAACAAAGAAAATTTATAAAACCTATACTACCATGCAAAACTACCTCTAACCGGCCGAATACCGGGTAGTTGCTAGTAAAGTTGGATAAGTGCGGTATCGATCCTCGAGGGAATTAGGTCATCGAATCTAACTTATTAATTCTTCTTTATTAACCTAAACCTAAACTAAAGCGGAAAAGTAAAAGCTGAATGAGAGGATTGTTAATCCAAAGCCGGGAAGGATAATTACGATCAACATAAAATAAATCTAAACTACAACAATAAATCTATCTAACGAACATGATAATGATGAAGCGATCAAACATGGAACGAACCATAATCCACCATCCCGCAACCCTTAATTTCTTCCTAGATTATCTTATAGTGATTTAATTCAAGTTGTGGTTTCACCTATCAAGCGTATGAATTCCTACTTTCGTAGATGAATTCGCCTATCAATCTCTATCTTTCGATTTACGGAGATTAACGCATCATAAAATAACCCAAGGTGCAAGATTTTCTAGATCTAACAACCTAGACATTCAACCTATCAACTTTCGTTTGACATAGATCAAAACGTCTATTCTTTCCTATGGTGATCTCGCGTTTACACGACTTTCGTCTCTGATAAACATCAATCGCAAACATCTTTCGATATAAATTTGCAATAACAAATAATCATAGAAAGATCTGAACTTGGAATTTAAACTTACAAGATATCCGGAAAAGAAAGTAAAAGCGCTGCAGAAAGATATCCATGGCTGCTCCATGTTTATTCAACCTCAAAACATCATCATGGTTCAAGAAGCGAAGGAAAAACAAACAAAATAAAAGACCTAATCTAACCCCGATCACCCGAGCACAAGGCTCGGGTGATCGGCCTAAAGCTCCCGAAAGCGGCTCTTTATGCAATGTAATTTTCGTATGAAAAATCTGATGTAATTAGGGTTGGAATCGCAGCTGCTTTTATAGAAAAATCAAGTCGGTTGCTACAAATAAAGGTGCCGGACGCCCGTCCGTAATGTCGGACGCCCGTTCACTATTTTCAGCAACAGCATCCAAACTTGTAACGCTCATATCTCGGGCCTCGTAAGTCGGAATGGAGTGATTCAAAATCCTGTAGAATCCTCTCTTCAAGACCTACAACTCTTATCTTGAGGTCCAGAGTCAAATCGGTTTTTATCATATCAAGAACTGCGTCGGAAGTCGGGACTACCCGGAATCCTGATTTCCCAACATTCATCTTGATTGATTTCTTTCCTTATATCTTTCAATCTTTCATAACTTTGATTGATCCTTTCCAATCACGAATTTGGCTCTCTAAAATCCTCTCTCCCATCATCAATGAGTATCTACAACAATAGGAAAACATACCAAAGCGTAACGTATTTCCAAAATAACATAAAATCATCAATTACGCACATAAATCGTTACGTTTGAGATTTAACTATTAAAAACATCATTTACTCAATATTTCAATATAAAGCCCTATTTCTATGAAAATAATACATATACGGGGAAATTGATATAAAATATATCGTTAAAAACACTATAAATTCACCCTAAACAACAACACCCCACACTTAGCTTTTTGCTCGTCCCGAGCAAAACAAAACATAATCAAGCTCGAGACAAATAAACATTTATACAAATATAAAGCATATTCAAGTAGTTTAGAAGTTCACCCAAGTGCGTGTGTGCATAGCCATAATAGATTTCCACTAAAACCACACTTGAAATTGATTCAAGCAAAACTAGCCAACATCCCATTTGAATCGTGAAATATAAAACGATTATAACATGCACCTCACAAAACATACATATCACGAAAAGATAATAGAATACATCTAGATTCTTTCCGACATACTCGAGAGGATAATCCTACTACAACATATCTATCAGGTTTATCTTTGGGGATAAGACTTGCGATAACTAAGCTTTTCATTCAATTCATAACACTATTCTCATAAGTTGATTTTTATTTCACTTAAACACACATTAGAATGAGCTATTGCCCGGTCATAGCGAGAATAGGACATTTCGAGATAATCCCTACCTTACTCCAATCATAAGGCAGCTTTTTTCTAATCGTAAGTGAGCTTTTAGTCATCATAGTGGTATAGGACATCGTGGTATACCCTATCTCACTCAAATCATCGACTAGCTTCCGACACACCCATTTACAATTATGTTTACTTAGAGATTTACATTTGGCGGTGGAAAAGATTATTTTCTAGTAGCCTGAGACCACTGAGCATAACACCTCAAGTAAACAATTTATTACTATTGCAAAGACTTAATCACGTTTCACTTATCACATTCAAACTTATAGATATTCACGGTATGTCATACTTTAATCCTAGAATACAAACTACTAAACTTTTCAAGAATTGTACATAAGCAAAGAAACATGCTATAATCATAAAAATCTCCAACTAAAATGGGGTAGGCTTTCAACATTTAGCTCATCATTTACTATGGCATGTGAAAAGAGTGTCGGGTGAAACAACTAAAATTACTAAATATACGTAATATAGCAAAAATGATATAAACTCAAGCAAAGATATGCCTTTGTCTACTCGGGACAAAACAAAAATTTTAAAATTAAGCACTTTTCATAGAAATACTAAAAATATGAGCAAACGAAAGTAGACACATAAATCATCTATCCCTTCCCCACACTTAGATTGCAACTTGTCCTCAAGTTATACGAAATACTAAATTAGAGAACTTAGGCGATTGGATCTTTGGCAGTGCGGAGGAACCAACAAGAACCAGGATTGCTTGCATAGCTCAGTAGACTGTGGAGCATCACAGGTAAACTGAATACATCGTGAAAGTGCACAATAGCTATAGAAAGTATCCTGCAGACTTGATTAGTGCAAAAAGAGTCTACGGGGAAAAGATTAGACTTATACAAATAAAGCACATAAGGAAAAGAATTTATAGAGATATTCAAATTATGCTCAAATAAAGATGGAATACATATACATGAAAATATCACAAACTCGTGGCTAGGTGCAACTACATGAAAACAAAGTACAATGCAATCTATATGATATGCAATCCTAAAAATAAAAACGAGGTAGTATTACGGAAACCGACAGTTAACTACTCTCAAGAAAAATAGAAAAACAATGCAACTATATGACATGCAACTAAATGATATGCATCTAAGTGATATGCAAAAATAAAAGAAAATAAAAGAAACGAAAACTAGCCTACTAATGTGCAACATAACATGCATATAAACGCTCTACCACATAATGACAAAGTTACGATAAACGAGCAGTCTTTGTCACTACATGCGAGCCAGCGCGCCTTAAGACTTATCTAAAGTGATAGACTTATGGAAACCAACAGTTGTCTATACTAAGAAGATATAACTCATATGGTCCGAGTTGTAGCATACGGAAAACCGACAGTAGCTACCCATATGAACTATAAAAACAAAGGAAGCACGTAAGTCTTAAAAGCTTAAAAGATTCATCGGAGCGGTATGTAGCATACGGGAACCGAAATTAGCTACTAATTAACCATAAGAACAGTTATAGCTTACGAGAACCGACAGTCACTATAACATGCCTAGATGAATCATATATAAGGAATTGATCCATTATCTAACATGGATTCATAGATGGAAAGGTAAAAACATATAAGTTCAGGGCATCTATGTAAAAATCAATTAGCCACAGAAGCTCGAATGAAAAATCCACATCAAATAAAAGCATTGAAAATAAAATCAAGAAATTTAGAACTGGGTGAACCCGGACGAACGTTCACTTAGCGTTGAATCGGGGCGGGCGTTCCACCTTGCGGCGGCTAAATGCCGCGCTTTGAAAACCGACCGGACGGGCGTTCGAAAGTATAGGCGCCAAAATGCGGTCCTCTAAATCGAAACAGATTGAAAATATTTGAGCGGACGGCGTCCAATACTTCCCAACGCTTCGTTCACTGCAGATGAAGAAGCGGGCGGGCGTCCAACGTAAGCGAGGCGCCGTCCATACAATGAACATGCCTGCAGTTTGCGAAATACACAAAGGCAACCACTAATATTCCACTTCTAAACACCAATAACGAGGCGGCCACATCAAATTTAAGCACGCATACTTATATGAGGAAACAACTAAACATATAAACTTCACGTAAAACAAGTTGAGTAAAAAACTTTTGCACATTCTTAACTCTAACGGTCATCGAAACACGGCAAAATAAAAACTCTCAACTTGGTATACGCTATTTTATTAAAGCGAAAAATAAACGTAACAAAATCGAGAAATATCAAGACTAGATTCAACATGACACCTATTCCCGGCAACGGCGCCACTTTTGTTGGGGAGATTTTGCATCATTAAAACAAAGAAAATTTATAAAACCTATACTACCATGCAAAACTACCTCCTAACCGGCGAATACCGGGTAGTTGCTAGTAAAGTTGGATAAGTACGGTATCGATCCTCGAGGATTGGGTCATCGAATCTAACTTATTAATTCTTCTTTATTAACCTAAACCTAAACTAAAACGGAAAAGTAAATCGACAGAGGATTGTTAATCCAAAGCCGGAAGGATAATTGCGATCAACATAAAATAAATCTAAACTACAACAATAAATCTATCTAACGAACATGATAATGATAGGCGATCAAACATGGAACGAACCATAATCCACCATCCCAAACCCTTAATTTCTTCCTAGATTATCTTATAGTGATTTAATTCAAGTTGTGGTTTCACCTATCAAGCGTATGAATTCCTACTTTCGTAGATGAATTACGCCTATCAATCTCTATCTTTCGATTTACGGAGATTAACGCATCATAAAATAACCCAAGGTGCAAGATTTTCTAGATCTAACAACCTAGACATTCAACCTATCAACTTTCGTTTGACATAGATCAAAACGTCTATTCTTTCCTATGGTGATCTCGCGTTTACACCGACTTTCGTCCCCACGGTAAACATCAATCGCAAACATCTTTCGATATAAATTTGCAATAACAAATAATCATAGAAAAGATCTGAACTTGGAATTTAAACTTACAAGATATCCGAAAAAAGAAAGTAAAACGCTGCAGAAAGATATCCATGGCTGCTCCATGTTTATTCAACCTCAAAACATCATCATGGTTCAAGAAACGAAGGAAAAACAAACAAAATAAAAGACCTAATCTAACCCGATCACCTGAGCACAAGGCTCGGGTGATCGGCTCAAAGCTCCTAAAAGCGGTCATTGCCTGCGTGTAATTTTCGTATGAAAAATCTGATGTAATTAGGGTTGGAATCGCAGCTGCTTTTATAGAAAAATCAAGTCGGTTGCTACAGTAAAGGTGCCGGACGCCCGTCCATAATGTCGGACGCCCGTTCACTATTTTCAGCAACAGCATCCAAACTTGTAACGCTCATATCTCGGGCCTCGTAAGTCGGAATGGAGTGATTCAAAATCCTGTAGAATCCTCTCTTCAAGACCTACAACTCTTATCTTGAGGTCCAGAGTCAAATCGGTTTTATCATATCAAGAACTGCGTCGGAAGTCGGGACTACCCGAATCTGATTTCCCAACATTCATCTTGATTGATTTCTTTCCTATATCTTTCAATCTTTCATAACTTTGATTGATCCTTTCCAATCACGAATTTGGCTCTCTAAAATCCTCTCTCCCATCATCAATGAGTATCTACAACAATAGGAAAACATACCAAAGCGTAACGTATTTCCAAAATAACATAAAATCATCAATTACGCATAAAATCGTTACGTTTTGAGATTTAACTATTAAAAACATCATTTACTCAATATTTCAATATAAAGCCCTATTTCTATGAAAATAATACATATACGGGGGAAATTGATATAAAATATATCGTTAAAAACACTATAAATTCACCCTAAACACACACCGCCATATCATAATGGCAAGTTATCGTGCAATCGGGACCATTACACCGAACACACGTTCTTTGACAGCACAATGGATACTAATAGAATCACGGACGCACACGTTGCGGCAGATTCCCCCACCCCCGACATGACAACGAACCCTCTCTCCGGCCGATTCACCCAGTCAAAGCAGCCGCCCTAGCTCGTAGCATTTACTCGACGCGACATATTTCCTCCCTGACATGACATTTACCATGTCAAGGATTCCGCCCCAGCACGTACGTACGTAGCTTTCACCTGACGCGACAGGTTTCCCCTGACATGGTAGCTACCATTTCTCTCAGCAGTTTTACCATGTCAAGGCCGATGCCCATACACTGTAGTGATGGCGCCATCGTTTATATTTACATAGCGATTCTACATAATATCTTCACACATCACAATATCTATAGCACACAAAGGACGGATAGAGGATCACCTTGTCTCAATCCTCTTTTCATAGGAAATTCAGCAGTTGGGCTCCCATTTACCAGGACGGATACTCGAGCAGAATTTAGGCAGCCCTTAATCCATTTCCGCCACATAATCCGAAAATCCATCTGCATCATAATGGAGTCTAAGCAATCCCAAATTACCGAGTCGAATGGTTTTTTGAAATCGGCCTTGAAGAAGAAAGCTTTTATTTTTTTCCTTTTTCACATAGTCTAGAAGCTCATAAGCAATCACCACCCCATCAAGAATCTGTCTTCCTTTGATGTAAGCTGTCTGCGTCTCACCGTTCAAGAGATATTGTAAGACTATTTTTAATCTCTCGACCAGCACTTTCTAAACAATTTTATAAATGGATCCAACTAAGCTGATGCATGGGCCGATAATCTTTGAAAGACGTGGGGTTACATTCTTGGGGATAAGAGAAATAAAGGACGAGTTTAATTGTTTAAACCTTTATCTAAATGACCAACAACCTCAAAATGTTTAACACACCTCATAATATCACTTTTAACAAGCATCCATTATGCTTTGAAGAAGCTAAGATTGAGCCGTCCGCCCTCAAGTGGCGTTTTCCCATCACAATTCAAATGGCATTTTTACTTGATCTCGGTAAAAGGTTTTTCAAGTGAATCTCTAATTACTGGCTCACCTACCAAAATTTCTCTTACTCCAAATTTTTAGAGCGGATTTAACACATTTCACTTAGTCTTCAAAACCATCCCCAAGAACCAATAACTTCACACTCATGCCACGCTTTCTTGACAACGAAATGGATCTCCTCGTGTTTCATCCAATTGTTGAAAAACCTTAAGGACAATCCCGGACAAGGGCCGAATCGTTTCCCACCTGTTTGAGGAGTATGAGACAGGTGATCATCGATCGAGAGAGGCCCGATTGCATACCAATCAAGGAAATATTTGGCCAGACGTCAAGGACTTTAGTAGAGATAAGACATCTATCTATCAATGCGACTCAATTTCGACCCGGATTAATTTGTTGATCCAAGTGTATTTTCTACCTTCCAGCCTTAAGTCAATTCAACAGTAGCGTGTGAAGAAGTTCAAGAGAATGTCGGCTAGGATGCACGGATACAGATACGTGGATACGGGATTAATATAGGATACAGATCTGAGGTGTATTTGTAAACAATAAAAATATAAGGACCAAATCAGTAAATAACTAAAATAAAATGACTATACATGTATATGTATGTATATATATATATATATATATATATATATATATATATATATATATATATATATATAAAACCAGAATAACTAAAATAAAATGACTATACATGTATATGTATATATATACATATGTATATATATATATATATATATATATATATATATATACATATATATATATATATATATATATATATATATATATATATATATATATATATATATATATATATATATATATATATATATATATATACACACATACATATATATATATATATATACGTGTGTGTGTAAAGTGTGTGTGTGTGAGTGTGCGTGAGTGTGTGTGCGCGCGCATGTACACGTATTAAGGTTCAAAGAGGCAAATCAATACCAACCGACGAGCCAGAGGCACAAATATAACCATCACCGCTGAAGCAACTAACAATAGAATAAATGTTCTTCTTCCATATGCACGTAAGAGTGTAAGACCTCCATCTGCACCGTTAGATGGTGGTAAAGATTTCGAGTGGAGAGTGATGCGCTGTGGAGGAAAGTTGTAGTTTCTATTTATGGAGTTGCAGGCAGGGAATTTGAGGGGCATCGGGGCGGGGTTTCGGAAGAATTTTGGGTGGCATTATTAGAAATTGTAAGCGCATTGAGGGTGCAGGGATACCTCTTCTTACTTCTCATAGAACTAGAGTGGGTAGCGGAGTAAGTACTAAATTTTGGTCCGATCCTTAGGCGGGTAATTTTTGGGCTAGATTTCAATTTTGGTCCTCTAACTAGACACATTTTTCGATTTTGGTCCTGGTTTTCTCCGGCGACAATTTTAGTCCTGTAAGTGGTTTTTTTTTTGCAAAAATAGTCCTGAACGCCGGAAAGACCAGTTACAGGACAAAAATTGTTGCCGGAAAGACCATTTACATGACTAAAATTGTCGCCGGAAAAGACCATTTTTAGTTCTGTAAGTGGTCTTTCCGGCGTTTAGGACTATTTTAGCAAAAAAAAGACCACTTACAGGACTAAAATTGTCGCCGGAACAAAACCAGGACCAAAATCGAAAACGTGTCGTGTTAGAGGACCAAAATTGTAATTTAGCCGTAATTTTTGTCTAAGTGATACTTTTCCTAGACTTCATAAAATGGCTTTATTCAAAAATTGTCTTGTAAATGAGTGTGGCAGGTTTGAGGATGGTGTGTGGAGATGGAAGATGGCTTGGAGGAGAGGAGTGAGGGGAAGGGAGGAGAGCGATTTAGAGCGTCTTCTGTAAATTTCATCATCTACAAATTGTGTGCAGATACTATTGATCATCACTCTTGGACTTTATTAGGCGAGCATCAATTTTAAGGTGGCTACCCCTAAGAATTTGTTGATGGAAACCGATACCTTTGTTGGCATTAGCAATCCTAACGCTATCCCAACAAAATGTACCAATTTGGTACCATCGAAAGTCAATGTGTTCTTTTGGAAAGCGTCTAATTGCAGATTACATACAAAATCGAATATGGTTAGAAGAGGCATCTCCATTCCACACGTAACCAGTCCTTTTTGTAATCTTGTTGATGAGGATGAGAAGCATTTGTTTGTCCATTGTAGCTTTTCAAGAAGTTTTTTCGATCGGATTTTTAGATGGTTCGACGACGTTCCGGGCGGCTTTCCTTTTGATTGGAAAATCTTTTACACTTATACCCCCACAACTTTCAACATTCACAGTGTTCCTTGGTTGTGGGAGAGTATTAGGAAATTGAGTATGTGGAGCTTGTGGCTATCTTGAAATAAAACCATTTTTCATGCTAAACCATTTGATGTTGAAGGAAGTTTCAAAGAAGTGACCAGCTTTGTGTAGATTACGGGTAGAGGCTACAATCTACACGGTGATTGGAATACTAGCTTTGTGATCCGAAGTGTGCTCTTAAAAAAATTGATTAGCCTTGTTAAGTTGCATATGCTTTGTTTGTACACCGTTAAGTGTTGTTTCATTTTCCTTTTAGCATAGGCTTCTCTCTGTTTATTATGCTTATGTACGAATGCTATTTTAGCCTTTTCAGCTACTTTCTGAGGCCCATATTTAATAAGAAAATTCATTTTGTCAAAGGTGTAACTGTAGCAAGTGTGGTAAAATGGGTAGACGGTAGGTGTTCTTTTCTTTGGGCTTCGAGGAGAATTTTGAGGGGGTTCGAGGATGAGGAAGTAGGTGTTTTGGAGGTTTTAATTAACTTTTTTTGATGGAAATGCATGTCCAACTGATAAATTGAGATGGAGCCTTTGTTCAAATGGTGTTTTCTCGGTGGCTTCCTTGCGAAAAAATCTTAAGATGGAATTTTCAAAAGTACATTTTCGGCTAATGAACTGATTTACGGGTGGAACAAACTGTTGCCTCGAAGGTAAATATTTTCATGTGGAAAGCAAATCTCAAAAGGATTTCTACAAAACCGAACCTTATTAGTTGCGGTATTGCAATTCAGGGTTCCTTTTGTCCGTTATGTTACAAGTTTGAGGAAACTGTTAACCATCTTTTATTTGCATGTGATGTGGCGTTACTGATATGGTCTCATATTTAGAGTTGGTGCAAGATTGTTCGACTAAATGCCTTTTCATTTAGTGATATTTGTTTTTTAAAAGCTGAAAATGCATCGTCAAATGCGGTTTCATGCTTATGGTCACTTTAGTTGGTATTACGGCTTGCGTAATTTTGGTTACATAGAAATAAAGTCATTTTTCAATCACACGTTCTAGACCCTGAGTTGATTTTCAAAGATATACATAGATTATCCTTCTCTTGGTTATCAAATTATAAACTTCTAAGAAAGCTGAGTGGGATGAATGGAAGACAAATCCGATGACTACTGCAACTTAATTTTTGGAAGACCGATGATGGATCACTTTTTGTTTGGAGAAGAAATGCATCCGGCTTTTGAATTTGTTTTTTTGCGGATGGTTTTTTTTTTTACTGTAGCGTGGTTCTCTATTTGATATGATGTTTTGGACAATTTTTGTAATCTTATAGCATCTTGCTTATATATGATAATTTTTTGCTGTTCAAAAAAAAAAAAAAGAAAAAAGAAAAACACACAAAACATCACATTAACACATAATCTTAATACAATTGATACAATTATGGGCGGTTACGGATACCCTTGTGTCTCCGACTCTCTTAAAAAACATGAAATAATATAAATAAAACCTCACGGTGTGTTTATCGAATACTGGTTGGCATCTTATATCACTTAAAATATAAAAATATCCGGGTAAAAGGCTTTTATAGCCAAAACGTAAGAACATGAGTCATCTTCAACGGAATGTGGCTTGAGAAATTCATATGCCCCAAGCATGAATTGAAGCACAGAGGTGGATGCAAGATCAAGAGGTAATGAGGTGAAGGGATAATAATATTAAAGTTTCGTTGTAATCAGAAAGATATATAATAGTATTTTTTTCTGTAACTTTGGATTCGGCGAGGAAACTACTACATATTGCAAATAAGCACTGATATACATGTTGTTATATATATATATATATTAGAAAATAAAAATTTATATCAAATGATTCGTACACATTAATCATTCTACCCCATGAATACATATTTCACACATTAAAAATAATTTTTGAGAGACACAAAATTTCACTTTTTTTTTTTGAGAGAAAGAAAATTTCACATTTTAGTATTATTGTTTTCTAATAATAAAATATTATTACTGTGTACCTGTTTAGAAGCATCATTATTGTAATTTGACTATGTATATTTATTTACATAATAAAAGCTTTATATCAACTTATTTGATTATTTTAGATAATAGAGACGAATATTTTCCTTTAAAGAAGACAATCCTATAAAAGAAATATTTAAATATGACAACATATCCATATAAAATCAAGGAACAAGATGCTGTTTATAAAATGAAATGCTATAAGAAAGTCCGAAAAATTGACACGTTACAATTGAAGAAATAACAAAAGAGGAAATTTCAACAAAGCTGCCTGGCAATATATATATATATATATATTTGCACTAAATGCTACCCATACTTTTTTCTTGCATAAATAAATGGAGCATAATGCACAGAACAAAAGAGTTGAAAAAAAGTAAAGAATTGAACATGCATTTTGGAAATAAAGTGATCGAAAGTGAAAGGAAATAAAGAATTAAAAGATAATACAGACATTAAGTTATGCAGAGACAATTGATATTCATCATCTAACACCATTATTATCTGTGTCTCTAAATGATATTGTTGGATATAATTTTAAAGATATTTTTTCACACCCATGTTATTTTGATCGAATTTGATTTATGATATCATTTTCATCGCATCCAAATTTAAATCAAGATGCATGTAGGGCATTTTCTATACTCTAGCGATCAGGAATTACAATTGATATTTTCGGATGCAAATTTAGTCGGTAAACTAATTAACATATTGCACTGAAATTGGGCTATGAAACACAGTTGATACTTCATGATGAAATTCATTTGATAAATTAATCAACATCCTGCGCCTAAAATTTAGTGAATCAATTAATAAAAAATCAAAGGTAAACTGAAAAATAAAAATATAGTATGTTATTTTTTTTTTAGCTGTGAGAAAACTTTTACTACCGTAATAAACGGGGCTGGAAGAGGAAAAACTCATAAATGTTGTATTACTTTACTCGATAGGACTTTTACTTGCATATATGGATGTAATATTTAAAACATTGAGACAAGAATATATGTTCATCTTTCAATTTAAAACAGTACCCTCCCCCGTTCAGTAATATAGGGCATTTCGGTCACCTCATAAATGAGTTATTTTTTTAATATTTCTAGGTAAAATGTTGTATTGTTTTCTGAGACTGCCTAATGACATTGCAATATTTAGTGTGAAAGTGAAAAGAATGCATTTAATATTGTATTGGAATATGAGAATGCCCTTATAATATGAGAAAAGTCTAAAAAACTAAAAGACCTTATATTACAGGACGGAGGGGTATAAAATAATATAGATCGTCGTTATATAGTCATTTTGTACAACATAATTTTGATTAAAGGCGGCCCTTCCATTAGACAACCTAGTCTGAGCCTCGGGCTCCCTCACTACCAGAAAACTCGTTTTTTGGGACGACAAAAAAGTCGTCCCAAAAGACCACATGTCGTCATAAAGTTGTTTTTAGGGACGACACGTCGTCCCAAAAAGTGTCGCGCTTTTAGATTTGTCCCAAAAAACAAGGCAAACGTTTTTGTGGCGGAAAGTCGTCCCTTTAAAAATGTGATGACATGGCAGATGACGTGGCTTTGATTTTCATGTTAGCTGACGTGGAGAAGACCAGCTGACGTGGCAAATGTTTTTTGGGACGATACTTGTCGCCCCTAAAGCAATTTATTAATTTTTAAATTATTAAATAATATTAACCGAAAAAATAATAAAACAATTTTTGTGACGACATGTCATCCCAAAAAACATTGTATAATTTTCTAATTTAATTTTTTCAAATAAGAAAATATATAAAAATTGTTTTTGGGACGGCTTGTCGTCCCAAAAGGTGTTTTTAATATTTTCATATTATTATTTTTTGAACAAAAAATTTAAAATATGCATTTGGGACGAGAATGTCGTCCCAAAAGGTGTTTTTTATATTTTCGTGTAATAATTTTTGAATAAAAAATATAAATATGCATTTGTGACGACTATGTCGTCCCAAAAACCTTTTTTAATACAAATTTTGTTTCTGCATGGCCTCCCATGCTCATTCCATAATCTTATACATATTTTCATATTCAAAGCCATACCAAAACCAAACAAAACATACGATGTTTCATCAAAACCATAGTGTTTAAAAACATGCATACAATTCTTACAGTTTACTAAAGTGTACTACATGCATACAAACCTTACTGATCATCACCAAGATCAATATCAACATCATCATCATCATCATCAACATCATCATCATCATCATCATCATCATCTGAAGGCTCTGGCATGTCCGGCATGTGTATGGTTGGATCGCGACTTTTCATAGATTCAAACAAACCCTTCAAACAAGCCGTTAACCATTTGTTTTTCTTCTTTAATGATTTTGGGACATTTTATCTTTTCAAATTTGATGTCCCGACTTTGGGTAGATGCCGATGTTGAGGCATCAAACTGTTGCGAAGCGAGCAATTGACGAGGTTGAGTGGGTCCAAGGCCTATCAAATAATCTCGCCTTGAATCTAAGGCTTGAGCAATGATTTGCTCCTCTTCTCCATGAGTTGCTCGTCTTCCGGGAGCAATCCTTTCCATGAACTCAAGCAGCCACTTCTAAACATATATATAAAAAAAAACTTTTGTAATTAAATGAATTGAGGAATAAAATGTTCACAAGATATACATACATACATACACATATATATATATATATATATATGTAGAAGGTATATCACTTACGAAATCCTCCTCCGCTTCTGCATTAACGAATTGACCTTCAGAGTTCCGATGCTTTGCGGCCCATATCTCGATAGGATCATCTCCCAAAGGATATTCAAGTGGATTTTTCTAGAAAATACATATGTAGTATTAGTTTGGAAAATTAAAAAATAAAGGAAGAAGTTATAAGGATTTAAAATTTAATACTTACATCTTTCCATCGAATAGCGGGCATAGACGTCCGTCCTTGAGAACACATATATTTACTTTTAGCACGGTTTTTTTTGTTCTGCTCAGATCGCTTCTGCAATAAAATGTGCTTTTCGATTAGATTCAAGTAATATATAAGAAATAATGATTGAATAAATGTAACACGTATATAAGAATAAAAAGTTCACCTTAAATTTCTCAGATTGAATATATCGGAGAAACGCCTCCCAATCCGCTTGTGTTGCGACGGTTTCATCTAAAATGGGAGGAGGCCAAGTTCCCCCTTTTTTCAAGTAGTCGTTCACTTTAGTGGCCATCTTACTCTTCCATTTTCTAAATATTTCTGAAGCTTCTGCTAGCACTATTGGGCGATAAACAGGTGTAAAAGTGTCCTGAAAACGCAATAAAACCAAACGTTTGGTAACTAATAGAATGAAATGTATAATGCGATAGTGTTGAGCACTTAAATTTAGTTAAATATACCTCAATTTCTCGCCAAATTAGCTCTTTGGCCTGCCCGTCGACTTTTCGCCAGTTCTCGGTGCTAGGGGGACATCAGATCCGCACGACCCAACCTATCTCAGAATCTAAAAATGATGTGTTATTACAAAAGAGGAAATTTCAACAAAGCAGCCTGGCAATACATATATATATATATATATATATATATATATATATATATATATATATATATATATATATATATATATATATATTTGCACTAAATGCTACCCATACTTTTTCTTGCATAAATAAATGGAGCATAATGCACAGAACAAAAGAGTTGAAAAAAATAAAGAATTGAACATGCATTTTGGAAATAAAGTGATCGAAAGTGAAAGGAAATAAAGAATTAAAAGATAATATAGACATTAAGTTGTGCAGAGACAATTGATATTCATCATCTAACACCAGTATTATCTGTGTCTCTAAATGATATTGTTGGATATACTTTTAAAGATATCTTTTCACACCCATGTTATTTTGATCGAATTTGATTTGTGATATCATTTTCATCCCATCCAAATTTAAATCAGGATGCATGTAAGGCATTTTCTATACTCTAGCGATCAGGAATTACAATTGATATTTTCAGATGCAAATTTAGTCGGTAAACTAATTAACATATTGCCTGAAATTGGGCTATGAAACACAGTTTCATTTGATAAATTAATCAACATCCTGCCTAAAATTTAGTCAGAATCAATTAATAAAATAATCAAAAGGTAAACTGAAAAATAAAAATATAGTATGTTATTTTTTTTTTAGCTGTGAAAAAAGTTGAGAAAAGCTATTGAATATACTAGTAAAAGAAAATAGTTTTTTTCATACACCCTACTTTTTTAATATATAATTTATATACACCGCCAAAAATAACATGATACCGTTCTATATTGCCTGAAACCGTGCTATTTTATTATGGAAAACCGGTATATATAACACGGTATCGTCTATTTAATACGGTACCGTGTTATTTTTAACACCTTACCGTGTTATTTTCAAATAGGACAAACAGCTGTATTTTAGTCACAAAAAAAAAATTTAAAAATAAAAATAAAAATCATAATAATCCAAGCCTTCTCCGGCACCATTTCTCCTCCTCCTAAATCACCATTTCTTCTTCCTCACCGTTACACTTACTCCCCAAAACTTCCTTTTCGCACTTATTTCATGGTTTCTTCATTATTTTTCTATCTCTTGCAAAAAATAATTATGCAAAAATCCCACAAATACGTTAAAATTCCACTACTCAAAATTCCCATAAATACATTGTTCATGTGTGCTATAATTTTGCTGTGTAAATAATTAAAAAAATAAAAGGAAAGGTGGAGAAATGGTGCCGGAGAATAACAAATTAAGGATGATTGGGGAGAGGAGGAGGGTGGAGGAATGGTGAAAAATAAGAAAGGATGATATGGGAGAAGGAGGAGGGTGGAGAAAAGAGATAATGACGGCTTGGATATTTTTTTTATTAAAATACAGTGGTTTGCTCTATTCTCAAATAGCACGGTACAGTGTTAAAAATAACATGGTACCGTGATAAATAGCACGGTATTCTGGAAAAACTAACACGGTTTGAGCTAAAAACTAACACGGTCTTGAATGAAATAGGACGGTACCGGGCTCTTTTAGCTGTGAAAAAACTTTTACTACCGTAATAAACGGGACTGGAAGAGGAAAAACTCATAAATGTTGTATTACTTTACTCGATAGGACTTTTACTTGCATATATGGATGTAATATTTAAAACATTGAGACAAGAATATATGTTCATCTTTCAATTTAAAACAGTACCCTCCCCCGTCCAGTAATATAGGGCATTTCGGTCACCTAATAAATGAGTTATTTTTTTAATATTTCTAGGTAAAATATTGTATTGTTTTCTGAGACTGCCTAATGATATTGCAATATTTAGTGTGAAAGTGAAAACAATGCATTTAATATTGTATTGGAATATGAGAATGCCCTTATAATATGAGAAAAGTCTAAAAAACTAAAAGACCTTATATTACAGGACGGAGGGGTATAAAATAATATAGATCGTCGTTATATAGTCATTTTGTACAACATAATTTTGATTAAAGGCGGCCCTTCCATTAGACAACCTAGTCTGAGCCTCGGGCTCCCTTCACTACCAGAAAACTCGTTTTTTGGGACGACAAAAAGTTGTCCCAAAAGACCACATGTCGTCGCAAAAGTTGTTTTTAGGGACGTCACGTCGTCCCAAAAGTGTCGCCGCTTTAGATTTGTCCCAAAAAACAAGGCAAACGTTTTTTGTGACGGAAAGTCGTCCCTTTAAAAATGTGATGACGTGGCAGCTGACGTGGCTTTGATTTTCATGTTAGCTGACGTGGAGAAGACCAGCTGACGTGGCAAATGTTTTTTAGGACGATACTTGTCGTCCTTAAAGCAATTTATTAATTTTTTAAATTATTAAATAATATTAACCGAAAAAAATAATAAAACAATTTTTGTGACGACATGTCGTCCCAAAAAACATTGTATAATTTTCTAATTTAATTTTTTTCAAATAAGAAAATATATAAAAATTGTTTTTTGGGACGGCTTGTCGTCCCAAAAGTTGTTTTTAATATTTTCATATTATGATTTTTTCGAATAAAAAAATTTAAAATATGCATTTGGGACGAAAATGTCGTTTCAAAAGGTGTTTTTTTTTTAATATTTTCTGGTAATAATTTTTTGAATAAAAAATGTAAAATATGCATTTGTGACGACTATGTCGTCCAAAAAAACCTTTTTTTTTAATACAAATTTTGTTTCTGCATGGCCTCCCATGCTCATTCCATAATCTTATACATGTTTTCATATTCAAAGCCATACCAAAACCAAACAAAACATACGATGTTTCATAAAAACCATAATGTTTAAAAACATGCATACAAACCTTACTGTTTACTAAAGTGTACTACATGCATACAAACCTTACTGATCATCACCAAGATCAATATCAACATCATCATCATCATCATCTGAAGGCTCTGGCATGTCCGGCATGTGTATGGTTGGATCGCGACTTTTCATAGATTCAAACAAACCCTTCAAACAAGCCGTGAACCATTTGTTTTTCTTCTTTAACCGATTTTGGGACTTTTTTATCTTTTCAAATTTGATGTCCCGACTTTGGGTTGATACCGATGTTGAGGCATCAAACTGTTGCAAAGCAAGCAATTGACGAGGTTGAGTGGGTCCAAGGCCTATCAAATAATCTCGCCTTGAATCTAAGGCTTGAGCAAAGATTTGCTCCTCTTCTTCATGAGTTGCTCGTCTTCCGGGAGCAATCCTTTCCTTGAACTCAAGCAGCCTCTTCTAAACATATATATAAAAAAAAAAATTTTGTAATTAAGTTAATTGAGGAATAAAATGTTCACAATATATTCATATATATATATATATATATATATATATATATATATATATATATATATAGAAGGTATATCACTTACAAAATCCTCCTCCGCTTCTGCATTAACGAATTGACCTTCAGAGTTCCGATGCTTCGCTGCCCATATCTCGATAGGATCATCTCCCAAAGGATATTCAAGTGGATTTTTCTAGAAAAATACGTATGTAGTATTAGTTTGGAAAATTAAAAAATAAAGGAAGAAGTTATAAGGATTTAAAATTTAATACTTACATCTTTCCATCGAATAGCGGGCATAGACGTCCGTCCTTGAGAACACATATATTTAGTTTTAGCACGGTTTTTTTTGTTCTGCTCAGATCGCTTCTGCAATAAAATGTGCTTTTCGATTAGATTCAAGTAATATATAAGAAATAATGATTGAATAAATGTAACACGTATATTTGAATAAAAAGTTCACCTTAAATTTCTCAGATTGAATATATCGGAGAAACGCCTCCCAATCTGCTTGTGTTGCGACGGTTTCATATAAAATGGGAGGAGGCCAAGTTCCACCTTTTTTCAAGTAGTCGTTTACTTGAGTGGCCATCTTACTCTTCCATTTTCTAAATATTTCTGAAGCTTCTGCTAGCACTATTGGGCGATAAACAGGTGTAAAAGTGTATTGAAAACGCAATAAAACCAAACGTTTGGTAACTAATAGAATGAAATGTATAATGCGATAGTGTTGAGCACTTAAATTTAGTTAAATATACCTCAATTTCTCGCCAAATTAGCTCTTTGGCCTGCCCGTCGACTTTTCGCCAGTTCTCGGTGCTAGGGGGACATCGGATCCGCACGACCCTACCTATCTCAGAATCTAAAAATGATGAGTTTTTACCCACCGCCTTTCGTACCTTACGAAATCTTAGATCCCATGTAAGCGGGATCTTGGATCCCGCTAGGTTTGAAGTCATCAATCGACTAATTAACGTGCCTAGGTTGGAATCACTACTCAATAATGAACCTCGAGTTTGAATCACTACTCAATTATGAACCTCGAGTTTGAAATCTACTACTCAATAATGAACCTCGTGTTTGAAATCTTGAACGAACTTATGAACCTCGGGTTTGAAGTCATCAATCGACTAATTAACGAGCCTTGGTTGAAATCACTACTCAATAATGAACCTCGAGTTTGATTCAGTGCTCAACTATGTACCTCAGGTTTGAAATCTACTGCTCAATAACGAACATCGTGTTTGAAGTCTTGAACGAACTGACGAACCTCGGGTTTGAAGTCATCAATCGACTAATTAACGAGCCTAGGTTGAAATCACTACTCAATAATGAACCTCGAGTTTGAATCACTACTCAATTATGAACCTCGAGTTTTAAATCTACCACTCAATAACAAGCATCGGGTTTGAAATGTTGAACTAAATAACATACCTCGGATTTGAAGTCATCAATCGACTAATTAACGAGCCTACATTGAAATCACTACTCAATAATGAACCTCGAGTTTGATTCACTACTCAATAATGAACCTCAAGATTGAAATCTACTACTCAATAACGAACCTCTTGTTTGAAATCTTGAAATAACTAACATACCTCGGGTTTGAAGTCATCAATTGACTAATTAACGAGCCTATGTTGAAATCACTACTCAATAATGAACCTCGAGTTTGATTCACTATTCAATAATGAACCTCGGGTTTGAAATATACTACTCTATAACGAACCTCGTGTCTGAAATCTTGAAATAACTAACAAACCTCATGTTTGAAGTCATCAATCAACTAATTAACGAGCCTAGGTTGAAATTTATACTCAATAATGAACCTCGAGAATGAATCACTACTTGTTTCATTAAGTTATATAATCAAACCGTAATTTTGTTCACAAAAATTTATTTAAATAAAAAGACGTATGTTATTAGAAATGGACTAATTATCATTTTTTAAATAAAAAATAATATAATTCATTCATTTAATGAAAAAATTATAAATCAAAACTTATATTACAATAAATATTAATTGGTACAAAATTGAAAATCTTTAAAGGGACGACTCATGTCGTCCCGGAAAAAAGGATAGCCCACGTGGATTTTTCATAGTTTATAAATAAATTGTGCCTATTTAAAGGGACGACAATAGTCGTCCCAAAAAACAATACAATTCATTCATTCTTGTATTACAATAAATATTAGTTGGTATTAAATCTGGAAAATATTGAAAATCTTTAAAGGGGCGACATAAGTCGTCCCAAAAAATTGGCAGTCAACGTGACTTTTGCAAATTTTATAAAATAATTTATTACTATTTAAAGGGACGACTACTGTCGTCCCAAAAAATGAGAGTGTCCACGTGGCTTCCAGGCTGGACAGTAGTCGTCCCAAAAAATACATATGTCGTCCTAAAAGAGAAATTAAACTTCCCGCGAAAAAATTCTGCCAAAAGTTAAATTTCCCTCCGTTCAACATGTCGTCCCAAAAAGGACTGTGTCATCCCAAAAAAGTATCCGCCAATTTTTCCCACCAAAAAAATCCCAAAATTTTGACTTTTCCCGGAATTTAGCTTTTGGGACGACATGTCGTCCTAAAAAACATTTTTTTTGGGACGACATGTTGTCGTCTTAAAAAACTTCGTCCCAAAAAACGCCTTTTATAGTAGTGCTTCCCTCCGCCCCGTCCCTACTTTTGAAGTTTTGTAATAAAAAAAAATATCACAGCATCATAGGTTAATTTTCGTTTAAAAATATAGACATCATGACATATTCTTATAGCTTATATTCAGATTCAATGATGATAACCTATTTCCGAAATACCAATAATACATATTATTCTGAAAAATGCAAATAATACTAATACAATCATATATAATTTCTCGACCCATATATTCAAAAAAATAAAATAAAACCCAATGCTTAATGTCAGAATGCAGTGACACTTTCAACTTCGTGGTCACAATTGACATACGCAACTGAATTGAAAAAGATAAACATATATAAAAAAATGTAAAAGATGTGGCATGTCACAAGTGAAAAAAATTATAAGATTTATGATTTTTTTTCAATTTTATTATATATTTATAATTTCACTATCCTTATCAAAGTGGTCTTTATAGTTCCAATCTTATAGCATATAGTTTCACTATTATTAATAATTTCCCATATATATCATTGAATAATGCTACTTCCATACTAATCTGATACAATAAATGTTAAAACCTGATCTGTCAGTAAAACAATTCATAGTTCGAGAGAACACTTAATCAGATATATATCTCACTAACACATCATATTATATGACATTTACTGTATCACAGTGGCTGTGATAGTAACTTTACTCGTATGATTCGAAGCCAACTAATCTAGCTAGGGGCAAATAGGCCATGGAGGATGGCATAGTTCTACAGCAATTTTTGCACCCGGGCTAGTCATCATACCATTGATCAACGGATTCTTGATATAACCACACAAACAATCATATTGATAAATGATTGTACTGCAACAAAGATCTGATGGATTTGTAGCAGCCATGATTGCTGACCAACAGCTAAAAAGATATAAAAATGGATCACATTTTACTGGAAATGCATTTGGTGTTGGCGTTACTTGTTGTCCAAGGAACACCATCACAACGAACATTATAGCTGAAAAATTGGAAATTTTCTTCATATTTTTTGAAATTTAGATTGAATTAATTGGTTAAGTTATAGGTATTGTATGTATTTTATAATGCAATATATTGATGTTGACAGCTTATCTTGAAAACTTGTGGGAAATTCTTATAACTAAAATTAAACCTTGAAAACTTGTTGGAAATTCTTATTACTGAAAAGGGTAATTATAGATCATAAATTTGAAACACCCAAAGATAATCTTGTGGTTGTGATTTACTCAAGTTTTTTCAATTTTTTTACAAGTGAAAAATATGTGGTGAGATGATGATGGTGTATAAATGGTGTAGACTTAAGGGAGTAAACCTATCATTCCCCGAAAAGGAAATTAGATATATTTTGAAAAAACAAGCATATTTTTTCAACACATTTATGGGTAATAGTAAGTGAAACAACAGGCCATTAATTTGATAATTTTGGGAAACATTCCTTTTTTTTTTTACTTGGACGGAGTTGCAAGTTATTAGCGTGAAGTATACACTCAACCAATCAAAAACAACTATTTTCGGGGGTGATTAAAAAACGAGTGTGCTGTAACGACAGTCTGACTTTTGAGCAAGAATGTCTATGTACGATTAGTAAATGATCGTCTTCTTTCAAAAATAAGATGTGTAAATACAACTTTTTTTGATCAATGAGCCGCATATCTTGGTTTACGATTTACAACCTACACAATGCTCGGCAGTTGGGATTCTTTGGATTGTTCAACCTTCTTCTTCTTTCTAGATATTCAATAATTAATAATATATATCAAATGATATTGTAACCGCCTAAGCCTTAAACTTGAGTTTTTGTATAATAATAAAAAATAGAAGTTACCACGGCCTAAGCAACGGAAGCCATGGTCAAGGCAATGAAACTTTTTCGAATATAAAAAGACTAACGTGTTTCGAGAAGAGTTATAGTACAACGGTAATTTCATTGGTTGCATCAAGTGGAGGGTTGTGATGAATTGTTATACACTCTCTCACACACAGTAGTGGAGTGTAGGGATGATGTGGATACATCACAACCTTCCACTTGGTACAACCCATGAATCACCGTTGTACCATAAATTTTCTCGTTCCGAAATTAGTTTGCTATTCATCTATCGAAACCTAGCCGTAGCGGATGTGATTTACAATTCTTACAGGACGGCTCATAATATGATTATAAATAAATTCATCAGTAGTAATTAATGGTAAGTTAAGATAATACGTAATTGATGAATATGTTTAACTTCATCTACAAAATAAAACAAAAAGAAAAAACTTTATTTAAATAATTTATTCATTTTACAAAAGTTTTTAATTAAAGATTCATGATCATTGGGTTGGCTCCAAATTTATAGACATGTTAATATAAGGTCAACATGTAATGTACATAGGATCTTCGGGTTAATATTTTTAAGTCAGACGAGAATGATTGACCTAAATCGTCACCGTACCATTACAATTTAAATGGAATTTTTATATTAAATGTTAGGGTACTGAGAAAGAAGATATGCCAGTCTTTTACAATCATAAAACAAGCACTATAATATATTCCAGATTATTTCAATCTTATTACATACAATAAGATCACTATTATTAGTAATTTCCCATACATATAACCGAATACGCTACTATCACGATTACCCTAACATAACAAACGTGACTTTAAAATCATTTACAATATGACAATATGTCCATTCTTTAAATTGATCATATGCCACATCATTTTATAGTATCAGAACGGTTATGACAGTAGCATTACTCCGTACGATTCGGTGTCGCTCAGACACATGTAGCCGGCCATGAAAGATTGCATCCATAGAGAGCCATTCTCCCCCCTGTGCTGGTGATCATACCACTGGTAAGAGGATACTTAATATAATCACATACACAATTGTTTTGTAATATGACTGTATTGCAACAAATAAATGATCGTAGTCTATTAAGTAAGAATGTATCCCAACAGTTTGAAAAGAATAAAAATGGATTGCAGTTTATTTCAAATGAAATTGTTGGAATAATTTGCCCAAAGAACACTAGCACAACCAATATTATAAAAATTGAAAATTTGGAAATTTTCTTCACAATTTTTGAAATTGAGATTGATTTAATCGATGTTATGAATGAATGAAAGTGAAGTTATTGGTGTTATATGTTTTTTATAATGCAATATATTGATGGTGACAGCATATTTTGAAAATTTGTGGGATATTCTAATAACTAAAAATTACATTAACTTTATGGCTACGGTACAAATCTTTTTTAGTGATGTTTTTGAAAGAAAATAATTGATTATCATAATTTTTAGGGGGAATGAGGGAAAAAGAAAGAAATATTTCATCAATTGAGTAGAAGGACAGTTTTTTAAAACTTTTGCATAAAGGACAAAACTATTTATTCATCATCAAATTCACTTGTGTTGAAATTCACTGCTTAAATTCACTGACGAAATTCACTGTCGAAATCCACTAATTTTCAAAATTCATCGTCGAAATTCACTAATTTTCGGGATTCACTGTCGAAATTCACTAATTTCGTGATTCACTGGGGAGATTCACTGATTTTCGGGATTCACTGTTTGTCCTTCTCGCTATAAAAATTATGCAATTGTCCTTCTCCCTATAAAAAATATGTAGATGTCCTGTTACTTAAAAATATTTCAGATTGTGTCCTTATCCCTAATTTCCCATAAAGTAAAACGTTCAAAATGAAGTTTGATTATGATTAATACAGTAGCAGTGAGGTAATGAAAAATTAGTTGAGCATATAATAAATGAGGTCACATAAAGAAAAACAGGGGCACAGCCAGAATCTTTTCTCGGCGGGAACAATAAAGCAAATTCGAAAATCCAGTGAGATATTAATTAATTAGTAATTTCTTACATTTTTCACGACAACAAAATTAAATCGTTTTAATATAATTTTTTTCGGATCTCAATTAAGACACTAACCCCCTTAATCAACATGGGTCCTATTAACGGTAGCAGTCAGACTCAGACTTTCCAAAAAAAAAAAAGGATTCTGAGAAAGAACATTCAGACAGACAAAAGCAGCTACAAATGCAAAATTCAAAAAGTGTAGCAAGATAAATATGCAACTCAAATCTCAGAATTATCCAGTCGAACTAAGAATTATCAAAATAGTTCAAAATTCAGAATAAATTCAAAAAAAAACTGAAGATGAAATGCTACATGTGTTGAAAGAGAGATATATAAGGATGTATATTGACCACAATAGAACTCCAAGATTCGAGGCTGGTACCTGCAAAGTGATGAAGAGTCCAAGATGTCACCGATCCCTTCATGATAATAGTTCAATTCTTGTGTTTAAAGTTTGAATATTTATCCCTTTATCCTACTTAGAATTGTAATTCTAGAACCCTAGAATAAACTAGTATAATGGTAATGCTTGGATCAAGCAAAAGTATGAGATCAAATAATAAGACTTTTCCGGTTCATACTTACTTTTGTTTATCATTTTCTTCATGGTATCGGAGCCAATTGGTGCCTGATCACCACACATATCATACACCACATAAATTGCAGAACCATGACAACCCTCTCAAAATGACCTCCAAAAATTATCCACTCTTGCATGAACAAGCACTTGCCCTTGCAGAAAGTCAGGATCTAGTTGGCCACCTCACAAATGAGACACCTGCACCGAGTCAATTCACTTCAACTAGATCAGGAACAACAGACAACACATCTGCTACTAAGACACAAAATCCTGAGTATTTAAAGTGGAAGAAATCAGATAGACTTTTGAGAGGGTGGCTTATTGATGACGGTTAAAATAGTCTATCCTACGGCATCAATATTCTATCCATTATGAGCTAAAAATAGTTGTTTTGACCAATAAAAGTGAACCATTTACGTTGAATATCATATGTCGGGTTCGTGAGTCGAGAAATTTGCACTTAGAGTTTATTTTCCCTGTTTCGATATTATTTCGTGCATTATTTGATGATTTTCAGGATACGGAATATTGGGCTGAGCATGATGGACGAATCTGGAGTGGATTGGATGAAAGGAATGGGCCTAGGGTATTCTAGAAGCATCAAAGTTAAGTCGGTTGAAGAAAAAGGACAAAAATGCCCTTGGTAACCCGAGAGGTGGTGCCGACTTACCGAGGGTCCAGAATCTTCCGAAACGCATTTTCTTGGACGAAGGGTCAAACTAGATGATTCTAAGTCGGTTTAGATAGCTATAAATAAGAGGCCTCGCCTTAGAACATAATGTACTCAAATTATTCAAGGAAATTATGCAATAAAAGTTCTTTGTTCTTTATTATATTTATTTTATGAGTTCTGGTCGGAGAAACGACGGAGTTTCCGCCTAGGGAGAGATCCGAAGGAGATCTACGCTCGTCTTCGAGGGTATGATTTTATGTCTTTTCCAAGATGTAGATCTATCGTCGTTATATTCGACTAGTATGTTTTAATTTCTTATTTAGTTTAATTATATAGCAGTTAGTTTATTTTACCCCATGTGTTATAGATCTTATTCGTTGGTGAAGAAATCATGAAATAGTAGTTGCGTTCTTCAGATCTGCGACGGTCTATATCGCTAGATCTGAATACCTAGTAAATTACTAATTCATGATAATCGGCCCCAGCTACGTTGATCGATAGATTTAATTTACATGTTAGTAGCCTGATCAACTATTTTCATGTTATCATAAATTAACATGAAGGACCGCAAGTGAAGTGTTAATTATGACATTATCTAGATGGACCCTGTGAACGCGTCTTTGGTCGATTGTCGGCCAAATGTCTAGGCGGGTTTGCGATGCGAGTAACACTCAATATCGGCAGCTCTAGTTCTTTATGCGTATGGGATATTACGGACCAATTAAGGAGGGTAGCTTGCGTATAGATTGTCAACTGCCATTGTCGGAGTAGATAGGGTTAGGAGTTGTACCCGTAGCTGAACAATGAGTAAATTCACCAATGGGGAGGACTGTTGCATGTGCGGAGGAAATAACTAATTACTCATAATTGAACTAATACATTAGAAACTCTAGTTGCTTAGTTGAACTTGCATATTCTTGTTAGTTTGAGGCACCAATACTAATGTCTATATATTTAGTTGGTCGTAGACCGTTATTGTGACCACTCAATCTTGATAATTGGGCGTTCTTATGAGTCTCTGTAGGATTCGACCTTGACTTACCAGTACTCTACTACGATAGACCTAGTCCTATTTCTAGTAAGTGCTTTGCACGCGATATCACTTATTGGTTCCCTCTATGAAGAATCACTTGGATTGGTCATAGGCCTTGATTCTGCAAAGGCAGTATGGATGCACTCAAAGGTGCATATGCATATGACTCTTAGGAGAGAGAATTTAATCTCAAACAGCAGGTAACCTAATTAAGAAAAGATGAGGATAAGAGCATAAATGAGCACATTCAACATTTCAAAGAGCTTTGTGATAGCCTAGATGCTATTTGGAAGCCTATTATTGATGCAGAAAATGTGTATTTCTTACTTACCAGTCTGGGCCTCATTATGAGACCTTCACCACGACTATACTCAAGCCTCGTAGACCATCATACATTGAACTGGTGTCTCAACTACATAATCTTGATCAGAGAAGGACCTGGTTTGCAGTGAAAGGTGCAGATAATCAAAACATGACATATATGGAATTCTACAGTCAAAGACCACAACAAAAACTAGAGAGCCAACCTAGATTCAACTCTGCATGTAGTGGTTTCCAAGAACAACAGGTCAGAAGCAGTTCTGGAACAACAGATCAACAAAAAGGTCTTCAAGAGGATGTCCAAGTCTGAAAGGGAACAATACAAGAATGAAACCTGTAAATTTTGTGGAGTAACTGGCCATATTGCCAAGATTTTCTGCTGCAATACCAAAGCACATGAGGAAATCATTCCCTAAACTCTATCAGCAATCACCCTAGACAACACCATTACCGATACTGAATGGATTGTGGACACAGGGGCATCAATGCATAAGACTGATAACTCCTCTTTACTGCAAAACATTCATAAATACACATGCCCTGTATATGTAGTAATAGGAAATGTCACTACACTTAAAATACAAGGAATTGGGGATGCTCACAATAATCAAAATTAAAAAACACTCATTGTAAAAAATGTTTTATTAGTGCTACAGATGAAAAGGAATCTAATATTTGTAACTAACATACTGATCAATTTTGTGCATTCTGTGTATTCACTCATGATTTCACTCTTAAGGAAAAGACAACATGACAAGTCCTCCTAAAAGGGGGATCTAGAGGAGATATTTATGTGATCACATACAACTTGGAAGCACATGTTACATACATAGTCAAGCCCTGCACTACAGATTTATGGCACCAGAGATTGGGGCACATTCAATTTCCTACTGTTTTTTTTTGTTAAAAATTAAAGGCCTCATTGAGGTCATAGGCAAAAATAAGCAGGAACACTTGTGTGAAAGCTGCCAACTTGGAAAGCTTAGCAAACTTCCTTTCAATAAATCAAATCATGTTAGTTCCAGTTATTTTGAATTAATTCACTATGATTTATGGGAGCCTGCCCCAATTGAATCTCTTGGAATATTTCAATATTATTTGAGTATTGTTGATGATTTTACTAAGTATGTATGGCTAGTTCCTTTAAAGCACTATGAATTTTTTGATGTTCCTAAACTTTGAAAGATATGCTTTAAGACAATTCAATAAACACATACAAAAAGTGCATACAGATGGAGGTGGTGAATTTGTAAACTCACAAACTCACATTTTTTAAAACAAGGCATTATACATCTCATTTCTTGTCCTCACACACTTCAACAAAATGGGATAGTTGAAAGAAGGCACATAACCATTAGAGAGTTAGGCCTTACCATGCTCTTTCATAGTAGGGCACCCTTGTTTTTAAGGATAGAAGCTTTTTCCACAGTTGTGTATATTCTCAATAGGGTTCCCCATCTGCTTTACAGTCTAACTCACCCTATTTAATTTGCACTGCATAAAAACAACCTGACTATCCTTTCATCTAGGATTCAAAAAAACACAAATTTGATCCAAAGACTCTACAATGTGTTTCAGTAGGGTACAACAATCAACACAAAGGATATAAGTGTTACCACCCAACATCTAGGAAATTCAAAATTTCTAGGCATGTCCAATTTGATGAAACTCCGTTTCCCTACAAAACTAGACCCTTTGTCATTAACCAACCCTATGTCCTCAACATCTTTGATTCCTAGCTACCTAACTCCACTTATTTTCCTCAAATAACTTAGGCCAGTCATGATCTCACAGAAGACTGCCCTGCCCCAGATCCACCAGACACTTCACCACCACCACCACTTATAGACACACCTCACCTCACCATATCTGTCTCAGATTCCAACATGTTTACAGATATAGAGTCCCCAACGACAGATTTAGTTGCCTTTGTTTCACCTCCTTCCACACCCATACACATACACATAGATCAAGATACTTCCCCAATCTCTCATAATCCTGATAGTCCTATTACCCATGAGGCCTCACCAGAACATGACACACACACAATCCCCACTATGACTACTAGAGCTCAACATGGTATTTTCAAACCAAATCCCAAGTATGCCCTTATAGTATCTTACTCATCCATTACACCAGAGCCAAAAATAGCCAAAATAGCCTTAAAATGTGATGGCTGGAAATCAGCCATGCAAGAAGAACTGGATGCTCTCTCCAAAAATAACACCTGGAATCTTGTTCCCATGACTCCCCACATGCATGTGATAGGATCCAAATGGGTGTGTAAAGCTAAACTTAAACCAGATGGCACTCTTGACAGATTAAAAGCTAGGTTAGTAGCTAAAGTTTATAGTCAAATAGATTCCCTTGACTATACAGAAACATACTCCCCTGTTGTGAAACCAAGCACCATCAAACTTCTTCTCAGTGTTTCCCTAGCCAATGCCTGGCCTATAAAACAGCTGGATGTAAAAAATGCTTTCCTGCATGGCCATATATCTGAATGTCTTTACATGGAGCAGGCCCTAGGTATGATTGATCCTCTATACCCCAATTATATCTGCAAATTGGATAAGGCACTGTATGGCCTCAAACAGGCCCCTGAGGCATGGTTTGATAGATTAAGTGCCTTTCTCCTAAACTATGGTTTTATATACAGTCTATCAGATCCTTCTTTATTCTATTATCACACTAACTATGGCACCCTAGTGCTTTTACTCTATGTGAATGATATGTTTATCATAGGTTCCAATACACAGCTTCTCAACTCATTGGTTCAAGTCCTCAATACAAAATTTGCCATGAAGGACCTTGGTCCAGTCCTTCATTTCTGGGGGTTCAAATCCAACATACAGCAGCAGGTTTACATCTACATCAAGCACATTATGCTACCACTATCCTAGAAAGAGCTGGTATGACAGATTGCAAGCCTATCAACACCCCAATGGCCTCTAAAGTTACCCCAGATCCAGACTCTCCACCTCTACCAGTTGCATCTTACTACAGAAGTCTTATTGGTGCTCTCTTATATTTAACATTCACCAGGCCTGATATCTCCTTCTCCGTTAATCATCTCTCTCAGTTCATGCAAGCTCCTACCCAGGCCCATATGCAACATGTCCACAGGCTTCTCAGATATAACAAAGGCACAGTTACATTAGGCATCACCCTAAAGGCATCGTCTAGGCTACACCTATCTGCATTCTCAGATGCATATTGGGTTGTTTGTCAGATTACCAGAAGATCTGTTACTGGCTATTGTACATTTCTTGGCCCCAATCTTATATCATGGTGTGCAAATAATTAACCTACCATATCATGATCAAGCACAGAAGCAGAGTACAGGGCCATGGCACACACAACAGCTGAACTCACTGATGAGAGTCAACTTTGCTATAATTTCATGTGCATTTTACCCCCTATTTGTAGCATATTCGATGTGATTCTGGGGTTGTTAAGTGGTTTTTATAGGCACATTTCATCATGGGTTGAATCACAAGACAAAAGGCGTTTACGTTGAAAATCTCGACATTTTTGGGTAATTTGCGAGTGTTTTATTGGCATTTGTCACGCTTGGGTATGTGTTTTATTTTGTTATAGATATAGCGTGATAGAGGGCGTGGCGAGGATCACAACGGTATGAAAATAGTCTAAAACGGAGTTCGTATGAGAAAATGACGCGAGATTCAAAGTCGGGTGTTCGAAGAAAAATAAATAATTTTAATAAAATTGTGGGCCGAAAAAAACAAGTGTCACACACAGGGTGTGACGGAGACTAATTTTTTTTGTTTTTTTATATTTGATTATATTATCAAAAGAAAAAAACAGAAAGAAAAAAAAAAAGCAAATTCAAGGCAACAACAAAGGGGGAAATTTTTAGGTAGTGTGTACCTACGTAGGTACATACTACGTGGCACAATCAGAGCCACAAAATTAGATTGTAGAATTGTTTATGTCGTGTGTAGTTCTGATCCTGTGGCTCTGATTGTACCACGTAGTATGTACCTACATAGGTACACACTACCTAAAAATTTCCCCAACAAAGGTGGCGTATGAGTTAGTGAGGATGGCCCACGCACTTTACAAACAATTAATGAAGCGGACGGAAAATGTAAAAGGAGATTATTTTATTTTTCGAAAAATTTCTGAAGCATATTACGGGACGGCTATTGATGTATAAAAAACCACTTAGGTCAAATTTTAACACAGAGATTTCATAGCACAGTTTTTCTTTTTCTCTGCTGTGACTTTTTTTTTCTCTTCTCACGAGATCAGTTTTATTTTTATTTTCAGCAATTTTTCTTCAACAACAACAGCAGTTTATTTATTTTATTACGCGATTACTAGACAACGAAGTGACATTCATGTGGTGGATTGCTACGTTTTTCATTGGTAAATTTTATTCAATGTTTTTATCATGTTTATGATTAATTTCTTCATGAATTTCTGCACTTTTATTATTACTATGCATAGTTAAATTCCTAATAGCTAGATTATGTGATTGAACTATGATATTAATGTCTAAACGATGATCTAGGGATGAGTAGTGCTTAAAAATTGAATGTTTTGAATTGTTGTGTCCTAAAATTTGAACCTAATACTATTAGTGGAGTCGCGAACCATTAATTGATCCCACACACGAACTCTATAAATGTAGTTTGCGAGGGAGTGTGCGAAATAGGGTTTTAGGATTGCCATGCACAAACTATTGGAGTTTTTTGCAGCCTGTTCCTTGGTAAGGTTCTTCTAGCTAAGCCGTGAACTTGGTGGATGTGGAGCGTCTCACAGTTTTTCTTCATATTAGGTCAATTAAATCTCATAGAGGGACTGTTGAACCGAGTATATGGTAACTAGGATGTGGTATTAGCGCCTAGGAACCAATGTAGGTGATTGCACCCACAACACATTCATTAGAAGCTATTGGTTGGTTGGCAGGTTAAGGCTCTCCCTAGTGATTCAATAACGGTGTTAAGAGTAGTGTTCTTGACCATAATTTGGCTATTCTTTCATTCATATATTCCAAATATTATTTTTCATTTTCTAGTTATAATTATTATTCCCACCTCTATTGTGAGGCTGAACTAAATACGAGTGTGATTGTGATACTTGACTAATTCCTCATGGGATACGACCTTGCTCTCCGTTGTAGTACAACCGACCCGGTACTCTGCCGGTTAAAGTTGGTTTGCTATCATTTGGCGATCAAGTTTTCTGGCGCCGTTGCCAGGGAATCGGTCAATATCAGAAAATCATAGGAGTATTTAGGATTAAGTCTTTTTTATTTTTATTTTGATGTTTTGTTGAAGATTCGCACCATGCACCTACTTCGGTAGTGGTAGTGACTTGATACCTTGATTGTGTTCTTGTTTTTTCCTTGAATTGTAGAGTATGGATCCTTATGGCCAATGAGGCTACTTCCGCTAATCATTTGGAGGATTTAATTTTGGTGGTATGGGTTTTGGAACACAACTATATTATCAGTTCACCCCATACACATCACCCTACAACATCGAGTGGGAGAGCCCTCCAAGTTATCTGTTTCAGCACCCCGATGCTTATCGGCAATACTCTCAGCCGCCACAAGTTACTCCACCGCCGAAGAGCACAAATGAGGTTTTGATGGAACAAGTTAGTCAAGACCTTAAAGAGTTTAACCAAGGGTTTAGACGGGATCTAAATGAACTAAAGGATTCTCAGCACTGCTTGGAATCTGAGGTGGTTGATCTGGCAAGCCGGGTAGGGCAGTTGGTTAGGAAGAGGAGGCATGAGAGGAGCATTAAAGAAGAACAAGGTTTTCAATCTCCACCATTTCTCCCTGAGGTAATCACTCCTGAGGAATTCCATGAAGAAGGTATGAATACTGGCCCCAATGAATTATCAATTCCTTCTTCAGTGAGCCCTATTGAGACACAGGTAGAGGTGAGTCCTTTTGAGTCTTTTGATGCTTTTGTTGAGCCAACTTGTTACTATATGGTGCGTGAATCCCTTTTAATCTGCATATGCTCTGTTTCGGGGAAAGTGAATTCATTGTGTTGCATTATGAATTCCTCAAGCCAATCTTGGTGGTGGGGAATTGAGCCCCTTGTCTCTATTTTTTTTATTTTGAAGGGGTGCTCAATTCCTGTGATTTGTGTAGGAAGACGTAACGGTTTGCTCTCCTTTGGTATAACTATCGTTAGAATAAATAGGGGTAGAAAGTCGAACTAAGGACTTTAAACTTAGAATGTTTTAGGGAGTTTTTTTTCTTTTCACTCGTGTTTCTTTGTTTTTCTTTTAGTTTCTTAATAAGTCGAGCTAACGACAATAAACAAAAGCGCTTATGGGAGGCAACCCAACTTTTTTTCTTCCTTAGGTTTTTAGGTTTGTTTTTTTAGAGTGTGATGAAAATTTGACCACGCATCTTGAATTTCGTTTCATGCTTTGTGTTAACCCATATTTTATATGCAATACATCTCCATACTTGTGCTTACCTACGCTTAGGGTTTTGGCCTTTTGTCGTAGTGGATTCGTGGTTGTTTATGTTATGATTACACCAGTACCCTTGGAGATACATTGGCGTTTATCATTTGGTATTGTTGCGCCCTACTGCCAGTTCAGCTAAGTCTTTCTTTAATTTATCACTCACACACCGAGGACGGTGTTCCGTTTTGAGTGGGGGTGGTGGATTTAGCTTCACCTGCCTACTTGTGTTTAAAATTTTTATGCATCGAATATGTTATATGCTTGGTGTTTGGCCTATATTGTGTAAAATTTATCCATTTTAAAAAAATTCATGATTTTGACGTGGCGAATCCTATGTGAGTCAGTGTGTTCTTTGGTTAATTACTAGTCAAGGGTTGAATGAATGCGAGTCAAACCTTCATCTTGTTGTGGAAATTGAATTCTTATGCATGTAATAGCTTTGCTTTCATTAGTTGTGGTTGATTAGTGAATGCATATAGATGCCACAGACATTAATCTGTTACCTAGAACTTATACCATTAAGTTCGAGGCGAAATAGAAAGGTTAATCTTGGTAGATTAAGGGATGACGGTCCTGGCATTTCTTTGACCCGACCAGAGCCAAATAGCCAACCTTGTACATAATTTCCACAGGAACCCCTCTTAGCCTTTGTAGGGTTGTTAGACCCCCACCCAAACTTAGCCATTAGTTAATTATCAAATAATTACCGACCCTTAGCCTTTATTTGTGGTCTACATTTCTTTGGCACCCTACGAGTGAGTTTTTATCTTATTTTGGGCACACTTCCTAGCACAAGTGTGGGGTGGAGAAGATGTGTATCAAATTATGGTGTTGGCGGATCTTTGTTCTATGAATGAGAAGGGGTAGTGAAGTATGTTGGTGTTTGGTTTGATAGAAAATAAAGAAGAAAAAAACAAAAAAAAAAGTTGAATAAATTGTTGGAATAAAGTTGAGTGAAGAAATAGGGAGGAAAGTTTTCGAGTTAATACTTCCAATGTAATGCATGGCGATGGGATGAAGTAAATTGGAGTGGATGTTCTTGAATTCTTAGTTAGCTTGTTCTCGGTAACAACTATTTTTGCAAGCTATCTTGAGTTGTACCTTGGTGGCCACCATTTTTTTGTCCTACTCCTGTTTATGATAGGTGTCAAAAGGAGGTGAGCTATGAAGTATATGGCCATGATTTGACCTCTATTAGTGGAGATGATTATGAAGATATAAGCACTCGCTTCCCACGGTAAGATACGTTTTGGCTCGTGTTTATTCGAAGTTTTACTCATTTGAAAATTTGGTTTTCCAGCTTTGTTCTCGGTAACAACTATTTTTCAACTTTTGCATAATTAAAGATTCATTTTACTTGGCATATTCGATGTAATTTTGGGGTAGTTAAGTGCCGCTTTGTAGAGACGGTTCACCATGGCTCGAATCACTTGGCGAAGACGCTCACGTGAGTAAACTCGATAGTTTTTGTTATTGTGTGTATGTACATTGTAATTTGTCATGCTTGGTATGTGTTTTAATTTTATTACATGATATGGCGATAGAAATACAAAGCGATTATGAGCGATCACAATCGATACAAAATCGCCTTAAACGGAAATGTATTTAACTGACGCGATATTCAAATTCACGATTCTAAGAAAATATATAATAAAAATAAAATAATTATTTTTCAGCTTTTCTGGGATCCCAACATTTGTGTACAATGGGAGTTTGGAGGTCCCAGTATATCATCATGTTTCATCTTTGCAAACAAAAGGAAAAGCAAATTAAAGGCAACATCAAGGTGACGTATGAGTTAGTATGGATGGCCCATGCACTTTAACAACAATTAATGAAGTGGACGGAAAATACAAAGGGATTTTATTTTAGGTGGGTTATCATCTAAGACATCGCTGACGATTTACTCCTAAACTCCATTTGTTTATTGAATTTTTTTTTACTTTTAGGCACAACATTATTACTTATGGCACTACGTAAAAAAGAAATTTGAAATATTTACATTTTGTCCCTACACTAATTAAAACTATAACACAACTAATCATATAAAAAATATATATATAGGAAAAACAATTATAACAACTAATCATATAAAAAATTATAACAATTAAATGAATCTCTCCCCTCCCCACCCCCACTCTCTTATTCAAAACCTCTTCCTTCCTCTCATTTACATACGCATGTAAGAGCATAAAAATAAAAAAATAAAAAAAACTCATTGAAAAAAGCTGCATGGCGGTTAAGAAGAGGGTGAGGAAAGAACACAAGAGAACAAGAAGATAATTTGAAGAGAAGATTTGATTTTTTTATTGCAAAGAAGGTATGTCACTTGTTGTTTCAATACATAGATAGTTAATTAGAAGCTTAGTTAAGTTCTGTTTGTATGGTGGTTTATTAGTTGTTTTGTCACTTTCCGCGTTTTCCGATTGGGTAGTCGGGGAAGACGACTGATATGAAAACGTCACCACTGTGACGCCCGCATTATGGATAGCAACGCCGATAACTCGACGCTCTAAGCCCGGATGTGGAAAATAGGGTTTTCAATAACGCCGCGATAGCCGACGTTGGTTTGTTACTTCCAACGCCGGTATGGATAACGCTCTATCAAATGATTATAGCCAAGTAAAACGTCATCCAGTCGGCGCTTTTAGAGCGTAATGAACGAATGCAAAGACGGTTGTCGTTTAGAAATTTCACCTAAGGTGTTGTTCGGCGTTAAACGTCATCCATTGTGGCTTAGATAGTCAATATGAACGCCGAACGATGACGCTGTTGCTCAGCAAAAATGAAAATGCAAAAATTATATCTTGTTTGTGTACGGCTTTTATTACCCTTCAATTAGTCTTGTTTGATGAGTTTGTAATGTGGCCTAAATAAATCCCCAGATAATGGTGGTTTGCTAGAATGGCTTTATGTAATGTAATGTGATCTATCAAAATATAGCTAGTTTGACATTATACGAGGTTTATGGCTTTAGTTTGTTAGTTGATTAACAGCTGAATGGAATGACAACAACTTTCTTGTCTCATGCGTGGTGTAATTATGACTTCAAGACGAGGTCTCGGTAAGATCAGACGCTGTGTAGATAGCGATGAAGGCATCAAGCTTAATGTTGCTTCTAAGATCGCTTCTGAACATACAAATGTGCCATAAGCATGTTAAAGAGTAAACGCACAAAGAATATGCAAGCAGAGATAGATAAGTGTCGAGCCAACGAGGCTGATAAAGGAGAGACAGCTTGAGACCACTGTCGTTGGGACATGAAGTCGGGAGCAGCTCTTTTACTTTCGCTGAGACCACGGAGCTGGCCTGAGACACAGCTTGGGAGCGCAAATTCTCCTTCAAAGGATACCGACATGTGATACAGTGTTAGTGCCGAAGGTTATTGAGCCATTGAGCAGAGTTGGGAGTGCAGGCTCTTTAGTGATTCTGAGATGTATACATGTTAGTGCGGGGCTATTACGAGCCAGTGAGAGACAGAAGTTGGTGAAGGCCTTCCTTCAAAGATTCTGAGACAGATGTATGTTAGTGTCGGGCTACGCCGGAGCCAAATGAGAGACAGAGTCGGGAGTGCAAGCTCCTTTAGTGATTCTTAGAGACGGATACAAGTGTTAGTGTCGGGCTATGCCGGCAGCCACGCTGAGATAGAGTTGGAGTGCAGTCTTTGATAGATAGTCGAGACTGACATACAAGTGTTGTTGCCGGGGCTGGCGAGCGGAGCCGCTATTTGAGGCAACGGAGATTTGAGTGTCGGGATTACACCCGAGGCAGACAATGTTAGTTACAAAGGCTATTAGTGAGCCAAATGCCAGGAGATGCATCCGGTACCGCGAATCGCCGGCAACCAACCATTCTTCGTTACGCCACGGCAGGGCAACCACATCCGTGCCCCGACGGAGAGGCAAGTACAGCGCCGAGATGAGTGTTTACAAAAGATGACAAATACGATGGTGTGGTGGTAGACAATTTATATTCTTTTGGGAGGATTGGCCGCAGCATGTTGGATACGCGTTGTTGACTAAGCAAAAGGTATCATATTATTAAAGTTGTTTAATTTTATAAGTTTTGTTTTGTAATATATATTCCTTTTCATAACACTAACTTTATATTCGTAACGTGTTATTGAACAGGACCGAGGTGTAATTCAATGCAAGGGGCGACATCTTCCCTCCGCTTGTGGAAGATTGATGATGAATGTGAACAATTCAAGCAAAGGTTGAGAGCTAATCCATTGTACAACTCCTGCTATTCTTTCTTCACAACCAAGCCAATCGTGGTGATCGCTGCTATTTGTCGAGGTGGCATCCGTATTCTGAGATGACGATCACACTGAGAGTAGCTATGAAGTATATGCAAGGTGTTTTGATTAGGCTCACTCGTATTTTCCTTTTGATATTCCTTTTATCCTTTCGATTAGCCCAGTCCCTAGCCGAACGTTACAACCATGCAAGTTCTGCCTGACCTTAGTTAGCCATGATTTGACCTCTATTAGTGGAGATGATTATGAAGTATAAGCCTATGGTGTAACGACATTAGTCATGCTGTTAAGGGTGATTTGTACGTTTTATAAGGATATATTTTATATCAATTCTCTCCATATTCGTATGTTTCTCATAGAAATCGAGCTTTATATTGAAATATTGAGCGAATGGTGTTTTTAATAGTTGAATTGCAAAATGTAACGATTTATGTGCTTAAATTGTGATTTTATGTTATTTTGGGATTGTGTTACGCTTTGGTATATTTTCCTATGTTATAGATACATATTTTGGCATGCAAGAGGATTAAATGATGAGGTTTTGCATGGAAGAGAAGTGAAATGGAAGGAAGATGGAGATAAAGCTTGGAATGAAGCTTTCAAGCAGCCGAACTTCCGATGCATTTCTTGATATGATATGCACTGATTTGACTCTCGACCTCAAGAGAAGATTTGTAGGGCTTGAAGAGAGGGTTCTACAGGATTTTGAATCAATTCATTCCGACTTATGAGGCCCGAGATATGAGCGTTACAAGTTTGGATGCTGTTGCTGAAACTAGTGGAAAATCCTGAAAACGACTCGTAATACGACGGGCTAGTCAAAAAGGCGTTTTCTGAAGAAGAGTCCTTAATGGAAGTTGTAGAGTTTTCCAAGAGCTTAATTATGACATTCGGATCATAATTTTTGGAGGTCTACAACTCAAGATATGAATTTTAGAAGTTTGAGTCCAGAATCAGTGAACCAGCGTTTGCCATGCATCATTCTCAAACGAGCGTCCAAGATAGCAGACGGGCGTCCATCACCGCCATACTCCCAACCGCCTTATTTCTCTATTTAAAGCAGCAGATTTTCCATCTCATACATAGAATTCGAACCCTAATTTCATAGGGGCGGCTCAGGCTGCGTTTTTACTCTATTTTCTTCCAGTTTATGCAATTAAATTCCTAGATTAGATTAGATAGATTCATGTCTTTTGTTTCATCAATTCGAGTTGCAACAAGGATGTTAAGAGGCTAAACCCTCTTGAACAAGCGCCAGAAGTTGTCCATCAACAATTCAGTTTGATTAAGTGATTGATTTGTGAGTTTCTATCTCAAGTTTGTTTCTTTTATCATGCTTTACATTGTTTTATTGCAAGTCGATATCGAAAGATGTTTGCTTTATGATTGTTTTATTGATGAAAATCATATAAACATTAGATCACCATGCTAAAAGAATAGATATTTGATCTAATTAAAACGAGAGTTATTAGATTGATTTTCTAGATTAGAAATTGAAAGATTTCACGCTTAGGTTAGAAAGACGTAATCTTTAACATCGAAAGATAAAAGATTAGAAACGAACTTGTCTACGAGAGTAGGAGTTTATGCCTTCGATTAGGTGAATCACGACTTGAGTGAAGATCACGAATTAATCCGAATTAGAATTGAATGTTGATAGGATAGGTGGATCAATTGCTTGTTCGCTTCGTTATAATTTGATTTTAATCCTTTGAACTTGAATTGTTAGATTAGTTTACTTTTTCTCGCACTTTAGTTTAGTTTAGTTTATCGCTTTCAATCTTTCCTAGCTTTGGATTTCATCCTCTGCCTAGTTTATTTTCAGCATGTTTGCCCAGCTTTTAGTTCCTGTTTAGGTTAGTTTTCGTGACAATAATTAGTTAAAAACAAAAGCTAGAGTTCACAACAGATCTAGTTCCCGTAAGATCGACCGGCATAGCCTCTACACTACGATCCTTGCACTTGAGGTTAACCGTTTTATTACTTGTTGTTTTGTATTGATAAAATCCGGACAAGTTTTTGGCGCCGTTGCGGGGAGCCGGACGGTTGCCTAGTTTTTGTTTTTGTTTTTAGTTTGTTTTCAATTCTTGTTTTTAGGTTAGATCTTTTCGATTTGTTTGTAGTTAGTAGTTTAGTCATTTTTGTTCGTTTATCATCGCTTTATTTGTGTTTCGTGAGTAGTTAATATAAAAATTTTGCTCTAATCTATACTGCTTTCTACTTTGTCACTCTCGATTTTCTAAACGTTTACGCTTGATTGGGCGGCGTCCGTTTTACCGCACGCCCGTCGCTTCTTGCTCTAGTCGGACGAAGCGTTTAGTTTCTTTGGGCGCCCGTCCCACCAAAATTCTTCAATCTGTATCAAATTCGACTGCGGACGGCGTTCATATTTTGAACGCCCGTCCGTCTTCTCGAATCGGGACGATTTAACGCCCATCAAATTTAGACGCCCGTCTGCTAAATCGACCTTCCGACGAGCGTTCGGATTTCCAAACGCCCGCCTCTGTCCTCCTGCTTCGATGTCTTTCGTAGGTAGGGTTTTTGTTTCTATCCTTTCTAGTTTCCACGTTGATTCGGTGACATCTAAGGTTGAATTATCTGACCCCACGTTTTTAACAATCGAACTTTTGGATAAAAAGGGATCGTTTTAGCACTCTTTAGTATTTTGGCCATAACTTTCGGCTCGAGTGTCGGATTGGCGCGCAGGACCCCAATTCGGAAAGCTCGTTCCGACGCCGACGACGTGGCGGACCGCCGAAGGCCGTCCGACACCGTTTTCGAGGTCAAAATCCACTGTTTTTCCTTCCATTTTGGGCTCAGAAGATTTCAACACATTTTTTTTCTTGCCTTTTTAGTATTTTCTGTTTTTCTGTTTTAAATTTTTCATAGTTTAGGTTTCTGATCAAGAATTTGAGCAATATCTTGCAGGAGAAATCAAAGACATAATAATAATGGCAGCGGAAGATAGACGGACGTTGGCCGACTATGCCATGCCCGGTACAGTCACCATAAACCCGGCTATCGTCATGCCTACCATTACTGCTCCAAACTTCGAGCTTAAACCCGGACTTATTCAGATGATGCAGCATGCATCAATTTTCCATGGTTTCCAATCTGAAAACCCCCACACTCACTTACACACATTCTTGCAAATATGCGGTACTACCCGTATCCAAGGTGTAAGTGAGGATGCCATCAAGCTTAAACTATTTCCATTTTCCTTACGGGGGGAGGCACTCGAGTGGTATCACTCTCTCCCCTCTGAATCCATCACTACGTGGGCTGAGCTCGAGAAGGAATTTCTAAGTCAATACTTTCCTCCTTCAAAAACAGCCCATTGTCTGAACGAAATCTTCACATTCCGTCAGCTGGAAAATGAGTCATTCTTTGATGCGTGGAAAAGTTTAAGTCTCTCCTCTGTAGTAGTGTCCCCATCATGGCTTGCCAAAGCAAAGGCAAGTCCATACTTTCTTCGATGGATTGACCGAGCTCACCAAGGGCATGGTCAATAGTTCCTCTGGTGGGGCATTTCTCAAGAAAACACTGATGATGGGTGGGCGCTCGCTCGAGGACATTGCCAAGTACAATTATGCCCCCTCTTATCAAGCCATTCAAACACCTCCTCCGCCTCCCAAGGTCGAAGAGGTGACTATGCAAAATCTCGTTGCCATGTTGCAGAAGCAAATGGCAACCTCTCAAATGACAGCTTCTCAAAACTTCTCAAATCCGAGTTATCAGGCTCCTTCACCTTCACAGAACTCTCAAGTTACAGATCGTGGAAGCTTGTCGAGGACCGCCATATGGTCGCCAATGTCAATTTTCTTCCCCTCGCCAAAGCAAGTCAATCTTTGTTCATGACTATGGACGGCATAATCCAATCACATGCGAAGTATGTGATAGCATGGGGCACACTGCTCGCTTCTGTCCCATGATTGGGCAGAATGCGGAAGTCAATGCTTTCTCTGGCCAGACAACTCAGAGATTCAACAACCAATTCTCTGGCCAGAACAATTTCCAAAACCAAGGGTTTAATCAATCTGCAGGATTTAATCCGAATTCAAATTTCAATAGAAACCCTGGTTATGTTCAGAACCAAAGCTCAATTTTTTCCAACCCGAGGTTCAATCAGAATTGGCCCACCAATTCTAATTCTACATTTCCAAATCAGTCCAATCAGCCTCTCCCTCAAAATCATCAGAACTCTCAAGGCCCCTCCCAATCCAACAATTTCGAAACCAAGTTAGAGGAGCAAAGTAGGACAATAAAAAGTCTTGAGAGACAAATAGGGCAATTGGCTGAGCAGCTAGCGTCAAGACCCCCAGGGCATATGCCCAGTTTTACTGAGAAAAACCCAAGAGGCGGTCAAGTCGCTCAGGCCGATATAAGCAACAGCCAATGCACTGGCCTCGTGCCAACAATGCAATACGGTAAAGAGGAGGCCGGTCATGATGAATTTAAGTGGCACTCACCGAGTGGTCCCCTGGCTTTCCAGTGGAAACCACTAGCCCCTCCTCGCCATTGGTAAGGCGGGAGGGAAGTTGAGCACCCATCATCCCTTTGGTCAGCAGAAGGAAAATCGGTGGTGATCCCTCGATAGAAGAAAGAGTTGAGATTCCTCAAGTGGCTGATCCCTTGAGGAATAAAGAATCAATTGAAAGTCCTCAGGTGGCTGTTCCCCTGAGAAGTGAAACATTTGAGGATCCTCAGGTGGCTGATCCCCTGAGGAATGATGAGTAAAATGATAGTCAGGTGGCTGATCCCCTGACTAACAAAAAGAATGAAAAGACGGTTCGATGGAAAGATTTGGAAGACAAGGCCGTTAGTTCGCCCTCGAAGAAAGTATTTTCCGAGGAGGATTTGAAAAAGCTTCCATTTCCACCTAGAAAGAGCAACATCCCATTGAGCGAAGATAAGAAGTATGAAAAGGTGCTTAATTTGTTGAAAAATACTCAGGTAAATCTTCCATTGTCAGATGTCTTGGTAGTGATGCCTAAGTACACCAAATTCATCAAGGATGTTGTTTCTTCTAAGAAGAAGTTGACAGAAATGGATCGGCTGATTGGTGAGGATTGCTCCATGATCAATTATGAAAACCCGCCCGGAGTCAAGAAAGGTGACCCGGAAATTCGTTCTCACACTGATGATGGGAGGCTTAGTCTTCCCAAACTCCTTATTGGCCTCGGGGCATCCATAAGCTTGATGCCATTGTCTATTTGTAATCACCGGTTTGAGCGGTCTTTCTAGAACCCACTACCATGAACCTTCGGTTCAGCAGATAGATCTTCCAAGAAAGCATGAGGATCCTAAGAGACATATTAGTTCAAGTTGATAGGTTTACCTTTCCCGTTGACTGGTATGTCTTAGATATGGAGAAAAATGAAAATGTCCCTCTGATTCTTGGAAGACCTTTCCTTTCTACAGCTAGAGCCCTCATAGATTGTGATGGTGGGCAAGTGACTATTCGAGTTGGTGACCAAGAGGTGAGCTATAGTGTTTCTAAATCTATTCAAGTACCCTCCGGTTCTCCAACCGGCTTTTCCATTGAGGAGACGTCTGATGACTTCAATGACTTCATGGACAAGCAAGTCATGGCTGTAGAAGCGGAATATGAGCGATTGATCGATAATCTAAACAATCATGGTGTGGTCAATCTAGATCATTTAGCAGCTGAATTCGAGGATGAGCTAAGAGAAGAAGCTTTGGCAGTAGGGCCACTAAGTAAGCTCAACGATGTTGAGTTGAGGAGTGGAGATCTTAAATCGAGTCTAGAGGAACCCCTTGTAGACTTGGTTCTGAAGCCGTTTCCTAAACATCTTAAGTATGTATTTCTGAGAGAAGGTGGCAAGCTTCCTTTGATCTCATCTCTGCCAAGCTATCTCGAATAGAAGAGCTTAAACTGTTAAACGTATTGCGCAAAAATGAGAAAGCCTTTGGATGGCAGGTGGGAGATATCCGAGGGATATCTCCCGACATCTGTATGCACAAGATCAAGACTGAGGAGGGTGCAAAACGAGTTAGACAGCCTCAGAGAAGGCTCAACCCTCACATGCAAGAAGTAGTCAAGAAGGAGATCATCAAACTTCTAGATATGGGTATCATATACGCCATCGCTGACAGTGAATGGGTATCCCCCACTCAAGTGGTCCCCAAAAAAGGAGGGATTACTATTGAGAAGAACGAGAAGGGAGAAGAGATAGCATTGAGGCTCGTTACAGGCTATAGAGTCTGCAGATTGACTATAGGAAACTCAATGAGGTCACAATGAAGGATCATTTCCCTTCCTTCATTGACCGGATGCTTGAGCGTCCTGGCGGGGCACGCATTTTATCTTGTTTCTGGATGGATATTCAGGGTACTTCCAGATACCCATCGATCCAATTGACCAAGAAAAGACCACTTTTACCTGCCCTTATGGTACATTCGCCTACAGGCGGATGCCATTTGGTCTCTGTAATGCCCCAGCCACCTTTCAAAGGTGTATGATGGCAATCTTTGACGGGCTAGTTGAAAAGTGCATGGAGATTTTTATGGACGACTTTTCGGTCTTTGGTCAATCCTTCGATGATTGCCTCGATAATCTTGATCAGGTGTTATCTAGGTGTGTGGAAAAGAACTTGGTGCTCAATTGGGAGAAATGCCATTTTATGGTGGATGAAGGGATAGTTCTTGGCCACAAAGTGTCCGCCAAAGGTATTGAGGTAGATAGGGCTAAGGTGGAAGCTATCGAGAAGATGAGTTATCCTAAGAATGTTCGCGAAGTCAGAAGTTTTCTCGGACATGTCGGCTTTTATAGGAGATTCATTCAGGACTTTTCAAAGATCGCCAAGCCCCTGTCTACCTTACTTAAGGAAGACGTTGAGTTCGCCTTTGATGATAGCTGCAGGCATGCGTTTGAGGAGCTCAAAAATCGTCTGATCTCTGCTCCAATACTTATATCTCCGGACTGGAACCTACCCTTTGAGCTTATGTGTGATGCATCCAACTATGCAGTTGGTGCAGTCTTAGGGCAAAAGCTTAACGGAAAGTTCCAGCCTATCTATTATGCCAGTCACACACTAAATCCTTCTCAAGTTAACTACACGACCACTGAAAAGGAACTACTGGCCGTAGTCTTTGCTATGGACAAGTTTCGTAGTTACTTGTTGGGAGCTCAAGTGATCGTGTGGACTGACCACGCTGCGCTGCGCTATCTCATGACCAAGAAAGAGGCTAAACCGCGCCTACCGCGTTGGATACTGACCCTACAAGAGTTTGACGTTCAAATTAAGGACAAAAAGGGCAGTGAAAATGTAGTGGCGGATCACGTTTCTAGAATGTTAAATGAGGGAAAGGATGAACCAGATGATATAGATCTTTACTTTCCTCTAGAAAACATTATGTTGATAGACGGTTGTCCTCCCGATGTTCCATGGTATTCTTCCATTGTGAACTACCTTCATGCCCGTTATCTCGATCCCGAAATGTCTTATCGGAGAAGAAAAGTTCTTCTCTCGATATGAAATCTTCGTTTGGGATGAACCTTTCCTCTTCAAAATCAGTAAAGATGGTTTGCTAAGAGGGTGTGTTCTGATCCGAGCAACGCGATATAATCGAAAGCAATGCCATAGTGGACCCACAGTGGTCATTTTGGTCCTTGGAAAACGGTTGCGAAGATCTTCCAGTCCGGTTTCTACTGGCCCACGATCTTTAAGGACACGGAAGCTTTCTGTAAAGCTTGTGATAGGTGCCAAAGAACCGGTACTCTGACAAGGCGTTTTGACATGCCTTTGAAACCCATCCTAGAATGCGAAGTCTTTGATGTATGGGGGATTGACTTTATGGGTCCATTCCCATCTTCCTGTGGGAATAAATACATCTTAGTCTGCGTAGACTATGTATCGAAATGGGTAGAGGCAATAGCCACTCCTCGCAATGATCATAAAACGGTCATGAATTTTCTAAAGAAGAATATCTTTGTGAGGTTTGGATGTCCACGTGCCTTGATTAGTGATGAAGGGACGCATTTTTGTAACCGGCCTTTGGAAAAAGTCCTCGAGAAGTATGGTGTTCGTCACAAAACTGGCACACCATATCATCCGATGACTAGTGGTCAGGTTGAGCGAAGCAACCAGAGCTTGAAGAAGATCCTGGAGAAAAAACAAGTGAAAATCATAGAAAGGACTGGAGTCTAAAGTTGGATGATGTACTATGGGCATATAGGACTGCCTATAAGACCCCCATGGGTACATCACCCTACCAAATGGTTTATGGTAAATCATGCCACCTGCCAGTTGAGTTAGAGCACAGGGCGTATTGGGCTACCAAGTTTTTGAACTTCGACTCCCGATCCTGTGGCAAACACCGGCTGCAGCAGTTGCATGAGCTTGATGAATTTAGACTCCAGGCTTACGAGAGTCCCAGATTAGTAAGGAAAAGATGAAACTTCTCCACGACGAAAATTAAGAAGCGAGAATTTAAAGTCGGAGAGCAAGTGTTACTTTATAATTCCAGTTGCATTTGTTTCTGGCAAGTTGAGGACACGTTGGTCCAATCCTTTCGAGATTCTCCAAATCATTCCTGGAGGCGTTAGAGTAGCGCGGTTAGGTTATGGCGATCAACCGTTTGAGTGAATGGTCGAGATGCAAGCATTACATTGGTGAACCCAAGGTAAAGCCTTTGACTGTTCGATTTCTCGATGTCCTCGGGTGTAGCACCCCTAAAGTCGATGAGTTTGACGAGTTCTCGCCCGACTTATTTTCTGAGGATGACGGTTGTGGTAAATCAGAAGAAGTTCTAGCGGTAGTTGGGATATGGAAGAGTTTTTCAAAGAGCAAACAACTCAAGAGGAAGTCGCAAAGAAGAAATCGACCATGGGGAAGTTCAAGCGTGTTTGGAGGGCTATTAAAGAATTAACCCCTTGTGTTCGGCTTTGCATTTACTGCGACACACTCTCTTGATGAGAGCTTACACGAGGTAGTGGGTGGCGCGAAAAAGTTAAATGGCCTTGATCCAGTGTGAGCTTTCAATGCGTCGGCCGACGACGTTAAATAAAGCGCTTGGTGGGAGGCAACCCACTATTTTCTTTCGTTTTTGTTTTCTTTTGTGTATTTCTTAGTTTCCCTTTTCGAGCTACTGTCGGTTTCTTGTAGGCTCGGTTTTTATCTTTTCTAGTTTTTTGTATTTAAAGTTTTTCTGTTTTAATAAGGGGTTGAATTAATGTTTTGAATGGCATTTGCTGAGAAACTGCTTCTCTTTCTTTATCACTTTTGTACGATATGATATAATTCCCCCTGTCCCCGAGATACTTTTCGTGTTTGTCAAGTGTGCGGGATAGTCTTGATAAGCGTTTGTGAGTTTCGAGACGGTGTCGCCAGCGGATGGTCCACGATCATCGATATCTTGAGCATTTTTGGATCGGACGCAACGTCCGTTCAATTGTTCCTTCGCATACAATCGCCTCGTTTTCTTTTTCTTTATTCTCGCACAACATGAGGACATGTTGTAATTTAAGTGTGGGGGAGGGAAATGGTTTTATGTATCTACATTCATTTGCCATACTATTATATTTCTATGAAAAGTGCTTAATTTTAAAATTTTTGTTTTGTCCCGAGTGAGCATTGCATGTCTTTGTTCGGTTTTAATATTCATTGATGCTGTATTCTGCATATTTAGTAAATTTAGTTGTTTCACCCGACACTCTTTTTCACATGCCATAATAAATGATGAGCTATACTTTAAAGCTATGCCCATTTGATTAGAGATTTTTGATTATTATCGCATGATTCTTTGCTTGCATACAAATTTTGGAAATTGTAATAGTTTGTGTTTAATATTAAAGTATGACATACTGTGAATATCTGAAGGTTTGAATGTGATAAATGACACGTAACTATTGCGCTTTTTAAATGAAGTGAATAAGTGAAGTTGTTTTAAATTATAAATGTGTGTGTCGGAAGTCGGTCGATGATTTGGGTGAGGTAGGGTGTACCACGTATGTCCTATTTCACTATGATGACCAAAAGCTCACGACGATTAGAAAAAGTCGCCTTATGATTGGAGTAAGGTAGGGTGTTATCTCTCGAAATGTCCTATTCGCTATGAGGGCAATAGCTCATTCTAATGTGTGTTTAAGTGAAATAATTAAATCAACTTATGAGAATAGTGTTATGAATTGAATAAAAGACTTAGTTATCGTTGATTTTATCCCCAAGATAAATCAAGGATATGTTGTAGGGATTATCCTCTAAATATGTCGGAAATACTTTAAATGCTCCTACTATTTTCTTGGGGTTTGTATGTTTTGTGAGGTGCATGTTATAATCGTTTTTATATGTCTAATTTAAATGGGATGTTGGCTAGTTTTGCTTGAATCAATTTCAAGTGTGGATTTAGTGGAAATTTATTATGGCTATGCACACGCTCACTTGGGTGAACCTCTAAACTACTTGAATATGTTTTATATTTGCATAAGTGTTTATTTGTCTCGAGTGATGATTATGTTTTGTCTTGCTCGGGACGAGCAAGGTTTAAGTGTGGGGGAGTTGTTAAGGGTGATTTTGTACGTTTTATAAGGATATATTTTATATCAATTCTCTCCATATTCGTATGTTTCTCATAGAAATTGAGATTTATATTAAAATATTGAGCGAATGGTGTTTTTAATAGTTGAATTGCAAAATGTAACGATTTATATGCTTAAATTGTGATTTTATGTTATTTTATGTTATTTAGTGAATGCTTATAGATGCCACAGACATTAATCTGTTACCTAGAACTTATACCATTAAGTTCGAGGCGAAATAGAAAGGTTAATCTTGGTAGATTAAGGGATGACGGTCCTGGCATTTCTTTGACCCGACCAGAGCCAAATAGCCAACCTTGTACATAATTTCCACAGGAACCCCTCTAAGCCTTTGTAGGGTTGTTAGACCCCTACCCAAACTTAGCCATTAGTTAATTATCAAATAATTACCGACCCTTAGCCTTTATTTGTGGTCTACATTTCTTTGGCACCCTACGAGTGAGTTTTTATCTTATTTTGGGCACACTTCCTAGCACAAGTGTGGGGTGGAGAAGATGTGTATCAAATTATGATGTTGGTGGATCTTTGTTCTATGAATGAGAAGGGGTAGTGAAGTATGTTGGTGTTTGGTTTGATAGAAAATAAAGAAAAAAAAACAAAAAAAAAGTTGAATAAATTGTTGGAATAAAGTTGAGTGAAGAAATGGGGAGGAAAGTTTTCGAGTTAATACTTCCAATGTAATGCATGGCGATGGGATGAAGTAAATTGGAGTGGATGTTCTTGAATTCTTAGTTAGCTTGTTCTCGGTAACAACTATTTTTGCAAGCTATCTTGGAGTTGTACCTTGGTGGCCACCATTTTTTTGTCCTACTCCTGTTTATGATAGGTGTCAAAAGGAGGTGAGCTATGAAGTATATGCAAGGTGTTTTGATTAGGCTCACTCGTATTTTCCTTTTGATATTCCTTTTATCCTTTCGATTAGCCCAGTCCCTAGCCGAACGTTACAACCATGCAAGTTCTGCCTGACCTTAGTTAGCCATGATTTGACCTCTATTAGTGGAGATGATTATGAAGTATAAGCCTATGGTGTAACGACATTAGTCATGCGTCTTAATCTGAGCCGATCGACTATAATAAATGATTGAGAAGCTACACACACACACACTCTGTTTCCTCGGTAAGATACGTTTTGGCTCGTGTTTATTCGCTTGTAGACTAGTTTTTACTCATTTGAAATTTTGGTTTTCCATATGATCGCAACATTGACCTCATGATTTATTTTTGAATCGCTTGATTTGCTCGAGGGTGAGCAAACGCTAAGTGGGGGGGTAGTTGATGAGAGTCAACTTTGCTATAATTTCGTATTCATTTTACCCCATATTTGTAGCATATTCGATGTAATTTTGGGGTAGTTAAGTGGTTTTTGTAGGAACGGTTCACCATGGCTCGAATCACGAGACGAAAGACGTTCACGTAGGAAATCTCGATATTTTCGGGTGATTTGTATGTGTTTTATTGTAATTTGTCATGCTTGGGTATGTGTTTTAATTTTATTACAGGTATGGCGTGATAGAGCGCGTGACGAGGATCACAACGATACAAAAATCGTCTTAAACGGAGTTCGTATGAGAATTGACGCGATATTCAAATTCATGCATTCGGAAGAAAATATAAAATAAAAATAAAATAATTATTTTTCAGCTTTTCTAGGATCCCAACATTTGTGTACAATGGGAGTTGAGGTCCCAGTATATCATCATGTTTCATTCTTTGCAAACAAAAAGGAAAAGCAAATTAAAGGCAACATCAAAGGTGGCGTATGAGTTAGTAAGGATGGCCCATGCACTTTACAAACAATTAATGAAGCGGACGGAAAATACAAAAGGGGATTATTTTAGGTGGGTTCTATCGGCACACGCTGATTTACTTCCGGCACCCATTTGTTGAATATTTTTTTTTTACTTTTAGGCACAACATTATTACTTATGGCACCACGTAAAAATAAGAAATTTGAAATATTTACATTTTGGTCCCTACACTAATTAAAACTATAACACAACTAATCATATAAAAAATATATATATAGGAAAAAACAATTATAACAACTAATCATATAAAAAATTATAACAATTAAATGAATCTCTCCCCCTCCCCCCCCCCCCACCCTCTTATTCAAAACCTCTTCCTTCCCCCTCTCATTTACATACGCATAGAAGAGCATAAAAAATAAAAAAAATAAAAAACCTGTGAAAAAACTGTGGAGGAGAAAAAGAGGGTGAGAAGAAGAAGACAAGAGAACAAGAAGAAAATTTGAAGAGAAGATTTGATTTTTATTGCAAAAAGGTATGTCACTTGTTGTTTCAATGCAATAGATAGTTAATTCGGCTTAGTTAAGTGTTTGTATGGTGGTTTATTAGTTGTTTTGTCACTTTCCGGCCGTTTTTCCGATTGGGTAGTTGGGGAAGACGACCTGATGCGGAAACGTCACCACTGGTGACGCCCGTACTGTGATAGCAACGTCGATAACTCTGACGTCTAAGCCCGGATGTGAAAATAGGGTTTTCAACAGAACGTCAGTATAGCTGACGTTGGTTTGTTACTTCCAACAGCGGTATGGATAACGTTTTCCTCTATCAAATGATTATGTTTCTACAGGTAAAACGTCATCCAGGCTGGCGTTTTTAGAGCAGAATGAACGACAGCACGGCTGTCGTTCTTAGAAATTTCACCTAAGGTGTTGTTCATGTTAAACGTCATCCATTTTGGCGTTTGTATGTCAATATGAACGTCAGTGGGGATGACGTTCTGCATAAAATGAAAATGCAAAAAAATTATATCTTGTTTGTGTACAGTCTTTATTACCCTTCAATTAGTCTTGTTGATGAGTTTGTAATGTGCCTAAATAACCCCAGTATATGAGGTTTATAGAATGGCTTTATAGAATGTAATGTGATCTATCAAAATATAGCTAGTTTGACATTATATGAGGTTTATGGCTTTAGTTTGTTAGTTGATTACTGCAATGGAATGACAACAACTTTCTTGTCTCATGTATAGGTAATTATGACTAAGACGCAGTGCAGTAAGATCAGACGCTTTGTAGATAGCGATGAAGGTGCAAGCTAATGTTAAGCCTAATCTTGTTTCGAACATACAAATGTGCCATACATAAGAAGGAGTAAACGACAAAAGAATATGCAAGCAGAGATAGGACAAGTGACTGAGCCAACTGAGGCTGATAAAGGAGAGACAGTTGAGACCACTTTGTGTCGGTTGGGGCAGAGTCGGGAGTGGAGGCTCCTTTACTTTCGATTGAGACCACGGAGCCGTTGAGACACGATTGGGAGCACGACCTCGCCCGATGACGGTGATCTGAGATATAGAGTGTTAGTGCCGGGGTTATTACGGAGCCGATTGAGACGAGTTGGGAGTGCGAGTTCCTTTAGTGATTCTTGAGAGACAGATACAAGTGTTAGTGCCGGGCTATTACGGAGCCAGTAGAGAGAGAGTTGGTAGTGCGGCCTCCTTCGTGATTCTTGAGACGATACAAGTGTTAGTGTCGGTCTGCTATGCGGAGCCAGTTGAGACGAGTTGGGAGTGCAGCTCGCTTTAGTGATTCTTGAGAGGCAGATACAAGTGTTAGTGTCGGGCTATGCCGAGCCAGTTGAGATAGAGTTGGGAGTGCAGGCTCCTTTAGTGATATTTGAGACAGATACAAGTGTTATTGCCGGGGCTATGACGGAGCCAGTTGAGGCAATGGGAGATTTGAGTGTCGGGATTACACCTGAGGCAGAGACAGTTGTTAGTTCAGTGCCATTAGTAGGAGCCGATGATGAGAGATGCATCCGGTACCGCAATCGCCGGGCAACCACATCCGTTCTATCGCCCGCTGCGAGGCAACCACATCCGTGCCCCCGACGAGAGGCGAAGTAGCGCGCATGATGAGTGTTTACATATGACAAATGATGATGGTGTGGTGGTAGACACCGATATTCTTTTGGGGAAGGATTGGCCAGAGCATGTTGGATACGCGTTGTTGACTAAGCAAAATGTATCATATTATTAAAGTTGTTTAATTTTATAAGTTTTGTTTTGTACGTATATTCTTTTCATAACACTAACTTTATATTCGTAACGTGCTATTGAACAGGACCGAGGTGTAATTCAATGCAAGCAGTACACATCTTCCCTCCATTTGTGGAAGATTGATGATGAATGTGAACAATTCAAGCAAAGGTTGAGAGCTAATCCATTGTACAACCTGTTACAGTCTTCTTACAACCAAGCCAATCGTGTGATCGTCAGTGCATTTGTCGAGAGGTGGCATCCGGAGACAAACACCTTCCACTTGCCATTCGGTGAGATGACGATCACACTAGACGACGTCCGATATATTACGGGCTTACGATTCAGGAGAAAGGCGATCAACTTTGATGTTGAGAAAAATGTTCAAAACCCAGTTACATTTGTTCATAACTTGTTAGGGATTCATACTGATGTAGTGGCAGATGAGTTAGGACATATTGGTGGTCTACGTGTGTCGAAAAGCTGGTTGAAGAACAACCTTGCAGGTAGATGTGGGTTACGTAGTAATGAGGGTGAGGGATCTAGTAGCAATGAGAGTAGGTCTATCATTCATCAGGATCATGCGAAGGCGTGGATACTTGTTGTACATGCTTGCATGTACTTTGATTCAAGACCGCAGTGGAGATAAGATAGGCATAGCTTACCTGCATTTTCTAGAGGATCTGGATAAGGTTGGTGAATGGGCTTGGGGTGCTGCAACATAGGCAAATCTTTACCGGCAACTTTCGAAGGCTTCTAGGACCAATACTATTGGGGTTTCTGGATACATGACATTGCTAGAGGTAACACTTGATATTTTTCTTCCAAGGCATGGATAACTGGCACGTAGTCTAAATCCGCTTCATTTGGAGGTGGCCCTTTGATATCTAGGGTCTTCCAATGAACATTGATGGATGACAAAGGGATGCATCCGGGCTTCTTCTTAAACCTTGCCATTTCATGCCTACACGGCAATCCGTGTGTCTTTCGAATAGTACATCCACACTCCTTATCCAACGTATCGCTATCATTGCTTTTTTCCAACTCATCATTCAACAAGCCCAATGCGTATATAGATACATGATGTTTAAGCTCTTTAAACAACGGATTATCTTTGAATTTCTTCGGCTCCATGAAAAGAGACGTCTCAAAAGATTTTTTGATGTTTTTGATCTCTTGATCAATCAAGCAAATACCGGCTTCCCACTCCGCAACCAAGTCTCCAAGCCCGGTTTTTAGCCAATTTTTAAACACAGAATGCATTCCCTCGACTCTCGAGGTTGATGTGTTTCCTAGATGAAACACCGAGTTCGTCCATGCCGACACGAATGCCTCCTTGTGTGCGTTCAGCCATGTACAAGAAACATAACTCATTGCGTCTTCAGTAAAAGTCTTCTTACACTCTTCCAATCGCTCATTCAACTCCTCTTCTGAGTTTGCTTTAACAACCTCTGTCCATGCTCTCATTAAATCCTCCCAATGTTCGCTAGTAGTCTTCGTCTTCAAATTAGACACAAGACCTTTCTCGATGTGCCACCGGCATAACAGGTTCCTTGCTTTTGGAAATACAACACGTACTGCGTTCATTAATGCTTCTTCCCTATCTGTCACAACACAACCTATTCGCTCGCTTTGGTCACCGATTGCTTGGCGAAGCATAGTCAAAGCCCATGTGTAGTTGTCTTCCCTCTCCAAACATAGCAATGCAAATCCAACCGAAAATGACATGTCCGTAGACGTCACGCCAACAATCTGCAAAAGGGGCATCTTGTACTTGTTTGTCTTGTATGTACAATCCATAAGCATGACATAAGGAAAGCATCTTGCAAGGGACAAGCTTTCGTTAAAGGCCCAAAATACATCCTTCACTACGTTTCGTTCATCATACCTACACTCAATGAAGGATGTGTTCTTGTCCGCCAAATTGTAAACCTCTTGCATTACTGTACGACCCTCTTGTGCGTTCTTCCTTATCTTAGCACGAATGTTATAGATTGTCTTTTGTGACGTACAATTTTTCCCATCATCCTTTCTCAACAACCGTAGTACATTTTTAGGCATAATGCCGTTTCGAGTCATTGTTGCAACAACTTCAACTTGTTCTTTATCAAGCCGACCAAGGTATGAATGGCCCTCATCATACTTGAATGATTTGTGAGTATGTATACCATTCAAGACTTTTACGGTCCACACTTCCCTAAACTTATCCTTTACGGCTTTCAATAGAAACGGACATCCGGATTTCCTTGTGGGCGATTCCTTGGCTTATTCTTTTTCGATCGCCAACTTTTTCTCGTACTTTCCTCCTTTGCAATGATCCCTTGGAAATCCACCCCTCTCACATTGGAATGTAATGTGATGTGTCCACTGTTAAGGGTGATTTTGTACGTTTTATAAGGATATATTTTATATCAATTCTCTCCATATTCGTATGTTTCTCTTAGAAATCGAGCTTTATATTGAAATATTGAGCGAATGGTGTTTTTAATAGTTGAATTGCAAAATGTAACGATTTATGTGCTTAAATTGTGATTTTATGTTATTTTGGGATTGTGTTACGCTTTGGTATATTTTCCTATGTTATAGATACATATTTTGGCATGCAAGAGGATTAAATGATGAGGTTTTGCATGGAAGAGAAGTGAAATGGAAGGAAGATGGAGATAAAGCTTGGAATGAAGCTTTCAAGCAGCCGAACTTCCGATGCAGTTCTTGATATGATATACACTGATTTGACTCTCGACCTCAAGAGAAGATTTGTAGGGCTTGAAGAGAGGGTTCTACAGGATTTTGAATCAATTCATTCCGACTTATGAGGCCCGAGATATGAGCGTTACAAGTTTGGATGTTGTTGCTGAAACTAGTGGAAAATCCAGAAAACGACTCGTAATACGACGGGCTAGTCAAAAAGGCGTTTTCTGAAGAAGAGTCCTTAATGGAAGTTGTAGAGTTTTCCAAGAGCTTAATTATGACATTTGGATCATAATTTTTGGAGGTCTACAACTCAAGATATGAATTTTAGAAGTTTGAGTCCAGAATCAGTGAACCAGCGTTTGCCATGCATCATTCTCAAACGAGCGTCCAAGATAGCAGACGGGCGTCCATCACCGCCATACTCCCAGCCGCCTTATTTCTCTATTTAAAGCAGCAGATTTTCCATCTCATACATAGAATTCGAACCCTAATTTCATAGGGGCGGCTCAGGCTGCGTTTTTACTCTATTTTCTTCCAGTTTATGCAATTAAATTCCTAGATTAGATTAGATAGATTCATGTCTTTTGTTTCATCAATTCGAGTTGCAACAAGGATGTTAAGAGGCTAAACCCTCTTGAACAAGCGTTGTGAAGCCGTCCATCAACAATTCAGTTTGATTCGTGATTGATTTGTGAGTTTCTATCTCAAGTTTGTTTCTTTTATCATGCTTTACATTGTTTTATTGCAAGTCGTATTGAAAGATGTTTGCTTTATGATTGTTTTATTGATGAAAATCATATAAACATTAGATCACCATGCTAAAAGAATAGATATTTGATCTAATTAAAACGAGAGTTATTAGATTGATTTTCTAGATTAGAAATTGAAAGATTTCACGCCTAGGTTAGAAAGCGTAATCTTTAACATCGAAAGATAAAAGATTAGAAACGAACTTGTCTACGAGTAGGAGTTTATGCCTTCGATTAGGTGAATCACGACTTGAGTGGAGATCACGAATTAATCCGAATTAGAATTGAATGTTGATAGGATAGGTGGATCAATTGCTTGTTCGTTCGTTATAATTTGATTTTAATCCTTTGAACTTGAATTGTTAGATTAGTTTACTTTTTCCAGCACTTTAGTTTAGTTTAGTTTATCGCTTTCAATCTTTCCTAGCTTTGGATTTCATCCTCTGTCTAGTTTATTTTCAGACATGTTTGTCCGATTTTAGTTCCTGTTTAGGTTAGTTTTCGTGACAATAATTAGTTAAAAACAAAAGCTAGAGTTCACAACAGTCTAGTTCCCCGTAAGATCGACCCGGCATAGCCTCTACACTACGATCCTTGCACTTGAGGTTAACCGGTTTATTACTTGTTGTTTTGTATTGATAAAATCCAGGACATCCGCGTTCCGGTAATGTTCGATCTCATCTTCACAATGACGACACCATTCGCTCTTGCCAATGCCTTGAGGTGTTTGGTGACGTCTTCATGTGTTTGAAATACCTGTGAACATTATAAAAATGTGATGAATAAAATCAAGTTTAAATGCACAGAAAATGACATAGTACAACTTTTAAGTACATACTTGATCAGTTGTAAACACAAAAGTCATATTGGTTGATAACTCTTCAGGTATATCATCCCTCAAGGCAAGCGTGGTATCTCGAAGATACTTAAGATGTTGTTGATCCTCATCGATCATTTCATCAGCCCAATGCTACAGAAATACGCACATTTGTATTAGCTACAATAATAGAAAATTGGGATAAGCATAAGAGAATAACGTATTCACTTAATGGTTTATTACCTTAAAATACTCCGCGTCGTTGTCTCCTACTGGCCCCTCATTATTGCTCTTGTCATTATTTGTCTCATCACATTGTTTCTATGTAAGAAATATTCAAAACAACAATTAAATGGTAGTTCAATACAGTTTAATGAACAAGTGTTGTGAACTACATAAAACGTCACCCTAACAGACGTTGTTAGTGCTCAATAAACGTCAAACAATCTGACGTTTACAATTCACTGGAGAACAGACACTCACTGATTCAAACGTCAAGCGATGCGGCGTTTCATTCGCAATACAACGTCGATCCACAAGAAGCGTCCTCTGAACGTCACCCCATTCGGCGTTCCCACCGCAGTGCAAAGCGTCGACAACACGCGGCGTTCGAGGCGAGAAATTCTATTAGGCATTACAACCAAAACGTCGGTTTGGGGGCGTTCTACACACTTACGGGCGTCCCCCAGGATGACGTTTCTAGATTCTCGACATGATCGCTCATGAGCGTAATGCAACGCCGGGATATGCCCTAGTACGTTCAGAATCAGCAAAAAAACCAACATTTCTTCCACCAATCAATGTCTACCATGGTAATATGCATGTAGGAGGTTTACCCATTCACTTAACTAAAACATTGAACATCAAGAAATGATTTTTAGACTAAGAAATTACCACATTTGATGATTCCATCTTCTTCTCCACTTGACTAGAAAATGGAATGTCTTCAAGTGATATATCTACATCATCTTCATTGTAATGTGTGTGTTGATTGCTTTGAGTTGGATGAGGATGATGATCTTCATAGTTAGTATTTGTTGATGATGAAGCTTCCATGGTTGAAGATGAAGGTTAATGGTGGATGTGATGAAGAGAGGAAGAAGATAAAGTGTGGAGGTGAAATAAAATGAGGTGGTTGTATAAGCAAATGGGGTAATATTGATTAAGTTAGAAGATTAAGGGTGGTGATAATATTTTTTAATGAAGATTAAGTTAGATCATTAGATTAATAGAATGATAATATTGGATAATTAAATTTTTTGAAGGATTAGTTTAGATTTTATAAAAGTTGTGGTGTAACAAGTATTTTTATTATTATTATTGTGGTGTGTATAGTAAGAAAATAATAAAAATAAAACTGTGGTGCCGATAGTATATTTTTGGGGTGCCGGGAGCAAATGGGTGCCGGAAGTAAATCAGCGTGTGCCGATAGAACCCACCTAATTTTATTTTTTGGAAAATTTCTGAAGCATATTACGGGACGGCTATTGATGTATAAAAAACCACTTAGGTTAAATTTTAACACAGAGATTTCATACCATAATTTTTCTTTTTCTCTGCTGCGACTTTTTTTTTCTCTTCTCATGAGATCAGTTTTATTTTATTTTCTGCAATTTTTCTTCAACAACAGCAATTTTATTTATTTTATTACGTGATTACTACACAACGTAGTGACGATTCGAGTGGTGGATTGCTACGTTTTTCATTGGTTAATTTTATTCAATCTTTTTATCATGTTTATTATTAATTTCTTCGTGTTTTTATGCACTTTTGTTATTACTATGCATAGCTAAATTCCTAATAGGTAGATTATGTGATTGAACTATGAAATTAATGCCTAAACGATTATCTAGGGATGAGTAGTGTTTAAAAATGGAATCTTTTGAATTGTTGTGTCCTAAAATTTGAACATAATGCTATTAGTGGAGTCGCGAACCATTAATTGATCCCACACACGAACTCTATAAATGTATATTGCGAGGGAGTGTGCGAAATAGGGTTTTAGGAATGCAATGCACGAACTAGTCGAGTTTTTCGTAGCCTGTTCCTTGGTAAGGTTCTTCTAGGTAAGCCGTAAACTTGGTGGATGCGGAGCGTCTCACAATTTTTCTTCATATTAGGTCAATTAAATCTCATAGAGGGACTGTTGAACCGAGTATAAGGTAACTAGGTTGTGGTATTAGCGGCTAGGAACCGGTTTAGGAGATTGCACCCACAACACATTCATTAGAAACTATTGGTTGGTTGGTTGGTAGGTAAAGGCTCTTCCCTAGTGATTCGATAACGGTGTTAAGATTAGTGTTCTTGACCATAATTTGGATATACATTCATTCATATTTTCCAAAGTTATTATTTTTCTTTTTCTAGTTATAATTATTATTCCCACCTCTATTGTGAGCCTGAACTAAATACGACCGTGATTGTGGTAGTTGACGGATTCCTCGTGGGATACGACCTGGCTCGCCGTTGAAGTACAACCGACCCGGTATTCTGTCGGTTAAAGTTGGTTTACTATAATTTGGCCATCAAGTTTTCTGGCTCCGTTGCCGGGGAATCGGTCAATATCAGAAAATCACAGGAGTATTTAGGATTATGTCTTTTTTTTTTTTGATGTTTTGTTGAAGAGTCACGCCACCTACTTTGGTAGTGGTGGTGACTTGATACCTTGATTGTGTTCTTGTTTGTTCCTTGAATTGCATAGATCCTTATGGCCAATGAGGCTACTTCCCATACTCATTTGGAGGATTTAATTTGGTGGTATGGGATTTGGAACACAACCATATTATCAGTTCAACCCGTACACATCACCCTACAACATCGAGTGGGAGAGTCCTCCAAGTTATCAGTTTCAGCACCCTGATGCTTATCCGCATTACTCTCAGCCGCCACAAGTTACTCCACCGCCGAAGAGCACAACTGAGGTTTTCTTGGAGCAACTTAGTCAAGACCTTAAAGAGTTTAACTAAGGGTTTATACGTGATCTAAAAGAACTAAAGGATTCTCAGCACTGCTTGGAATCTGAGGTGGTTGATCTGGCAAGCCGGGTAGGGCAGTTGGTTGAGAAGAGGAGGCTTGAGAGAAGCATTAAAGAAGAAGAAGGTTTTCAATCTCCACCATTTATCCATGAGGTAATCACTCCTGAGGAATTCTATGAAGAAGGTATGAATACTGGCCCCATTGAATTATCAATTCCTTCTTCAGTGAGCCTTATTGAGACACAGGTAGAGGTGAGTCCTTTTGAGTCTTTTGATGCTTTTGTTGAGCCAACTTGTTACTATATGGTGCGTGAATCCCTTCTAATATGCATATGCTCTTTTTTGGGGAAGGTGAATTCATTGTGTTGCATTATGAATTCCTCGAGCCAATCCTGGTGGTGGGGATTGAGCCCCTTGTTTCTATTTTTTTATTTCATTTTGAGGGGGTGCTCAATTCCTGTGATTTGTGTAGGGAGATGCAACGGTTTGCACTCCTTTGGTATAACTATATATCCTTAGAATAATTAGGGGTAGAAAGTCGAACTAAGGACTTTAAACTTAGAATGTTTTAGGGAGTTTTTTTTTCTTTTCACTCGTGCATCTTTGTTTTTCTTTTAGTTTCTTAATAAGTCGAGCTAACGACAATAAACAAAAGCGCTTATGGGAGGCAACCCGGCTTTTTTTCTTCCTTAGGTTTTATTTTTATTTTTAGAGTGTGATGAAAATTTGACCACGCATCTTGAATTTCGTTCATGGTTTGTGTTAACCCATATTTTATATGCTATACATCTCCATACTCATGCTTACCTATGCTTATGATTTTGGCCTTTCGTCTTAGTGGATTTTTGGTTGTTTATGTTATGATTACACAGGTACCATGAGAGATACATTGTCGGTTATCATTTGGTATTGTTGCGCCCTACTGCCAGTTCAGCTAAGTCTTTCTTTACTTTATCACTCACACACCGAGGACGGTGTTCTATTTTAAGTGGGGGGTCATGGACTTAGCTTCACATGACTACTTCTGTTTAAAAATTTTATGCATCGAATATGTTATATGCTTGGTGTTTGGCCTATATTGAGTAAAATTTTGCCAATCTAAAACAATTCATGATTTTGACATGGCGAATCCCATGTGAGTCAGTGTGTTCTTTGGTTAATTACAAGTCAAGGGCTGAATGCATGCGTGTTAAACCTTCATCTTGTTGTGGAAATTGAATTCTTATGCACGTAATAGCTTTGCTTTCATTGGTTATGGTTGATTAGTGAATTCTTATAGATGCCATAGACATTAATCTGTTACCCAGAACTTATACCATTAACTTCGAGGCGAAATCTTGGTAGATTAAGGGATGACGTTCATTGCACTTCTTTGACCCGACCAGAGCCAAATAGCCAACCTTGTACATAATTTCCATAGAAACCCCTCTAAGCCTTTGTAGGGTGGTTCGACCCCCACCCAAACTTAGCCATTCGTTAATTAGCCAATAATTACCGACCATTTGTGGTCTACATTTCTTTGGCACCCTACGAGTGAGTATTAATCTTATTTTGGGCACACTTGCTAACACAAGTGTGGGGTGGATAAGATGTGTATCAAATAATGGTGTTGGTGGATCTTTTGTTCTACGAATGAGAAGGGGTGGTGAAGTATGTTGGTGTTTGGTTTGAAAGAAAATAAAGAAAAATAAAAAAACAAAAAAGAAATTGAATAAATTGTTGGAATAAAGTTGAGTGAAGAAATGGGGAGGAAAGTTTTCGAGTTAATACTTCCAATGTAATGCATGACGATGGGATGAAGTAAAATGGAGAGGATGTTCTTGAATTCTTAGTTAGCTTGTTCTCGGTAACAATTATTTTTGCAAGCTATCTTGGAGTTTTATCTTGGTGGCCACCGTTCTTGCGTCCTACTCCTGTTTATGATACAGTTTCAAAAGGAGGCGTGCTATGAAGTATATGCAAGGTGTTTTGATTAGGCTCGCTTGTATTTTCTCTTTGTATATTCCTTTTATCGTTTCGATTAGCCCCGTCCCTAGCCTAACGTTACAACCGTGCAAGTCCTTCTTGACCTTAGTTAGCCATGATTTGACCTCGATTAGTGGAGATGATTATGATGTAGAAACCTATGTTGTCACGACATTAGTCATGCGTCTATAATCTGAGCCGATCGACTATAATAAATGATTAAGAAGCTACACACACACACACTCTGTTTCCTTGGTAAGATACGTTTTGGCTCATTTTTATTCGCTTGTTGACTAGTTTTTACTCATTTGATATTTTGGTTTCCCATATGATTGCAACGTTGACCTCATGATTTATTTTTCAATCACTTGATTTGCTCGAGGGCGAGCAAACGCTAAGTGTGGGGTAGTTGATGAGAGTCAACTTTGCTATAATTTTGTATGCATTTTACCACCTATTTGTAGCATGTTCGATGTAATTTTGGGGTAGTGAAGTGGTTTTTATAGGCACGGTTCACCATGGCTTGAATCATGAGATGAAAGACGTTTACGTAGAAATCTCGATATTTCGGGTGATTTGTGTGTGTTTATTGGTATTTGTCATGCTTTGGTATGTGTTTTAATTTTATTACAGGTATGGCATGATAGAGGGCATGATGAGGATCACAACGGTATAAACATCGTCTTAAACGAAATTCGTATGAGAAATGACGCGACATTCAAATTCATGCATTCGAAAAAAAATATAAAATAAAAATAAATAATTATTGTTCAGCTTTTGTGGGATTCCAAAATTTGTGTACAATGGGAGGTGAGGTCCCAATATATCATCATGTTTCATTCTTGGCAACAAAAAAAAAAAAGAAAAGCAAATTCAAGGCAAGAACAAAGGTGGCGTATGAGTTAGTGAGGATGGCCCACGCACTTCACTAACAATTAATGAAGCAGACGGAAAATGCAAAAGGGGATTATTTCATTTTTCGGATAACGGAAATGATAGTGCCACACCCGTGTGCGCCACATCCGGCCACATCGGATGATCTGCACCGTTGATCGGTGCAGGATCTATATTATAATATAGATCTAACACCGATCAACGGTGCAGATCATCCGATGTGGCCGGATGTGGCGCACACGGGTGTGGCTGTAGCAGTGCTCTTCGGATAATTTCTGAAGCATATTACGGGACGGCTATTGATGTATAAAAAACCACTTAGGTAAAATTTTAACACTCGGATTCATACCACAAATTTTCTTTTTCTCTGCTGCGACTTTTTTTTTTCTCTTCTCATGAGATCAGTTTTGTTTTATTTCTGCAATTTTTCAACAACAACGGCAATTTTATTTATTTTGTTACGCAATTACTACACAACGAAGTGACGATTCGAGTGATGGATTGTTACGTTTTTCATTGGAAAATTTTATTCAATCTTTTTATCATGTTTATTATTAATTTCTTCTTGTTTTTATGCACTTTTGTTATTACTATGCATAGCTAAATTCCTAATAGCTAAATTCTGTGATTGAACTATGAAATTAATGCCTAAACGATGATCTAGGGATGAGTTGTGCTTAAAAATTGAGTCTTTTGAATTGTTGTGTCCTAAAATTTGAAGCTAATGCTATTAGTGGAGTCGCGAACCATTAATTGATCCCACGCACGAACTCTATAAATATATTTTGCGAGGGAGTGTGAGAAATAGGGTTTTAGGATTGTCATCCACGAACTAGTCGAGTTTTCTGCAGCCTGTTCCATGGTAAAGTTCTTCTAGCTAAGCCGTGAACTTGGTGGATGCAGAGCGTCTCACAGTTTGTCTTCATATTAGATGAATTAAATCTCATCGAGGGACTGTTGAACCGAGTATAAGGTAACTAGGTTGTGGTATGAGCGCCTAGGAACCGGTTTAGGAGATTGCACCCACAAGACATTCATTAGAAGCTATTGGTTGGTTGGTTGGTAGGTTAAGGCTCGTCCCTAGTGATTAGATAACGGTGTTAAGAGTAGTGTTCTTGACCATAATTTGGCTATACTTTCATTCATATTTTCCAAAGTTATTATTTTTCTTTTTCTAGTTATAATTATTATTCCCACCTCTATTGTGAGCCTGAACTAAATACGACCGTGATTGCGGTACTTGACGGATTCCTCGTGGGATACGACATTGCTCGCCGTTGTAGTACAACCGACCCGGTACTCTGCCGGTTAAAGTTGGTTTACTATAATTTGGCCATCAAGTTTTCTGGCTCCCGTTGTCGGGGAATCGGTCAATATCAGAAAATCATAGGAGTATTTAGGATTATGTCTTTTTTTATTTTTTTTATTTTGATGTTTTGTTGAAGAGTCGTGCCACCTACTTCGGTAGTGGTAGTGACTTGATACCTTGATTGTGTTCTTGTTTTATCCTTGAATTGCAGAAATCCTTATGGCCAAGGAGGCTACTTCGCCTACTCATTTGGAGGATTTAATTTTGGTGGTATGGGTTTTGGAACACCACCAGATTATTAGTTCAACCCGTACACATCACCTTACAACATCGAGTGGGAGAGTCCTCCAAGTTATCAGTTTCAGCACCCCGGTGCTTATCCGCAATACTCTCAGCCGCCACAAGTTACTCCTCCGCCGAAGAGCAAAACTGAGGTTTTGTTGGAGCAACTTAGTCAAGAATTTAGGGAGTTTAACCAAGGGTTTGGACGGGATCTAAAAGAACTAAAGGATTCTGATCAGCACTTGGAATCTGAGGTGGTTGATCTCGCAAGCCGGGTAGGGCTGTTGGTTGAGAAAAGGAGGCTTGAGAGGAGCATTAAAGAAGAAGAAGGTTTTCAATCTCTACCATTTCTCCCTGAGGTAATCACTCCTGAGGATGTCCATAAAGAAGGTATGAATACTTGCCCCATTGAATTACCAATTCATTCTTCAGCGAGCCTTATTGAGACACAGGTAGACGTGAGTCCTTTGAGTCTTTTGATGCTTTTGTTGAGCCAACTTGTTACTAAGTGGTGCGTGAATCCCTTTTAATCTGCATGTGCTCTGTTTCGGGGAAAGTGAATTTATTGTGTAGTATTATGAATTCCTCGAGCCAATCTTGGTGGTGGGGATTGAGCCCCTTGTTTATATTTTCTTATTTTGAGGGGGTGGTCAATTCCTATAATTTGTGTAGGGAGACGCAACAGTTTGCTCTCCTTTGGTATACCTATCCTTAGAATAATTAGGGATAGAAAGTCGAACTAAGGACTTTAAACTTAGAATGTTTTAGGGAGTTTTTTTTTCTTTTCACTCGTGCTTCTTTGTTTTTCTTTTAGTTTCTTAAAAAGTCGAGCAAACGACAATAAACAAAAGCGCTTATGGGAGGCAACCAAGCCTTTTTTTCTTCCTTAGGTTTTTAGGTTTGGTTTTTTAGATTGTGATTAAAATTTGACCACGCATCTTGAATTTCGTTTCATGATTTGTGTTAACCCATATTTCATATGCTATACATCTTCATACATGTGCTTACCTACGCTTATGGTTTCGGCCTTTCGTCATAGTGGATTCTTGGTTGTTTATGTTATGATTACACATGTACCATAGGAGACACATTGGCAGTTGTCATTTGGTATTCTTGCGCCCTACTCCCAGTTCAACTAAGTCTTTCTTTACTTTAGCACTCACACACCAAGGACGGTGTTCCGTTTTAAGTTGGTGGTCGTGGACATAGCTACACCTGACTACTTGTGTTTAAAATTTTTATGCATCGAATATGTTATATGCCTGGTGTTTGGCCTATATTGAGTAAAATTTAGCCATTTTAAATAAATTCATGATTTTGACATGGTGAATCCTATGTGAGTCAGTGTGTTCTTTGGTTAATCACTAGCCAATGGTTGAATGCATGCGAGTCAAACGTTCATCTTGTTGTGGAAATTGAATTCATATGCACGTAATAGCTTTGCTTTCATTAGTTGTGGTTGATTAGTGAATGCTTATAGCTGCCATAGACATTAATCTGTTACCTAGAACTTATACTATTAACTTCGAGGCAAAATATGAAGGTCAATCTTGGTAGATTAAGGGATGACAGTCCTTGCATTTCTTTGACCCGACCAGAGCCAAATAGCCAACCTTGTACATAATTTCCACAGAAACTCCTCTAATCCTTTGTAGGGTGGTTCGACCCCCACCCAAACTTAGCCATTCGTTAATTAGCCAATAATTACCGACACTTAGCCTTTATTTGTGGTCTACATTTCTTTGACACCCTACGAGTGAGTTTTAATCTTATTTTGGGCACACCTGCTAGCACAAGTGTGGGATGGGGAAGATGTGTATCAAATTATGGTTTTGGTGGATCTTTTGTTCTATGAATAAGAAGGAGTAGTGAAGTATGTTGGTGTTTGGTTTGAAAGAAAATATAGAAAAAAAACAAAAAAAAAATTGAATAAATTGTTGGAATAAAGTTGAGTGAAGAAATGGGGAGGAAAGTTTTTGAGTTAATACTTCCAATGTATTGCATGGAGATGAGATGAAGTAAAATGGAGTGGATGTTCTTGGATTCTTAGTTAGCTTGTTCTCGGTAACAACTATTTTTGCAAGCTATCTTGGAATTTTGTCTTGGTGGCAACCGTTTTTGCGTCCTACTCTTGTTTATGATACGGTTTCAAAAGGAGGCGAGCTATGAAGTATATGCAAGGTGTTTTAATTAGGCTCACTCGTATTTTCTCTTTTGATATTCCTTTTATCCTTTCGAATAACCCCGTCCCTAGCCTAATGTTAAAACCGTGCAAGTCCTGCCTGACTTTAATTAGCCATGATTTGACCTCGAATAGTGGAGATGATTATGAAGTATAAACCTATGTTGTCACGACATTAGTCATGCGTCTATAATCTGAGCCGATTGACTATAATAAATGTTTAAGAAGCTACACACACACACTCTCTGTTTCCTTGGTAAGATACGTTTTGGCTCGTGTTTATTCGCTTGTTGACTAGTTTTTACTCATTTGATATTTTGGTTCCCCTTATGATCGTAACATTGACCTCAAGATTTATTTTTGAATCGCTTGATTTGCTCGAGGGCGAGCAAACGCTAAGTGGGGGGGGGGGAGGGTAGTTGATGAGAGTCAACTTTGCTATAACTTCGTATGCATTTTACCCCCTTTTTGTAGCATATTCGATGTAATTTTGGGGTAGTTAAGTGGTATCTATAGGCACGGTTCACCATGGCTCGAATCACGAGACGAAAGACATTTACGTAGAAAATCTCAATATTTTAGGGTGATTTGTGTGTGTTTAATTGGTATTTGTCGCGTTTGGGTATGTGTTTTAATTTTATTACAGGTATGGCCTGATAGAGGGCATGACGAAGATCACAATGGTAAAAAAATCGTCTTAAACGGAGTTCGTATGAGAAATGACGCGACATTCAAATTCATTCATTCAAAAGAAAATATAAAATAAAAAAAAAAAATTATTGTTCAACTTTTGTGGGATCCCAACATTTGTGTACTATGGGAGGTGAGGTCCCAGTATATCATCCTGTTTCATTCTTTGCAAACAAAAAAAGAAAAGCAAATTCAAGGCAACAACAAAGGTGGTGTATGAGTTAGTGAGGATGACCCACACACTTTACAAACAATTAATGAAGCGGTCGGAAAATGCAAAAGGGGATTATTTTATTTTTCGGAAAATTTCTGAAGCATATTACAGGACGGCTATTGATGTATAAAAAACTACTTGGGTTAAATTTTAACACAGAGATTTCATACCGCAGTTTTTCTTTTTCTTTGCTGCAACTTTTTTTTTTCTCTTTTCATGAGATCAGTTTATTTTATTTTCTGGAATTGTTTCTTCAACAACAACAGCAGTTTTATTTATACTATTACACGATTACTACACAACGAAGTGACGATTTGAATGGTGGATTGCTATGTTTTTCATTGGTAAATTTTATTCAATCTTTTAATCATGTTTATTATTAATTTCTTCGTGAATTTCTGCACTTTTGTTATTACTTTGCATAGCTAAATTCCTAATAGCTAGATTCTGTGATTGAACTATGAAATTAATGTCTAAACGATGATCTAGGGATGAGTAGTGCTTAAAAATTGAATCCTTTGAATTCTTGTGCCCTAAAATTTGAACCGAATGCTATTAGTGGAGTCGCGAACCATTAATTGATACCACATACAAACTCTATAAATGTATTTTGTAAGGGAGTGTGCGAAATAGGGTTTTAGGATTGCCATGCACGAACTAGTCGAGTTTTTCGCAGCCAGTTCCTTGGTAAGGTTCTTCTAGCTAAGTCGTGAACTTGGTGGATACGGAGCGTCTCACAGTTTTTGTTCATATTAGGTCAATTAAATCTCATAGAGGGACTGTTGAACTGAGTATAGGGTAACTAGGTTGTGGTATTAGCGCCTAGGAACCAGTTTAGGTGATTGCACCCACAACACATTCATTAGAAGTTATTGTTTGGTTGGTAATAAGGCTTGTCCCAAGTGATTCGATAACGGTGTTAAGAGTAGTGTGCTTGACCATAATTTGGCTATTCCTTCATTCATATATTCCAGTAGTTATTAGTTTTCTTTTTCTAGTTATAATTATTATTCCCACCTCTATTGTGAGCCTGAACTAAATATGACCATGATTGTGGTACTTGACGGATTCCACGTTGGATACGACCTTGCTCGCCGTTGTAGTACATCCGACCCGGTACTCTGCCGGTTAAAGTTGGTTTACTATAATTTGGCGATCAAGTTTTCTGGATCCGTTGCCGGGGAATCGGTCAATATCAGAAAATCACAGGAGTATTTAGGATTAGGTCCTTTTATTTTTTTATTTTTTTATTTTTATTTGATGTTTTGTTGAAGTGTCGCGCCACCTACTTCGGTAGTAGTAGTGACTTGATACATTGATTGTGTTCTTGTTTTTTCCATGAATTGTAGAGTATGGATCCTTATGGACAATGAGGCTACTTCCCCTACTCATTTGGAGGATTTAATTTTGGTGGTATGGGTTTTGGAACACAACCATATTATCAGTTCAACCCGTACACATCACCTTACAACATCGAGTGGGAGATTCCTCCAAGTTATTAGTTTCAGCACCCCGATGCTTATCCACAATACTCTCAGCCGCCACAAGTTACTCCACCGCCGAAGAGCACAATTGAGGTTTTGTTGGAGCAACTTAGTCAAGACCTTAAAGATTTTTACCAAGGGTTTAGACGGGATCTAAAAGAACTAAAGGATTCTCAGCACGGCTTGGAATCTGAGGTGGTTGATCTGGCAAGACGGGTAGGGCAGTTGGTGGAGAAGAGGAGGCTTGAGAGGAGCATTAAAGAAGAAGAAGGTTTTCAATCTCCACCATTTCTCCCTAAGGTAATCACTCCTGAGGAATTCTATGAAGAAGGTATGAATACTGGCCCCACTAAATTATCAATTCCTTCTTTAGTGAGACCTATTGGGACACAGGTAGAGGTGAGTCCTTTTGAGTCTTTTGATGCTTTTTTGAGCCAACTTGTTACTATGTGGTGCGTGAATCCCTTTTAATCTGCATATGCTCTGTTTCGGGGAAAGTGAATTCATTGTGTTGCATTATGAATTCTTCGAGCCAATCTTGGTGGTGGGGATTGAGTCCCTTGTTTCTATTTTTTATTTTTATTTTGAGGGGGTGCTCAATTCCTGTGATTTGTGTAGGGAGACGCAACGGTTTGCTCTCCTTTGGTATAACTATCCTTAGAATAATTAGGGGTAGAAAGTCGAACTAATGACTTTAAACGTAGAATGTTTTAGGGACTTTTTTTTTTCACTCGTGCTCCTTTGTCTCTTTTAGTTTCTTAATAATTCGAGCTAACGACAATAAATAAAAGAGCTTATGGGAGGCAACCCGACTTTTTTTCTTCCTTAGGTTTTTAGGTTTGTTTTGTGGAGTGTGATGAAAATTTGACCATGCATTTTGAATTTCGTTTCGTGCTTTGTGGTAACCCATATTTTATATGCTATACATCTCCATACTTGTGCTTACCTACGCTTAGGGTTTCAACCTTTCATCGAAGTGGATTCTTGGTTGTTTATGTTATGATTACACAAGTACCCTGGGAGATATATTGACGGTTATCATTTGGCATTGTTGCACCCTACTGCCAGTTCAGCTAAGTCTTTCTTTACTTTATCACTCACACACCGAGGATAGTGTTCCGTTTTAAGTGGGGGGTGGTGGACTTAGCTTCACCCGACTACTTGTGTTTAAAATTTTTATGCATCGAATATGTTATATTCTTGGTGTTTAGACTATATTGAGTAAAATTGAGACATTTTTAAAAAATTTCATGGTTGTGATGTTGCAAATCCTATGTGTGTCATTGTGTTCTTTGGTTAATTATTAGTCATGAGTTGAATTTATGCGAGTCAAACCTTTATCTTGTGGTGGAAATGGAATTTTCATGCACGTAATAGCTTCTCTTTCATGAATTGTGGTTAGTTAGTGAATACTCATAGATGACATAGACATTAATCTGTTACCTAGAACTTATACCATTAACTTTGAGGCAAAATAGAAAGGTCAATCTTGGTGGATTAAGGGATGACGGTTCTGGCATTTCTTTGACCCGACCAGAGCCAAATAGCCAACCCTGTACATAATTTCCACAGAAACCCCTCTAAGCCTTTGTAGGGTGGTTAGGCCCCCACATGAACTTAGCCATTCGTTGATTAGCCTGTAATTACTGACCCTTAGCCTTTATTTGTGGTCTACGTTTCTTTGGCACCCTACGAGTGAGTTTAATCTTATGTTGGGCACACTTGCTAGCAAAATTGTGGGGTGGCAGGGATGTGTATTCATGGATGGTGTTGGTGTATCTTTTGCATTACGAATGAGAAAAAGTGTTGGTGTTTGGTTCATCAAAAACAAAAAATAATAAAATAATCAAAAAAATACATGCAAAAATTGAATAAAAAGTTTGAATAAAGTTGAGTTAAAGAATGTTTGATGAAAGCATTATATTATTCTTCCAATGCGGCGTTGGTGGGCCGAGTTCATATTGAAGTATGTTGGGATTTGAGAGTAAAGAAGGAGGAAGCTTGCTCGAATCAAGCTAAGAAGGTGAGGTATGAGCTAAAAGCAAGAAGTTATGATTAGACTCACTCGTTTTTCTCTTTTGATATTCCTTTTATCCTTTCGATTAGCCCTGTCCCTAGCCTAACATTACAATCGTGCAAGTCCTGTCTGTCCTTAGTTAGCTTTGATTTGACCTCGATTAGTGGAGATGATTATGAAGTATAAGCATATGGTGTAACGCCATTAGTCATGCACTTAAAATTCGAGCCGGTTGACCATGATAAATGATTGAGAAGCTATGCACACACACACATTTTGTTTCTGTTATAAGATACGTTTTGCCTCGTGTTTATTCGCTTGTTGACTAGTTTTTATTCATTGGATATTTAGGTTTCCCATATGATCGCAACATTGATCTCATGATTTATTTTTGAATCGCTTGATTTGCTCGCGGGTGAGCAAACGCTAAGTGGGGGTATTTGATGAGAGTCAACTTTGCTATAATTTCGTGTGCATTTTACCCCCTATTTGTAGCCTATTCAATGTGATTCTGGGGTAGTTAAGTGGTTTTTATAGGCACATTTCATCATGGGTTGAATCACGAGACAAAAGACGTTTACATTGAAAATCTCGACATTTTTGGGTAATTTGCATGTGTTTTATTGGCATTTGTCACGCTTGGGTATGTGGTTTATTTTTTTTTTATAGATATAGCGTGATAGAGGGCGTGACGAGGATCACAACGGTACGAAAATCGTCTAAACCAAAGTTCGTATGAAGGAATGGCGCGAGATTCAAAGTCGGGTGTTCGAAGAAAAATAAATAATTTTAATAAAATCGTGAGCCGAAAATAGCAAGTGTCACACTCTGAGTGTGATGGAGACTATTTTTTTTTGTTGTAATATTGGATTATATTATCAAAAGGAAAAAACAGGGAAAAAAGAAAACCAAATTCAAGGTATGCCTAACGATCATGGGATAGCGTCTAGCAACACACCATGACCCCCAATCATCGAAAGAGTCAAATGCAATGACTACTACATTTCATGTGCTCGATTAGCGTGTAAATAGAATCATATCGCTGCTTTAATATCCATACGGTCGTACGTCGAGTGTCAAGCATCAACAACCGTATCTTATAATCTAGATATCATGCTCTCTCGAAGTAACTCCCACTTTGCAAAGATTCATGAGAGTAAGACATTTCTTATAAGAAGGCCCTTTCGGATATTCACCCCTACTGATAGGGTACACGATTTCCGGATGACCAAACATGTATACTCCGCATGCTTCAGTATCACACCCAATCACTACCGCATGATCGCCCCATGGCTAGGCAAAACCTCAATAGTGTCAAAGCATGACAATCCACACTGTGATTCCATGTAGACTCTGGTCCTAAGGATAATTACTCAACCGCCACATAGTGTGACACTTAACAGTGTAAGTGGGTCAGTCTAATGTACGCATTCTCTAATACACGTCCATGTATAGTCCAAATGTCTATACACTTCGATAGACGAGATCTTTCCCTGCCCTTAAAGACGGAATACATCTAATACGTGCTAGTTTGTTTGGACTGTCAATGCCCAGTTTAATAGTATATAAGCCTAGAGACATTTAAGTATCAAACTTATTAAAGTGATTAGAGATCTCAACAACCATAATCACCTATCATGGTTTCTCTATCACAGTTTAATACTAAGAACGTTATCATATAAAAATTCATAATTGGTTTTTTAAAAGAACAAATATATGACAAAAGAAAAGCCATTTAATATATGTATAAACATAAAGAAATAGTTGAAATGATCCGACCCGGTCAGATCCGGTTCAACCCGATTGGGTTTAGGACACTATTTCAATAGATGCAACACCGTGATGCATTGACCATCCCGATGTAGTGACCAACGCTGATATTGTCGAAAATATCACGAGTGCGGTTATTTAGGTAGATATCAGGCTAATTTTGAGTGATGTCTCTCTGGTGTGGAGTGGTGGTGATTATGAAATGTATGAGGATTCTGGCGGCGGACACAACAAGTAAGGCGGCGAGCACAATAGTCTACAAATTGGCAGAGCTTGGTCCGCCTGTATTAATTCTTAGATGAATAATGATTTACAGGGTGCCCCTATATATAGGTGGATCACTAATGGTGATTAGGCTATGACAAGACATAATTAAGTACAATGTGACATAACTAAGTACAATCAGAACGGTAATAAGCTGGATAGATCGGACACGTGGGGCCGTTGGTCGTAATGTTGTCCCTCTAACCGTATGATAGTCTTGTCTTCGCTAATACCAAGTGTGGATCCTATTCGCCTAGAGCTATCGGCACGGTCCGGATGATCGGACAGTGGGCTGGAGGGCAGTGTGCTCGGCCCTCAACCTTGACTATGCACGGAGCGTGCTAGCTAAGTGACCTGTCGCCCGGCTTATGACTAGGTGAGCTGGCGGCAATGGAGGGCAAGAGCTGTGATGTGACTACTGAATCTGGTCTATTTGCGGGTCCGAAGGATCGTAGTCGGGTTCGGTATATCAATCGCGATGCAATAACATTTGATGATGCGACACCGCGATGAACCGACACTGCAATGACATTTGATATTTTCCAACTTAATTTTTGAGAAAATCGATTCATAAAATTGGCTTCAAACAACTATATTTTTTTTTATATAAAACTACAATCAACATAATTCTTTCACTCTAATTCATATTTTTTTCGTCCTTTTATTCTGATATCTCATTTTATGAAGTGACACCTTATGCAGTGACACTCAATGACACCAACATTTTATGAAGTGGCACCCAATGACAACAAGATTTTATGAAGTGACACCCTATGCAGTGACACCCGATGACACCGACATTTTATTCCAAATCATACTCAAACCCACCATGAAATTCATGTCATTGCACCAATTTTCTTCCAAATCAAACTCAAAACCATATCCGACTCCATCTCAAATCACCAATTTCTTGAATGTAAATTGAAGATTCCAAGTTTACAATATGTACCTTTAATAATCGACTCAAGCAGATTTGATGTATTAATGTAAAACAATGTAATATGCCAACAATCTAGTGTGTCAAATACAGTTCTGAAAGTGTATGCTGTAATACTTAGAATGACTAATCAAGGGGTATGCCTGAAGCACTGTTGATATAAAAAAAATTAAAATGATGTGCAGGTTAAGGGAAACAACCAGATTAAGATGCCAAGAATATGATACACAAAGTTGGTATTGCAGGTTCATAAAAAGGTTCAGCAGCTCACAAAATTATTACAAATTCAGTAAGCTTACAAGATCACCACCATTAATTCATCTTCACTCACTTTCCAAATCGATCAACACTCTTTCAAATGATTATGCAAACAAATAATACAAAATCTACACCAGATCGAATCTTCAAAAGTAAAAATCACAATTACAAAACAATCACTCATTGCATGACAGTACAAAATCAAACAAAAATAAATAAAATAAAAAAATCAGTAGAAACAAGACGATCGTCTCTAGGTTTCCAAAGACAGTAGCTAAATATAAAATGTTGAATCGATTCAAATTTCAATCATCAACCACCTGTCCAAAAATCACTACACAACAAAGCCTTTTCCGATACAGATTTACGTTTAATAATCAATGCGCAAGCATGTTCTCTTCTTTCTATGTACAATTTCTCTCACTAGAGGAGGAGAAAACTTAGAAATTTACAGTAGCAAACCGTTCTTTATCCTTTGATAGAAACAAAAACACTGTGAAAATCCACGCATGGCTTTCACCGTCCTCAATGGAATGGAAGATGGCTGGACTCGAAGGAAATTTCTTGTTGATTTGTGGTGACGATTCCCGGCGGCTGGAATCGTCCATGGGAAGCTAGATAGAGGAAAGATGTGGAAGGGTTTTGCTTGTGATAACGCTAATGAATGAGATCCAATGGACTGCTACACGACTGGAATGTTTAAAGGGAGGGTAATTTTGTCCAAGAAGTGTTATTTTGTCTTTATAACCAACGATCTTTTAAGTGTGTCATAAATGCCTATTAAGTCTCAAAGCCAGTCCTTATAATCAAATACCCATATAAAGTTTATGGGATAGTCATTTTAAGGAAAAGTGACAAGTTGTTAATTAGTGTGAACTAAATAGAGGAATGTCCCTTTTTTTTCTTAAAGCCCCCGGTATCCGGAAAAAACTAATCCGGAGTACGGCCCGGGAATGTCTACCTCTTTTTATTATGTTTGAAATTATATTTACATAGGTTAGTTTTTAGTAATATTTCTGACAGCAAAACAAATTTTAATATCCTTTATAAATTTACAAACATATTTTTTTTAAACAACTTTATTTTACTAATGGAAGAAATAAAGTGCTACAAAAAGTTTGTCATATCCCGGCCCGCCCCAAGGTTGCGTGATAGAATGCATAACATAGCCTCCTTAAACCCTATGTGTGGCAAACCCAGTGTAGGAAAATCCATCACATAGGGAAGAGTACTCGCTCTATGCATTCCCAAAAAATCCCAAACTCCAAAAATATGTACAACAGTGGAAATCAAAAGTAAAAGAATGGCGTCTGTGTGTCTCAAATCTTGTACGAGTGAAATGTGACTCGCTTGCTGATGATACATCCAAAAGTCATTGCCGTTCATAGATTGTTGCATCCACTTGAGAGTGTGTAACGTCCAGTTCCGATCCTGAGCTACAACCACCACGTATGGCAAAACATCACATAGCAATAAAAAAAGGGAGCACCATTATATACCACGAAAGGAACAAAAATGAATCTTCCATCACCTGAACTGCACCCCTATCAGAGTGGTAGGGGTGCGTCCAAGGCTCGATGCACCCCAGAGATCCAGTCCCGGTAGAAGGAGCGTATCAAAAGACTCTGTCCATTTCACCAGCACGCAGGATAAGTGGAAGATACCAAGCAAAATCCAATGAGTATAGTAGATAAAGAAAAAATGCACCTGATTTGCACCCCAACCAGGATTGGAGGGGTGCATCCATGTAAGCAGAGTGAGTTGTATGTATGCGTTTTGCCTCCCAGGGGGCCTTCCTTGTCTACAGCCTGTCAATCTGTAAACACTGTGTAACGCAGTACAAAGCAGGAACGCAACAAAAATGGGAGAGTAAATAAGGGGAACAAACCTGGTTTGCACTCTTCACCTTCCTGGTGTCTGAGCGACATGTCGGATATGAGGTGGTCCATGAAGATCAACATGAATAAGAGCAAAATATGTGGTGGGACATCCCTCTGTTGATCGAAAATCCGATCATCCCCATCCAAAGAAGCTAGGCCGTCCGCAACCCCGTTGCACTCTCTGTAAACGTGTGAAATGGTATACGACATCAAACGTAGGATGTGATGTATCTGAGTAATGAAGAGACATAAGGGCCAACCCCCGCCATTCCCACCCGAAATAATACGGTGAGCATAAAGCGAGTCAGATTCAATATCCACGGGCTGGTCCTTATTACACAACCGAAGACCGAATAATAATGCTTTAATCTCTGCGTCCACAATGGTACCCTGGCCAAAGCAAGCATGAAAGGCCAAAATGAATCTTCCAGCAGAATCACGAAGAATACCCCCTACATAAGCAATGCCATGCCGAACACTCCCATCCACGTTTAACTTGATATTCCTAGGAAGGGGCGGTTTCCACCGTAAAGAGATCAACTGACGTTTAGGACAGGATTTGAATTTGAATGGCCTGAAGAATGGCGTCCCTTTATAAGTTCCCAAGACAGAAACGTCCAAATCCCGGTGGAAAGCAAGCTGCCTGATGGCCCGCTCAATAAGAATGATAGTCCGCTGAGTAGAAGGTTGTATATCATCGTGCCGACACTGGTTTCTCGCCGCCCAAATACCCCAACAGACAATCACGGGCACAATAAGGCGAAGGCTATAGATACTACCAGACGAGTTCCTCGAAAAGGTAAAAGGCGGCACAATCCCAGAAGTAGGAGTAAATCTAAGGCCAAAATGAGTCATGAAGTAGGAGCACATTGAAACGGCGAAAGGACAATCAATAAAGAGATGTCAGATGTCCTCCCTGTGAGAGCAAGCAAAACACTTAGATACCAGAAGGATACCACGGCGCTGAATGTTAGGGTCCGTAGGTAAGATGTTATGAAGGACCCTCCAAGCAAAGAAAGAGATTTTGAGAGGTAAAATGTTGTTCCAAATCATCTTGTAGATAACGTTCCCGGGGTGGTGAGTGCGCGTCATTTCCCACGCTGAGCGAGTGGTGAACCTGCCATCAGGGGTATGGGACCATATGAGCTCGTCAGGTGTACCAGGCACGATTGGAACAAGCAAAATCTCCTCAACAATGTGTGAGGGGAGAAGAGAATGCAAAAGGTAAGAGTCCCACTCGCCGTTAACCCAAAATTCATTAATTTTCCAGTAACGATCTTGAGGAGGGTTTCCCAAGTCAAGCATAGTCCATTTGTCCCTCCAGAAGTCGATATTACCCTCATTAACTCTCCAAGTGATAGCATGCTCTGCAGAATCCCGCATCATCCAAACTCTCTTTAACATAGGTGTAGACAACGTTGGCTCAGGAGCATCGAAAGGGGATTGATAAATGACATAAGTATTAAAGACAGCGTTAGCCCAGATACCTTTTTTCTGCCTTAAACGGACCCATAGCTTGATCGCAAACGTGTCACTCATATCAAAAAGGCTGCGTACCCCCAAACCACCTTCCGAGGTCGGCGTACACAGTTTATCCCAAGATTTGCAATGAATTTGGCCCCCGTCAGGTCCACTATCCCATAGAAACTTATTAAAGATGCGATGAATACGATGAATAACCTCTTTCATGGGAACAAGGACTTGAAGGATGTAAATCGGTATGGACGTCAAAACATGCCTGAGAAGAATAAGCTTACCCCCAAAGGACTGCAGTCTGGTACCCCAGTGGTGAAGCTTCCTCTGCACCTTATCAATGATATCCTGGTAGAACAAAATGCGATTCTGACCCCGAAAAAGAGGTGCACCCAGGTAACGAAAGGGCATATCCTCGCTCTTAAAGCCTAAAATATTACGCACCCATCCTGCCTTGGTGGTCGAAAGCTTGTGCCCGATGAAGGTGCTTTGGTGGAATTAAGACGCTGCCCCGAGACAAGCTCATAATGGTGGAACGGCTCCTTGATGCCCCTCAGACCTTTCCGATTGCAGCGGGTGAAAGGATCGTATCATTAAGAAAAGCAAGATAGTGAATACCCTTGACCTTCGAGTGAAACTGCATGCCAGGATTCTGATCCATAAAATCATTAATGAGCTGCCCTAAATACTCAGCGGCTAGGATAAAAAGAGCAGGCGACAGAGGGTCTCCCTGCTTCACACCACGAGTAGCATGAAAGTGCGTGGAAGGAGTACCGTTGAGCAGGATGTAAAACCAGTTATCCGCAAGGGTTCTGAAAATGAGGTCAACAAACTGCTCATGAAAGCCAAACATCCTCAGCATCTTCATTATAAAACCCCAATCCATGCGGTCATATGCCTTCTCCATATCTAGTTTGAGCATAATATTGGGGCTCCGGATCTTTTTATTAACATTTTTACAAAGCTCTTGGGCCAACAAGATATTATCGGTGATGCATCTTCCAGGGACGAAGCCAGTCTGTTGATCAGTGATCAGCAAGGGAAGATTAGCATTCAAACGCTGCGTGATAACTTTGGTGATAAGTTTGGAAAAGACGGTGCAGAGACTGATAGGCCGAAAGTCCTTCCATTTATCAGCCCCTTGCTTTTTCGGAAGAAGGATGATCATGGAGGTAGAGAAATAACGAGGAAGGTGCCCTCCCTTGAAAAAGTCACCAACAGCCGAGACAATATCATGCTTAATGATCTGCCAGCAAGCCTTAAAAAATGTGACGTATACCCATCCGGACCAGTAGCACTATCAGAGCTCATAGATAAAATCGTAGCATGGATCTCTTCGAGAGAAGGGGCAGCCATAAGGGACTGGTTCTGATCCAGAGAGATTTGAGGAAGGGTAAAATGAATAAGTGGAGTACCCATACCTTCCCTATCCGCCGAGAAAAGCTGCTCATAAAACCGTACAGAAGAAAGGCGGATGTAATCCTGATTATCAATCCAATTGCCATCGTCTGCCTTTATCCGATGAATGTAGTTCTGGTTCCGTCTCTGCTTACATATAGCATGAAAATATTTACTATTTGCATCCCCAGCTTCAATTCACTTAAACGCAGCTTTCTATTTGAGGAACCAAGTCTCTCTGCTAATACACTTCTCGTATTCCAATGTGGCATGTTCCAACTTAAGTTTAGAGGCTCCTGTCCCCTCTTGATCATGGATGGCCATACAGTCATTAACCTCTTCCAACGCCCGCTTAGTATTCTCGAAGATATTGCAAAAAACCGCATGGTTCCACTCAGTTAATTTGTAAGCCAGCTTCTTAAGTTTCTTACCCAAAAGATACATGCCCTGGCCGTCCTCAGCCTCTTCCCAAGACGCCTTCACCAAATCCAGAAAAGAGCTATCCTCCGTCCAAATATTAATAAAACGAAAGGAGGACTTACCCATTTTCTTTGAGCCACACATCGTTAGAAGCGGACAATGATCCGAATGCACTCTGGTCAGATGAGTGACTTTCGTGGTGCTAAACTGATCCAGCCACTTGGCGTTGAAAACAATCTGTCCAAACGTTGCCACATGTTGCGATTAAACCAAGTGTAAGGAGAACCCTCAAAGGGAGCTTCAGTGAGAATAGCCCCCTGAATGCAGTCATTAAAATCTTGCATGTCATTCGACCTAGAAGGACCTCCCCCTTTTCTTTCATCAGCCTGACGAATAGTGTTAAAGTCCCCTCCAAGAATCCTGGGCTTGTCAACATTAGCAGGTCTATCAAGAATCGTTTGCCAGAGAGCTTGTCTAGGAATTCGACTATGCTTGGCGTAAATTATAGATATCGAAAAATGGTCCCCATTCTAATCCGTGACATCTGCCGTACACATCTGATCTCCATCCACAACGAAAGAACAATCCACCCCAGACCATAAAAACCAGATTTTACCTCGCAAAAAAGATTGTGAGAAGTCAAAGCCCAGCTTATGACAGAAACGAGAAATGAACTTATCAGAGCAAAGGCGTTCGATAAGAACAAGAATCTTAACATTATTCTATCTACATATGTTCTTTAAACAAGTTTGAGTGGTATCATTACATGCTCCACGCACATTCCAAAATAAAAGGTTGATCGGACTAAACATCGAAAGAGCGTAAGTGATAAGTTTGAGAAAGTACTGTGTCTTGTGGTGTGGATTTAGGTTTCCCTTTTTTCTTCCCTTTCTTAGAAGTGCCAGGGATAGAAGTTGATTCATCCGTCTTGTTTATGGTTGCCTCGGGGATTTCTGCCGGATGAGAGAGAGTATCTTGTGTTCCCGTAGCCGAGGAGGTGTGAGTGTTATCAGGCACAATATCTTCAAGATGAGGGTCCTTTCCTTTATCAGTATTTTGATCAGAAGGAATGCTACCCACTCCACCATCGGGATTAAGAGGGACCTGCATATGAGTGATAACCAACTGCTCTGGACGCGCCGCCTCTTTTGTCACTTCTATCTCAATCCCAGAGTTAATCATGCGTTGGTCAAGCTTAGAATGGAAGTCCAGTAAATCAGTTTTTGCAATACTATTATCGGGGTCCTTCCCCGCTGAATGCGGCCTGTTCTCAACCTGTCTGATTCTATCTTCTTTCAACAGAGAGTGATGGACTGTTTCAAGAATATCGTCGTCATTAAGCGATTGCAGGACATGGAAAGAATTCTGTTTACTCTGTGTTTTTTAGGCCCTGGAACTCGAAGCCATAGGTGAAGAAATATGAATCGCCTCCTTCTCAGTAGCTTTGGCCAATACTTCATCAGTATCTTTTGTCAAAACTTCCTCAAGAGGCACAACAGGCCCATTCTGCTTTACCTGATACACTTTCTGAATCTTATTCCCATCAAGTTTTTGCCCTTGGGGCTTCGACGGCCCACCACCCGGGTCTTGCCTTTTATGAGGAATGTCAGGAGGTGGGTTCTTCCGTCTACAGCGCTCCTCAGAATGACCAATCCTGTGACAAAACGTACAATATTCAGGCCAATTTTCAGCATGTACTTCTTGACATTGTCCCCTATGGACATCCTCCCCGAGCCATATTCTAGTGCAACGCGGTTTCTGAATGTCAACCTCAACCAGATCCCTGGCTACAGACGGCCGTCTCATATCAGTAGTAGATGTATCCGTCTGTAAAGGTCTACCAGTAAGTCCAGCAATCTTGCTCACATATTTAGGGTTAAAGTACGGCAGTGGGAGTCCCAGAAATTCAAACCAAATAGGGACCATCGAACAGTCAGCATTACAGTGAAAGTCAACAGTCCATTTAGATAGCACAAATCTATTTGACCCCATATACTATTCCGTCTTGTAAATAAACGATTGTAATCCTCCTGGCACCCAGGGTGCACAAGCACATGTTTCGAATCAAGCAGACCTACTTTGCACGTGGCTTTTAAATCAAGTCGCAAGAAAAATTTCCTTATATCATCAATTTGAGGTCTATAATCAGGAAAACGAGCTACTAACGCATTCTCAAAAGACCGAGCGAGAACTTCTAACTCAGCCCTCGACACAAAAAAAGTAGGCTCACCTTTGCAAGTACCATAGACACCAAAATCAGGAATATCTACCTTTGAACCAGAAGTGGCTGCTGCGTAGGATTTGGTCGGAGCTGCAACGTTGTCCGGCTGAGGAGTGCCGACGTCTGGGCCTCGGGAGGGTCTGCCATAGAAGCCGGCAGCACACCTGATGTATGTGACCGCCAGAAAACAGGTGGAGAACCCCCAGATAATGAAAAAAACACAGACGCCGCCGAGTTCTTGAACCAGAAAATCCAGCAGCAAGACGGAAAAACAGGTGTGATAGCAGGGACGGCCGAAGAAGACCACCGAGGACACTGAATGTAGCCACTGACCGGCTGAGAGCTGCCCGCTGCTCCTCCTTACCGTGAGACCGCAGTCGGAAACCCTAGGATCCACTGAAACGCAGCCCAAAACGGTGAAGATGCCGCGAAGAAGCCTGAAAAAAAGGACTAAATGCCAGAAAAAGAACGAAAGCCCGAGATACAAGCACGCCGGAAAAGCTCATGATCCTTATAAATTTACAAACATATGACATTATGACAGGAAGGACATTTATACGGTTAAGTCTGGGTATCTCTTCACAGTTTCTCTATACCGGTTGATCCAGACATGTACTCTAGTGCTTTTATTTTCATCATTCTTGATGTTTAACTTAATTATTCATTTAAAAAAAATTATTGATTATGCATGTCCATAGGGTTTTATATAATAATTAGCAGGGCCGGCCCACCCATTAGGCGGGCCAGGCTGCCGTCGAAGGCCAAACAGTCAGGACGGGCCCGCAAATAAGTGTTTCGCAAAAAAATTACATGTAGATCCAATCACAATCAACCTAATATAATGTATTAAAAAAATTACATGAATTGATAAAAGTTCAAATTATAGGCTTGTAGACATAAAAATACGTAATTCGTTGAATTGTTACATGTCACATTTGTTCCAAATATTAAGGCTCTGTTTGGTTTCGTGGAAACAAAAGGAAAAGAAAAGAAGGGGGACGGGAGGATTTATATCATTTGATATTCCACACCGGAAAAGAAAAGAAAGGGAAAATATGGAAACCAATGGAAATGATGAAATGCTATGGAATTTAATTTTCCAAACACTTTTTATATTTCCTTTCCTCTCAATCGATTCCAAACACTATAAATGGACATTCATATCACTCCTTCCCCGCTCATTTCTCTTTGGTCATAATCGTCTCTTTTCCTTTTCTTTTCTTTTCTCATACTAAAATAGTTGGAGATAATTTCAAAATTTTATTCCTATTATCCTTTGAAAATAAAAAATAAAAAGGATGATTAAATAAAATATTATCTCTTAAATTGAAATTGTAGTAGATAACGAATTCTCTAATTATTCTTTTAATAAAGCTAGAAAATAATTAAGAGTTATATTATCTCTTTAATAAGAATATAAGAGATAATACTAAATTAGATTTCGTATTAGCTTTTCAATTAAAATATATAAGATAATTGAAAATTCAGAAAGGATATAATAATTCAAATTGATTATCTCATCAAATTTAATAAAATGAGATAATCATTGTATGCATATCCTCTGAGCACTCTACGCCTATAAATAAGAAGACTTGGTCATTTGCAAAAAAACACTGGAAGGAGTTGGTGAAATCCTCAACATAGAAGGCACCAGAAAAGTTGGTGAAATCATCAACATTGAAGATGTTGGTGCAATCATCAACACACCAAAGAAGGCAGTGATTAAAGACAATCATATAGAAGCAAGCAAGCACTCTGGAGCAACACCACAAAGTAGTAAAGATCATCTACGAAGGTCAAAAGGTTCTTCAAGATGAAGATCTTCAACGCAGGTTCAGAGTTCTTCAAGAACATGATGATCAAAGGCGTCAAAACGCCGTAAAATGGCCGTCTTCAACAATTGAAGATCTTCATAGAAGTCGAAGTACTTCTTCAACTTGGAGATTGAAGGTAATACAAAATATTCCTTCAAATCTTTGACAAAGTCAAAGTTTTTCTTCCGCCATATTTGGGAGTTGATCAACAACAACAACAACAAGTGGTGAAAAGTCAGAGAAAAAGCATAAAGCCCTCTACTGAACCACAACCACAACGGAAAAGATCGAAGACAAAACAAAGAAGCCTCCAAGTTATCTTTAGCAATCGAAGATCATCCATCAAAATCTAGAGTTCTTCATCAGCAACAATTGGTGAAAATGTCAGAGAAAAAACATCAAGCCCTCTGTCCAGACACCTGAGAGAAATTCTAAGAAGCAACACAAAAACCTTCAAGTTCTTCAACTAACATTCAAAGACCATCCGACCACATCCGGAGTTCTTCAACAAATCGAAGATCACCTAAAAATATGGTGTTATTCAACAACAAATGAAGATTATCCGCCACATCCGGATTTCTTCAACAAACGGAAGATCATCTGCCATATCCAGAGTTCTTCAACAACAAACGAAGGCAATCCGCCATATTCGGAGTTCTTCACCACATTCGAAGATCACCCGCCATATTCGAGGTTCTTCACAACAAACGAAGATCATCCGTCATATCCGGAGTTCTCCAAAAATCAAAGGCATTCTTCCCACAAATCGAGGAGCCCCGTAAAGTTCGAGAACAGGTCACCGTGACCCTCGGAGAAATCAAAGGAGAAGATCAAGGAAGCATCGAAACATCCAGGTCATCTCCAACTAATGAAGATTATCCTGTATATCCAGAGATCTTCCATAATCCAGCATTCTTCCCGACAAATTGGAGGAGTGCCAAAAGGTCCGAGAACAAGTCCTCACGACCCTCGGAGAAACCAAAGGAGAATCAAAGGCATCGTGTAGAAATAGGGAAATGGCTAGAGATTCTACCTACTCATACTTTGAAATTAATACAATATATTTGTTTCAATTTTCTTGTCTTTCTTTTTATTTAATTACAGGACACCGAAATTTGTGTTACAAGGCCCACTAATATAATATTTTAAAAAAATTACTTGAATTGATAAAAGCCCAAAGTATAGGCCCAATTTTATAATAACTCAGATGCATCAAATCGAATTTCATAGATGTATCCGTTCAGCTAGGGTATTTAGTTTTCGGGGATTAAAGAGGAGTAGGTACTATTGTTATTTCAATCATATATTTTTCTTTTACATAATTAAGAATTTAATGATTGAAATTAAGAGATTTAATTTATATATGTGCAGCATGCTGAATGGGTACTCCGTAAATTATAAACATCCCACCACATGCTGCAAATACCCCCGGCGACTGAGAAAGTTTTTTATGAGCATAGACTACAAAGCACAAATCCGATGCTAGAATGGTGGGCATACCATTCTTCATCCAGGAATCCCCTAGAACTGAAGAGCTGTTGGTGATAGGTGAGTACACAAACTTAGCAAAAAAAGCTGTTAGAATAGCTGAATGTGATTAATGACGTGAGATCTTTCTTTGTTCTTGTTTACCTCGTGTAAGTAACACTAATGTTATATGATACTATAATATGAAAATAATGGGGAACATAAGCAGTTGTATAAGCCATTTTTTCACCTCTTACAAAATCCCACAAGTTTATAGTACTCTGAGAAAGGCTTTCATTAAAAGTTTTTTTTTTGTTGTGGCAGCGATTGGATAGAGCTATGGTGAATAATGAGTGGACTCTAGCACATGAGGTGGTCAGGGTTTCACATTTGGCAAAGTTCATGTCTGATCATTGCCCTCTTCTCATTAAATGTTCGGCTAGCCAAAATGTGCGATCTCCTTTCCGGTTTCTGAATATATGGTCCAAACACACAGGGTTTCTTGAAGTGGTGAAGACAGCTTGGGATACTCTGTTGAGGGTACTGGTATGCGTAGGCTGGCTAATAAACTACAGTGTGGTGAGGGCACTTTCGCTGTGGAATAAAAAAAGTTTCTGGAAATGTCACGGCCAAAGTGACTGAGACTGGGGAAGCCCTTTTGAAAGCAGAGCAGAACTTTGAACGCCTTCAGGACATGAAATCTCGGGAGGAGTTATCGAAATATCGAGCGGTCCATGCCCGATCCTTACATCGGGAGGCGGAGTTATGGTGGCAGAAATCGTCTGTCAAGTGGTTATTGTTATACCCGTAGTATTTTATGCGAAATAAAATTAATAAACAGAAATAAGAAGAACAATTTATATATTTATCTGAAAATAAGTTACAAGTACAGTAATGGAAAAATAAAATAAAGGATATGCTAAAAACTGAGCCAAGATGAAAATCTGTCCTTAAGACAAATTTGCTCTGGCTTGTACCCATGGATTATGCAATTTTCTTCCATGGTTACTCAGTATACCTGTTCAAAGAGAGGTACTTCAACTCTGAACAAACTTTGAACTCTTACAGCACTTCAGAAAACTCTTCAACTATTTGTTATGCAGAAAGAACAATATTTGTGTTGTAGTTCTGTGTGTCATCTCCATGTTGTGAAGGCTTGTTTATGTAGAGGCTTGAGCATGCAATGGGAAAGCCTCAGCAAACATTAATGCATTTACTCTCACTACTCTCACTATGATATCAGTATTGATCATGGCAGTTTCGAAGAAGATGAAAGGTGAAAGGTCTCAGCTGACTGAAATATTCAGCCTCGGCTGAATTTGGCCTGCTGAAACATTCAGCTGACTTCGACTTTGTCACCCTGCTGATTTTGCTTCAGCTGACCTCAGCTGAAATGCCACTCCGCTGAATTTGTCCAAAAATATAATACTAGCCCTGCCTAAGGCCCCCAGGCCCACTCCGCTGAATTTGTCCAAAAATATAATACTAGCCCAGCCCAAGGCCCCCAGGCCCAATTCCCCAAAGCCCAAGGGTCAAGGGTCAACGGGCACGGACGGGCGGCGGCGCACGCGCGTGTTGCAGTTTTAGCAGACCATCGTCTAACTAAAACATTCCGAGTCTTCCTCCCTTTCTCTAGGAGCTTATACCTATCATCAACTGTCATCATTTAAATACTTGACATTGGACCACTCATATTCCAATGTGGGATAAAGAGTTTACACAACTCTACTCCCAATATCTCACAAACAAGTTAAAGCGTTAACATCTCATTAATCCGTACTCCGAATTGAATAATTTTAAATCCTATTGTCAACTACGTATCATGGAGTTTCCAAAGATTTAATAAAATCTTGAAAACTTTAATAAAAGTCTTATCGAACTCGCTCTTTAAAGTAGTTGTCGAAAATGATTAAAAAATCGATTAAATAATTTTTGCTCTATTTTCTCCAACAATCCCCCACATGAATGGATATTAATGCAAATGTAGACCCTGAAGAGTTTTCTGACAGAAAATATTGCATCAGGAGAGGTAGCTTCTGGCTTTGAACCTACCTTAGTGAAATACTATCGGATCTACTCGACTATTCAGTGAACTATGTCTTGAACTGGTCAGCTTTTATTGTAAAACCAGACAATAGCACTCACATAATATTTCCCTTAGCACCGTATTTAGTTCTCATGATTGTGTTCATTTTGGCCATGAATCACCCTGGTTACAGAAAACGCGTTAGAGAATTCTAGCCTCTGAATTCTCACAGAAGCGGCCCCACTTCACACTTACATAGGTGACCTCCTATCAAGAGTATTATGCCATACCCTCCTCCAATTTAATCAAGTTATAAGAATCATTAAAAGTTTTCACTTAACCTTTACACCACTGACAGATAACACTAATTTTCACAGAATGGGTAAGTGTTCACTGAACCTCCGTAACTCAGTTGTCCTTTTGAACCATGATCTTGGGATCTCTAGTCAACATGGTTGGGTTACCATTACAAATTTTCTATCGTAATAGGATTAAGCCCCATTTCGAGTGTCAATTTTGACATTTGATCTCTAGGTAAACCTTTTGTAAGCGGATCCGCAAGATTCTCCTTCATCTAACAAAATCGATGGAAATCACACCATTAGAGAGCAATTGTTTGATAGTATTGTGTCTACGACGTATATGTCGAGACTTACCATTATACATACTGTTTTGTGCTCGACTTATATATGACTGACTATCACTATGTATGCTTATTAGAGCAATAGGTTTAGTCCAGCATGGAATATCCTCTAGGAAATTATGAAGCCATTCTGCTTCTTCTCATGCCTTGTCTAATGCAATAAACTCAGCTTCCATCGTGGAACGAGCTATGCATGTTTGCTTTGTGGATTTCCATGACACCACAACACCACCAATAGTGAATACATATCCACTTGTGGCTTTCGAATCCTTAGAGTCGGATATCTAATTCACATCACAGTATCCTTCTAATACTGCTGGATATCGTGTATAACATAATCCCAGATTCATTGTAAACTTTAAGTACCTAAGTACCCTATTCAAAGCTTTCCAATGATCCTCACCTGGATTACTTGTAAACCTGTTTAGTTTATTCAAAGCACAAGCTACGTCCGGTCTAGTACGGTTGGTTATGTACATCAGACAACCTATGATTTGTGAATATTTCAATTGGTTGGTTATGTCAATTGGAGTTTATACAAGATCTTTCATGAAAGACATTAAATTTTTTAGAACATACTCAATATGATTTGTTTTAATCCCTAAAATTACATCTGAATATTTCAATAAAAATTCGAGACATATTCATGTTCACCTTTGTTCTATACCCGTGACTAAAATTGTGCAAACTTAAGTCAATTGGAGTTTATTGGCGCCGACATATGATACTTTTTTGTGCTCTTTTTCCTATGAAAGACATTAAATTTTTTATAAATGTAGAACATACTCAATATAGTGAGAGTTCTTGTGACAAATCGCAAAATGCCCATCGTCTATGACATTCTATGTTTTATGATTTTTTTAATCCTAATTGGTATATATGATTACTTTAAAATTACATCAATCTAGCAACTCCATTAGAATTTCTTATATCCTTCATATAAAAAAACGTCCGTTTAATACAACATCTTCTTTAGTATTCATGATTATATCACGTTAGTGTTAATGTACTTCCCATGATCAATATGTCATCAACATAAAGACATACTATCACATAATAATTCTAGTTAAGTGTTCTTGATATAGACCACATTTGTCACAATTTGGTTCTCGATTCATTTTAAACCCATTTGACAACATTGTTTGCTCAAATTTTAATAATTAGGTGCCATTGTTTTTTAAACCCATTTGACCATTGTTTGCTCATTTTTGGTGCCACAATGATTTAACGAGTCGAAACACCTTGTGTTCTTGACCTGGAACTACAAACCCCTCGGGTTATTCCATGTATATTTCTTCCTCCAATTCACCATTTAAGAAAGCAGTCTTAACATCCATTTGATGGATTTCAAGGTTATAAATTGCAGCAATCGCAATAAGAACCCTTTTTGAAGTGATTCTAGTTACCGGTGAATATGTATCGAAAAAAATTCAAGACCTTCCTTTTGTCGATAACCTTTGGCTACCAATGTGGCCTTATATTTATCAATAGATCCATCATCTTTATGTTTCTTCTTAAATGTCCACTTACAACCGAGTTCTTGATGCTCTGGTGGAATATTAACCAATTCCCAAGTGTGATTTTGCATAATGGAGTCTATTTCACTTTTTATTGCTTCTTTCCAGTAAGGTGCTTCTGCATCATCATATGTTCTGGGAATGTTTTCTACCATATAGATGAGAAAATCCGGACCAAATGACGTTGAAGTCCTAGCCCGTTTACTTCTACGAGGTTCGATTTCCTAATTTTCTGGAGTGGTATCCTCTAAGGATTCATTGGTCCGCTTATTTGGACAAGTGTATTCATTGTTTCTATCTTTGTTAGGAAAGAAATCCTCGAAAAATACAAAATTTCTTGACTCCATGATGGTATTCACATGTACATCAGGGATGTCAGATTTATGCACTAGAAATCTATATGCACTACCGTTATTCGCATCAGTGCTGCAATCTTTTTCTTATCAGGGACGACTTATGATAGAATACGTCTTGTTTATCTTGACGAAATGGGAGCAATGGCTATCCCAATGCCAAGAGTATTCATGATGTTCAGTAACTTTTCGATGGCTTTGCTTGCATTACCGGGTATGAGTGGCTTTGTTGCCGAATTGGTAGTTTTTTTTGGAATAATTACCAGCCAAAAATATTTTTTGCTGCCGGCCTCACATGGACGGAGATGCTTATGCTAATCATATCACGGCTTCCTAAGATGCTAACACATGATCAATCTTATTTGAAATTTTTCACTTATATTAATTTTTTTAGTACTTCAGTGTTAGGATTAGTTACTAGTTCTAATTTTATACAAATTTATATTTTTTGGGAATTGGTTGGGATCGAAATTCTTGATCAATGGAGGAAGAATAGCACCCTTTTGTTCAATAAGATACCAAAGTGTATGATTGACTCATTCCATACTAGATATAATCCCAGGAAATCCTTTGATAACACGGATTCCTATTTCTCAATGATATTCCACGATCAAGACAATTGGCTGAATCCCGCAAAACCCTTTTCATAGAATTTCATTGATATCGTATTTTTTTAAAGCAAATCAACTTAGATAGCATTATCGATAGAACCAAGATGTACTCTTACAGGTAAAGGGGGTTTGAATAGATATTGGTTGTGCTCGAAAGGTTATGAATCTATTTACAAGCCCAATCCCAATATCTTGATTTCAAGTAGCAATACATCGTGGACCCATATATACATCATCTGCTAACACACAACCAATTAATGTTTTCAGTTATGTTCTAGAAAGAAGGAGATTTTTATGTTTTTATCTTCTGATAAAGAGGGAATCTACCAGTTATCAATTTTTTTCAATTGGTACACGCAAGAAATAGGCCAATTCGGTAGCTTTTTGTTCAATTTCTCTTGGAGTCAAATTATCATCAATACGTGTTAAGGGAATGGCCCCCCGCCCTCGGATGTCTATATAAAGAACACGACCAACATAAATACTCTCTTTAACTTCTATTCTAATGGGCTGAATATCTTTTATAAAGAATCGACGTAATATGCGACGATTTTTTCCAGGGAATCCTCAACAAAAAATACACATTACGCCTTCCTTTCTATCGAATCGATCATAACCACTACCTACATTCCAAAAAATTGTGCACCACAAATGGAACTAATAAAGAACCTGCGAGTCCGTAGAAAGACATTACGATCCCTTACGGAAAAAAAATGATTGGATGAGAAGGAAAAAAGGATATCAAATTTCGTCCAAGGTAACTGGACGTTCCAACCAATAAGAATCCTAATGAACCTAAAAAAAGGATAAAGGCCCAGCAGAAGTTTCTTATTTTTCTAGACCCCGCGATAAGTTCTGTCCATATATGTTCTGATCGCCAACTCATACTCGATTCGATTGTATTTTATTGGAATTGAGAGACTACCTCAAATTAATTTGACTTTACTTTTTTATTTACGAAATAACTCTCATCAACTAGTAAATATGCAATCTATCGTTTTAGGCCCAATCTTTATTTTTTTAGGTTTAGGCACTTCTACCTTTGCTAAACACCCCTACACTTTCAAGTATTTGTAGCTTGGCCTATGGCCTTTCCACAACTCATATGGGGTCTTATCCATCTTCTTCGATGGAATTCTATTGAGTATGACATTTGCTGAGAGGATGCCCTCCCCCCACAAGTTCTGAGGTAAACCCGAACTTATCAACATAGCGTTCATCATCTCTACGAGGAAGACGTATCGCCGCCAATATTTTGGTTGCTCATGATCTTGCTCATGACATAAGGAAAAAAACTCGCTACGAGAATATCTTTCTCAAGCTTGACATGGAAAAGGTTTATGATAGAGTGGAGTGGTATTTTCTTTTGAATATGTTACGTGCCTATGGCTTTCCTTAAAAGGCAATTCACTTGATTTATCTTCTAGTTGCGAATAACTAGTTTTCGATTTTGATTAATGGGCAACTTTCCACTGCTTTTCGTTCTTTTATGGGTGTTAAGCAAAGGGACCCGTTATCTCCTGCCTTTTTTTATTCTTGTGGCTGAGTACTTTGGGAGGTGTATGATTAGTTTAATGGAGCAAAATCCATTGCTTAAATTCCAGTCTTCCGGGATGTGCATCATGTACCTTGCATTTGTAAATGATGTGTTAGTTTCACCAGATGTCACAAAAAAGGTCTCCGTATGTTTCATGATTTTCTTCAAGACTATGAGACTATATCCGGGCAGAAAGTGAATATGTCAAAGAGTATCTTTATAGCCCCGCGGCTGTTTCCTCTTCATGAAGGATGGATCAACTCGATTTTGGGGTTCAAGAAAGAATCTGGTCCCTTCAGATACCTGGTTGCTCCTGTCTTTACATGAAGAATCCGCGCTATTTTATTTGATGGTGTTTTTGAAAGAATTAGATCACTTCTCTTTCACTGGGGCCCCCGCTTCCTTTCCACGGGAGGAAAGATTATCTTATTGAAGTTTGTCCTTTGCACCATTCCCATATTTCTTTTACAGATGTTGGCACTTCCCAAGGCTATGATCGATCGTCAACATAGGTTGTTCAATCATTTCTTATGGGACCAAGAAGATCAACGATGAATCCATTGGAAAGAGTGCGATAGAGTTTGCTTCCCCTTGTAGGAGGGTGGTCTCAGATTTCGCTCTGTCTCTGATTTGGTCAAGGCGTTATCATTGAAGCTTTGGTTCAAATTGGTTCAAAAAGAGGGCATTTGGGCAGATTAGTTCCAATCATAATATGTAAAAGGTAAGCACGCTTTCAACCTTCAATTCCCGGGTATCTCTTCGCCTATTGTCCGGCGTTTCATGTGGATAAACATGAGGTAGTAGATAATATAAGGTGGTGCATTGGGGATGGTGGTTTGTCTTTTACTCACGATCTCTGGAGTGAAAGTGGAGCTTTACATGATAAGGGCTATGAAAAATTGGAAGGATTTTTTGTAAGGGACTTTCTGATCCAAAGACAATAGGATAGTGATGCTCTGGAACACATCTTATCTGAGGATGACCTACGTAATGTTCGTAGCACTGCTATCTTAGCGCAAGGCAAAGACAGCCTGAGATGGATTCCTTCTCACAATGGCACATTCACGGTTAAGTCGGCGTGGGAGTGCATTTGACAGAAACGACCACGTGACGACATCTACACTTTGCTTTGGCAAAAACATGTCTTGTTGAAAGTCTGCTTCTTTGTGTGGAAACTTTTGCATGGTTATGTTCCGGTGGATAAGGTGGTTCAGAAATGTGGGATTGTCCTGGTCTCGCGGTGTATGTACGGCTCAAGTACTGAATCTCTCAGGCATCTTTTCTTCGAGTTTCACATTGTTCGAGATGCATGGAAACATTTCTTTAGGATGTTTGGCATTCCAATGCGGGTCATTCCTGGTGTTCGGGCCTTACCCCGTTACTGACATTCTTTCTCCCTCAGTTGACATCATATTCGTATGTCGGTTCCCCTTTTTATTTTATGGGTAATTTGGAAGAGTAGAAATGATCAACGATTTCAATGCACTAACGCCATAGTTCACGTTATCATTGCTAAAGTGCAGTGGAATTTTATGACCATGGTCCATGATTTTCCATTTAAACACTCATATCTTAAAGGCGACCTTCATATCCCAGTGTTTTATGGGTTTGTGGTCAAGATGCACAGGTCTAAGAACATTTTCTTGCTAAAATGGCGTCGGCCAGAAAAATCTTACAAAGCTAAATATTGATAGAAGCATCCGGAAAGGTAATGCGTTATGGGGCGGGGTGGTTCGTGACGACACTGGTGCCTTTATTTTTGCCTTTGCGGATACCTTTGGGAATGGTGATGTTGTTGATGCCGAATCACAGGCCTTCTTGCGCGGGATCAAACTCTGCATTGAGATGGGCATTGAGGATTGGAAATCGAAACTGATCCTCACCTTCTATATCACATGGTGCACAATCGGGACAAAGTACAATGGCCACTCATCCTTACTATTGAAATTTTTTTCCAAGGAATTTCGCATCACCGGATTTCTTAAACACATTTTTTGAGAGGCGAATTCTGTTGCTGATGCATGTGCGGCCCTCATTGTTACTTCGCTTTTAATATTTACTAACGAGTCAGCTCTAAATTAATGACGATATCCGGATATGTCTTCGCCATGATTTCCAACGATCAGACATGGAAGGCACCCCCATCAACACGAGGGGGTGCCAAACAGGTGGTGGATTATGCTCTTCTTGGTGTGGAATTTGTCATGTGTCTTTTTTTGCTCTCTGATGTGCATTGCTTCTTTTTTAGGGGAGGGCGAAAAACTGTTACAAGTTGGGCGATGGTACCTAAAAATCAGGAATTGTGGATAATAGCGATGGACATCATTGGTCGCACCTTACATTACATGGTTAGGGTGAAAATCAGGATGGCTGGCGAGGACCGTAATAACGAGGAAGAGACAAAGATTTCGCGGAGGACCGTTCTATGGCTAAGACAGGATCCTAGTTGTGTTGGACCTTAAATTGCATCTTTGTAATTTTATTTTGGGGTTTAGAAAAAATGTACGGTCAATTATTCCCCAAAAAAAATTAGATTGAAATGTTAAAGGAAAAAAGTTATAATCACGGATCATGTATTAAAAGTGGTCGGTTGAAATTCTAAAAAAGGAATTGTTTATTTTATTATTTTAGAAGAAAAAGAACTTTTATTTCACCAAATCGAGAGAGCAAACTATGATTACATTATCAGGTGGCGCAGAGCCCTGTTGTTTAAGTCCTATCTATTGAAGGCCTACTAGACTCGGCCCATGACTCGGCCCATTAGAAGACGGCGTGTATTTTGTAATTATTAATTATTGTATCTTTACCTTGTTGCCCAAGTATTTTTATCACTATATATACCCATGTACTCTTACACAATTGATCAATGAAAACACATATGATTTACCACTCTTAAATTCTAATATGGTTCCCTTCAAAAAAAAAATTGTAATATGGTATCAGAGCGATGATAATTTTCTCTCTCTCGATCACGTCAAACTCTTCCTAAACCCTAAATTCTTCTTCCTCGTCTAAACCCTACCTGCGTACCTACTGCCTTCGATCCTCTTCTGTCACCATGTCCGACGTAACCGAGACTACCGGAACCACCTCCGCCGCTGCTCCTCTCTATCCCTCCTTCACTCCCTCCTCCGCTATACACATCACCAAACTCACCCGACAAAACTACCACCTATGGCATGCCCAAATTGTCCCCTACCTTCGGGGCCAAGGCGTTGACGGATATATCGACGGTTTGATAAAACCCCATGCTAAAACCGTGACCAATACCGCCGGTGAAACCACACTGCCAATCATGCCTATGCCGATTGGTTGAAAGCCGACAATCTTATTCTTAGTACTATCACTTCATCACTCTCAGCCCATGACTTGGCCCATTAGAAGACGACAACCTAATTCTACTAGACTCGGCCCATGACTCGGCCCATTAAAAGAAGACGTGTATTTTGTAATTATTAATTTTTGTATCTTTACCTTGTTGCCCAAGTATTTGTATCACTATATATACCCATGTACTCTTACACAATTGATCAATGAAAACACATACGATTTACCGCTCTTAAATTGTAATACTACCAAAGAAAGACCTTCCCAAATGGGATAAATCATTACAATCATCAATGATACTTCCCAAATGGGCCGGAGTATTTCCTTCGCTCTTGACAAATGGGAAAATGCATTTAGAAAAAACAAGGAACATAACTTTACAATCATCAATGATACTTCCCAAATGAGATAAATCCAACTCATCCGATGTTAATTTGTGGTATTGTAATACCCCGAAAATTTAAGAAGGGTAAAACAGAAAAAAAAAAAAAAAAAAAAAAAAAAAAAGAATTTATTTTATATTTTCCTATTTTATTCCTACCTAAACTAATTAAAAGAAAAGGAGAGATTTAATTAAAAGGATTTTGATTAATGATTAATTAATGGGTATAAAAAGGAAAATATAAAATAAATTCCTTTTTTTTTTTTTTTTTTTTTTTTTTTTACCCTTCTTAAATTTTCGGGGTATTACAATACCATAAGTTAACTCCATATACATTTATATCCTTTCCAAGTGCTTCTTACTCGTTTCAACTATTAGTGTTAAAGGTCTTCTGCTTTGGCACATAGTTTTCATCATCCTCGTGGTTGGCTTTATCCAACACGAGCGAATGCCTTTTGTTTTGGTGTTTGCCTTTCATGGAAACCCATTTCTCCTGCTCCAAAAATTCTGAATATTTTCAGCAAGATAGATCTCTATTTTATCTACAACTTCTCTTCTTACATCAACTCGATAATCATTATGGATTGTTCAGAAAATTCATGTTAATGCCGGACACTCTGTCCAGAAAATCTGCAGCACCACTTTCACCTCTTCTTCTGTTTTGAACAGGTTAACCAAATTCAAATGACCTGAATTTTTAGTATGTTTCAGACAACACTTTTATCTATGACTTTACTTTTGGGATTAAGTTCAAATTCCTTTTCGTTTGATCGCAATCTGCAATTCAAATCAGTGTTTACTAATCTAGAAATTCTGACAGCTCGTACATTCAACAAAAATAATTGTTTCTGACCAACTTCTTCTCATCCAAAAATTCTAATGTTTTGCTGTCACCTGGAAAACTCCAGTATCTACATCTTTTCTCCTTTGATCGTGCTCAAAATCCTTTTGGTTTGGGCTACAGTCGATAATATCAGATCCGGAATAAAATATCATTGACAACAGCCTAAAAGGAATCCTCACCTCCTTGACTTAGGGTTTGGGCTAAGAGAGTAATAAGTTATGATTGTGATGTTTTAGAAGTTTCCTCAAAGTTTTATCTTCTTCTAGAGTAAGTCTCTTAGTAGGATGTTTGTAAGGCTAACGTTATGGTTTTTTTTGCAGTTATAAACAAGCACAAAGACATTACCTTCCAGTATGCCATGTTTGAAGTTCAAAACCTTTTATGTCTTTTCTAGTAAATTACTTCCATTCGATTCCTCACTTGAAGTATTTGAGTTCAATAACTTCTCGCCATCTTTTGTCACGAATTATCTCAGAAACATATCTCCTTAAGCCTTCCTTTATGAACAAGTTCTCTTTATTGTTGCATTGTTGTACTTTCATTCTTCCTTTCAAATCCAAAATTGAGTAAATCTCCTAATGACAGAACATTCTTCTACTCGTGTTCATTCTCAGATTCCCTCCTAAGGGTAGTGTTCATATTGTAAGCTTTTCATCTAATGCTGCCTACTCTTTCAAGGTATGCATCTCACCATTTTGTCAGTCGGGTCTTTAAAGCCTACTATGACATACATTTTCAACTACTTACCCTCAATCTTTTGGAAATCTACGCTAGACCGGTTCAAGCAGAAGGTAGTCTTTGCCAAGATGCCTTCCGAACCTATCTTGCCAACCAACATATAGACTTCATAGTCTTATAGTTTCAATTCAGATTAATGCACATTGCACCTTTTCAGCTTTAAATCTATTTCAGGCCATTTAGAGCCATGAACCACCAGACACACCTTTTGACATTCCCTCTTTTGTCTTTGTGGTTCTATAATAATTTTTTTAAACCAATTGAAATGTCTGTGCTGTTTTAACCTTTTCATTCCCTCATAATGAATAACCTTAAGCATTTATTCTTTGGCATTGTACTACACCTCTCGAGTAGTGCAACCTTGAACCCTTGAATTGGACCGTCAATGATCTTTTTTACACCTCTTTTGGAAGTTTGAGTTAATATTATGAAATCAAACTTTATTCGACATTTCTTAAGTGTCTTTCATCTTTCACACAAAAACTTGGTTATCACATACTCTTCTTTTCAAAACTTTTGATGTTCCTTTACAATATCTTGAGGAAATTTTTATCCCCTTTAAATCTTGAAATAACCTATCTTTGACTAATGCAAACTTGGACACTTCTTGACAAGTGTTTATTTCATTCAGAGACCTATTTGGTGTACTCGTTTGACCATGTTCATGTTGAGACTCTTACTCTCTTCTTGATTTCTAAATTGTTTAGTCTTTCTGGTGCTCGACCTTGCACCTTTGCTTTGCTTCTCGGTTGTATGATGATTCATTTAAGACATTCATGCGAACTGTGAATTCTTCTAGTTCGCCAACAACCATTTTGTTAACCAAATAATTAACAATCAAGGTCACCTGCCTAATTTCTCAAGTTCAGTATTCTTTTTACTTTGTATTCGATGTTCACAAGTCCATCATGTGATGTTTCCCTTAACGTTCCCACCTTCTAAGGGCTTATGTAAGAGCTCATTATCTCCCTTTCAAGTGGCCCGAGTTCTTTTGCAAACCACCGTATCTTGCATAGTTCAACTTTCTTAAAAGAATTTCATCTGCAAGATAATCCTTTTGCTTCTTCTTTGGTGGTTATCTTTTATACTATGACATCACGCTCATCCTTCAATCTTGAACCAACTTCAAACTTCTCTCGATCTTGAGTCATCTTATTTTGTTTGTAACCCATGCAACCTCCCATGTTTTGAGAACTTATTGCCTCATCTTCAGCTTACCAGGTTGACATGCCATCATGGTGCTCAACTTGTCACTTTTTAACTTTATTTGTTTTCTAAGTTAACCCTTATTGGCATAAGTATTGGATCAGACCGTCAGAGAGGAAGTATGGCAAATGCGTGTTCTCCATCCCTGAAAAGTCTCAGAAAGCCTTCATCTGGGATCCTAGAAGTTCTACAGCAAGCTTGTGCCGCAGTGATGGAAGTTGAGATCAAACGGAGTCAGTAGTGTCAAGAGTTGCAGACCAGTTGGAAAGTTTAAGCAATTGATGGTTCCTTCAGCAAACGGGAGTAAAGTGCGTTGTACCATTGATTTCAAGACTCGGGACAACGGATGAGATTGTGAAGAAACAATATGAAGATCCATTTGTTTTCGATTACAAGAGAGCGGCCAGAACCAAACCAGCAAAGGTTAACGAGTTAGATGGCAACCGTTGCATCAAAAGTGGCTCTGGGTTACGAATGTGGAAGATCTGAGGAAGAAAGCGATGAATGAAGCCCACAAGATAGAGTTTGCAATTCATCCCGGAGCACCCAAGATGTACAGAGAGTTGGAATAGTGCTACTGATGACCTTTCTTGAAGATAGAGATGGCAGAGTTTTCTTACAACAATAGTTACCACGCTAGTATCCAGATGCCACCTTCTGAAGCTCTGTATAGAATAAAGTGTAGAACGCCAGTCGTCTGGGATGACGTGGAACAATGATAGTATACAAGACCATAGTTGATACAGCAAGCCAACGAGAAGACTGAAGTGGACCGTCGCAACCTCGAGATGGTTCGAGACATGCAGAAGATTTGGGAAGATGGAATAAGAAGACTGTTAGAGCCTGAAGTTGGAGATAGAATACATCTAAAGGCGTCCTCAACGAGAGGAGCAAGATGGCTTGGGCAGACATGCAAGATAAGCCCTGGATATGAAGGCTCATACATGATAGTGGCTAAATTAGGACCTTTAGCTTATCCAAGTGGAGTTACCAAAATCCCTTCACGGGTGTATGCCGTTCTTCATGTGTCAATGATAAGGAAATGGTTAACCGACGTTGATGTGAAGCAAGTTTTGACCTATAAATGGTTAAGGATATTTTGACCTATGTGGAAAAAATCAAATGCACTTCAGAGAGGAAGAAGAAGAAAGCTAAGATGGAAGACGTACAGCTAGACTTGGGTCATTGAGGCAGTCACACCAACAGAGGCAACATGAGTCATAGAAGACGAGACGTTTGTGATGTTTCAGAGTTCAAGCACCTCCCAATTATGTTCAGTTTCGAGGACAAAACTTGTTTTAAGGGGGGAGGGATGTAATACCCCGAAAATTTAAAAAGGGTAAAAAAAAAAAAAAAAAAAAAAAAAAAAGAATTTATTTTATATTTTCCTATTTTATTCCTACCTAAACTAATTAAAAGAAAAGGAGAGATTTAATTAAAAGGATTTTGATTAATGATTAATTAATGGGTATAAGAAAGAGTCACCGGGCCAGAATTGGTTGAGCAAGCAAAAGAAAGAGTTCAGTTGGTTAAGAAGAATCTGAAGGCAGCTCAAGATAGACAAAAGAGTTGGGCAGATGTTAGAAGAAGACCTCTTGAGTTTGAAGTCGGTGAAAGAGTTTACCTACGAGCTTTACCGATGAAATGAGTGAAACGTTTTGGACAAAAGAGAAAGCTAAGCCCTAGGTATGTTGGACCGTTTGAAATTCTGGAAAGGGGTCGGACCTTTGGCTTATAAGCTTAAGTTACTGGAATCAATGTCAAGAGTCCATAATGTTTTTCATGTTTCGATGTTGAAGAAGTGTTTGACAAATAGTGACGTTGAAACTACAGTCGATCCGGAAGTTCTTCAGGATAATCTTGCGTACAATGAGAAACTGATCAGAATTTTGGACCGAAATAAGAGAAGGATGATCCCTTTGGTTTTGGTACAATTGAGCAATCATTCACCAGAGGAGGCAACTTGGGAAGTTGAAGACGATATGATCAGCGAGTCCCCAAATTTTATGGACTTACCAGGTATGTTCTAGTTTTAAGGACGAAACTCCTTTTACGGGAGAAGGAATGTAATATTCCGATTTTCGGAAAAAGGGTAGACGTGTCATTTTGCAAAAAACGAAATATTATTATTCTGACTTCTTTGTTTGGAGTTAAGTATTTTATTTGTGTATATATATATGTCGAATTATATACATATATATTAAGGAAATCTGAAATTTCTTTTAAGTGTAATTAAGGAAATAGGTTATTTTTGGGAAAACTTATTTAAGGAAAAATAATCCCCATTATACATTAAACCTATTAGAAATCAGAATTTCTCTCCCACGTTCTTGAGAAAACGCGGCTGAGAGCAAGAGAGGAGCCAGAGAGACTTTCTACGATATCTCACGGAGTTTAACCGTTTTCAGATCCGTGAGAAGCGTTGGAATCGTCGTGAAAGGAGCGTTGTTTCAACACTCAAAGTTCAGAGCTTTGCTAAGGTTTGTAATTTGACCTATCTGATGTTCTTGGTTGAGTTTTGAAGATCAGAACTTATACATTTCGTAGTTTGTTGTATAAAAACGCGTGATCGATTTTAATGCGAATTCGGATTGGTCATATAAGTTTCTCTGCAAAAAGTGTTTGAATTGCTGCTATTTTTCCTGAGTTTTGGGTTTGGAATAGCTTGCTAAAGGTAAGAAGGTCCTCCTACACATTAATTATGGCTTATAGGACTTAAGTTGCGATTTTGTTGATGTTGTGGATGTTAGAATTCATGCTACAAGTTGTTTAAGAATCATAAGATGTTATGGTCCTGTAAAAATGAAATTTTGTGCTATTTTCTGAGTATATTGATGCTGAATAAGTTTGGGAACGATTAGGGATCGATTAGGGTTCAAAAACTGAGTTTTTAGAGAGTGGCCGTGCTTGGTACGGGATCACCCGGCCCGGTGCGGCCGCACTGGAGGTCCAGAAACTGAAATTTACATTTAGAGAGTTGGTGCGGGCACACCAAACACTAGTGCGGGCTCACTGAAGCCAGTCTTGGGCGCGCGCACTGCACTCTTTGGCGTACTCGATCGACGAGCGCGCTGAGTTTTACATACAGAGGCTCGATCTTGGGCGCATCAACCCTAATCTTTGGCGTCTTAGACCACATTTTAGGTAGCAAGTGGTTTTAAATCATGCAATGAGTTTTAAATGTTAATCCTTTGATCTAACAACCTTAACTAAACATAAACAAGCCCCGATTTAGTTCTGATGCGTTTGGTTCCGGCACCGGACGTACTCTTAAAGGGAGTTGAAGTCCGGGACCGTCGGAAAGGCATGAAAGGGCTTGTGATTTGGTGATCTAGAGCACAACAATGTCTGTGTACTTGATAGAACATGATGTCTAGCTGTCTAAGTTAGGGAGTAGAGTTGATAAGGTGAGCTTTGCTTTGAAGACACTTAGGTGGCTAGTAATACATAATAATAATTACATAAGTGTAGTAAAAGCTAAAACGTCACTTATTCTCGGTTAGGCACTATTTCATATCGGCGATGTGATACGTCCATAAACGGTGAACAACGCTACTGGCATAAAAGGCTGAAGGGTAGTGGAGGAAATTAATCGGCCGTATATGCATACCGGGGAGATCCCGGGACTATCGGTGCTAGTCACCATAGTTGGCAAGTATATCTCGTGATGAATATTCATCATGCATGGTGTCCTAGAGTAATGATGTAACCAAGATAAGCTAAACTAGAAACGTATAGTCATGACATGTCGATGGGAATGAAGTGCACCTTAGATCGAGTCGGTCTCATAATATAATCCTTATAATAAAACTTGTTATAAAGCCTTAATTAAATTGTAGCTTCTACTTCTTACTATGTACAATGTACTTACCTCAAATGCATGATTATTTATGTGTTTGGGGAGAGAAGACGAACAGGTAAATCTAGAATTCGAGGAGGACTTCGATGACGACGTTTAAGGACGCTGAAGTTGTAGAGTTTATTTATTTATATTTTTATTTATACTCTAGACTTGGAGATTTGTTTGGGAAACGTTGTAATTTCCTTTTAGTTTTCTTTTGAGGTTTTAGTACGTTTTGGATGTCGTTTGGTTTTCCTAATGTAATAAATGTTACATTTCTACCTTGAGATATTAAGTTTCTATTCTTGTTGTTTTTTTGAAATAAATTACCCGCGTCTTTTTGCTTCCGTTTTGCTTAACTCGATACGACGTAGTAGGGGCTTACGTATAAAGTGAAAGTTATTTTATTTTATACGTGCCGAATATCTTTTTTTCCGGATAAAGACTCGGTGTTCGGGAACGGGGCGTTACATTAAAGTTGACAGCAGATAGCAGTATCCCTTTAATTTATTACGAATATATTATTTTTATAATTTTCAAACATTGTCGCGCCATTTGTTGCAAGGGTGTATATATACGTACCCTCCGGTAAAAATAAATAATGCGACGATTCCTGTAGTGATTGTATTTCAAACTTATGTTGAAATAGAGTCAACGGACGGATTATTGCACCGTTTTCACGGAGGGCATGTAGGCCAAGTAAGTTTACAATTTATAACCCGATGGCCACCGAGGGGTGGGCTGGGCTCGAGATATTATGCTCATTTGGGATCTTTGAGGAAAGTACACTAGCATGAATAACTCAATTTGGCAACCCAACAGCAAAATACAAGTACGTATACTTAATTTAAGGGAATTCTTACAAGAAATGAAAATTGGCACCAAGATTAATATAATATTTAAAGATTTTTGATTAAAAAGACATCTTATCAACTAGATAGAGATGAAATGACATTGTGTTTTAATTAGGACAAAATGCTTGAGTTCCCTAAAATTATCCTCAATTTACTTCTTCGTCGCCAGTTGTCATGTTGCACTAGTGTTATCACACCATGTAGTTGGAGTGTTAGACAACTTCACTACTAATTAATCCACTAGATGTTGCAGTCATCGCATTTCAGAAGATAGGTTGGCCAGGGCATGATACTCTAATTCATTGTTTGACCTAGCTAGACGCTTGCTTTTTAGAGCTCCATGATATCAAATAGTTACCCAAATAAACACAATTGATATACAAAACTTCCCTACTGTTAGTCAACTTGACATGCAACCTAATCAGCATCAGAGAAACCTAAGTCAGTTATATGTCTGATGATGGTTTGAAAATTGAAATGCAATCCCAAGTTCAAGTGTCCCTTTCACATAACTCATGACTCTTTTTTGAAGTATGTTTTTGTTCTTCAATAAAATGGCCACAACACTCTCTTACACCATTGATCATTATACGACACATGGTATTCAAGATCAGTCGCCAATACTGCAATGTCTCCAATGTTCAGTGTTTGAGCCACATGACGATTAATATAGTTTTGATAAATGACTCCGATATAGACATAGGTTGTTAAACTACATTTTTCAATTTGATCTAGTGATTATTTTCTTGTTTTTTTAATTTTTATTTTGATCTAGTGATTATTGTCTTGTCTGTTCTTACCATTTTTAAGGAAAAGAAAATATCGTTGAAGAAATAAACCAAAACTTTACAAAATTATATGGTATATCGTTTCATCTAACGTGTGTTTCGTGTTAGTAATGGAATCCGGATTCTGATCAAACAATTCGACTCAACCCTTCCGAGTTCCGAGCCACCACCGTTAAGGCGGCAGCCGTCAGCGCCGCAACTGATTTCTTTGTTTATGTGAACGTCATTTCCAACACAAAAACACATCAATGAATCATATCAAATGTAGCAAAGCCGAACATATATACGAAAAAGAGTTAATTTCATTAAATCTAAACAAAATTTTATGAGAAAAATCGATATACCTTTCATGATTTTTTAGACGATGTCAAATTTTGTTAACAGCAAAAACGGTTATAAGGGATAAATAATAGATATAAGTTTACAAAACAACAAACCATACTATAGAACCATGAATCATACTTAGACACATCTTGAAGTTCAGGTTGAAAAGCACTTCTAAATAGAATTGTTGGGAGAGATTACCCACACTCTTGAATGTAGTAGCACATTTACTACCACCAATTAGTTTTAGTAGAATGGTAAGCGTTTGATCTTGACATGGTATCACAGCCAGAGGTCACGGGATCGAACCCTGGTTGGAACATTATTTAAAAAAAATTGTGCAAGTGTTTGAAGAGATTGCCCAAACTTGAGGGGGGGGGAGGGGGGGAGGGTTGGAACAGATTGCCCACACTCTTGAATGAAAAAATTGTACAAGTGTTGGGACAGATTGCCCAAACTTGAGGGGGTGTTGTGAGAGATTCCCGCACTCTTGAATGCTTAAAAAAATAGATAGCGCTTTTATTAACACCCATTAGTTTTAGTAGAAAAGTAAGCGCTTGATCCTAAATGGTATCGGAGCCAGGTTGAGGGGGTGTTGGGAAATATTGCACACACTTGAGGGGGTGTTGGGAAAGATTGTCAACTCTTGAATAAAAAAATTTGTGCAAGTGTTGGGACAGAATGCCCACACTTGAGGGGGGTGTGTTGGGAGAGATTCACACACTCTTGAATGCCTAAAGAAATATAGTTGCGCCTTTACTGGAACCAATTGATTTTAGTACAATAGTAAGTGCTTGATATTAACATGGTATCGGAGCCATAAGTCATGAGATCGAACCGTGGTTGGAACATTATTTTAAAAAAAATTGTGCAAGTGTTGGGAGAGATTGCCCACACTTGAGGGGGGGTGTTGGGAGAGATTGCCCACACTCTTGAATGTAGTAGCACCTTTACTACCACCAGTTGGTTTTAGTAGAATGGTTAGCGCTTGATCTTGACAAGAATCATGATTAGTACTAGACATATCAGTTCATGACTATATTCAAGTTTAATATCGCTTCTAAATAGATGGCACGTGTGACTGGTTGTTCAATTAGTTGTTCCGCTCGTGGGAATTTGATTTCACAATATGTATTTGATGGATCTTGAGATGAATCCTTCTAGGAATTTGATTTTGCGGGAATTCGGTTTCATAATATGTATTTGACAACCGTATAGATACACTAATGGAAACTAGCGTGTTTTGTCTTTTTTGAATCAATCGTTGTGATTTAGAAGGTACTTGTTTGGAAATTAGCGCGTTTTGTCTTTTTGAATTAATCGTTGTGATTTAGAATAACATAATTCAAAGTGGGTTGTATTTCATTGATTAAACTGAAGGGAGATAGTAAAAATATACAAAAGTTCGACGACTTAGTCAATAAGTTTCCATTAGTGAGGACACCAGCTAACTGATCCTTAGAGGAGATAAAAGAGATGCCGAGCTTGCGAGCTGCAACTAATTTGTGAACATGGTGGAAGTCGATGTGTATGTGTTTCGTGCGGGCATGAAACACCGGATTGTGAGCAAGGTAGGTGGAACCAATATTATCTCACCAAAGAGTAGGCGGGAATACAACAAAACATGCATCTCACGAAGAAGACTGTAAAGCCACTGGAGTTCTGCGGGGGTGTTAGAAAGAGTCTTATACTCGGCCTCAATGCTACTCTTTGAAACTATCAAGTGTTGCTTACTATGCCAATTAATGAGATTATCACCAAGGAAGACACAATATGCCTCAACAGAATGGCGATTATCACTTTCAGCGGCCTAATGCCCGGAGCGAAATAGGGGACTGGCGGGAGAAGAAGAGACCATCGGAGACAATGTGCTTAATATACCGAAGAATGCTTTTAACTGCAACCCAATGAGCTTCGGTAGGCGAATCATATACTTACTAACCTTGTGGACCGTGAAGGCAATATCAAGCCGAGTGAAACTGAGATACTGTAGACCGCCAACAATAGTGCGGTAAATAAAGGATCGGTGCAGGGAGGGCCATCATCAAAGTAAATCGGGTAGAGACCGACATAGGTGTCTAACAAGGCTTGGCCTTGTCCAGAGAGGCATGCTGCAGAAGCTGAAAGATATACTTGCGCTGAGTGAGAAATAGCCCATCGGAGGTAGGAAGTACCTCAATGCCAAGAAAATACAACAGAGAACCAAGGTCCTTAACCGGAAAGTGCCGACCAAGATAAGAGATAACATGCTCAACAATAGAAGACGATGAACCAGTAATAATAATATCATCCATATAAATCAGAATATAAACGCGAGCACCATCACGAGATTAAATATATAAGGAGGTGTCGGCTTCAGATCCAACAAATCCAAACAGAGTCAAGACATCGGTGAAGCGAGAGAACCAAGCACGGGGAGCCTGACGAAGGCCATAAAGGCTGTGGCGAAGACGTCAAACATAGTCCAGATAATCAGGGTGAACAAATCCATGTGGCTGCTGCATATAAGCAGTCTCAGACAAATGCCCATGGAGGAAAGCATTCTGAATATCCACCTGACGAAGAGACCAACCATGCGAAATGGCAAGAGACAAAAGAAGATGAATAGTGACCTGTTTAACGACCGAACTAAATGTGTTAGTGATATCAACCCCTTCAGCATGATGAAAACCCTTGGCCACAAGGCAAGCCTTGTGACGCTCAAAACGGCCATCTACATGATGTTTAGTGCGATAAACTCATTTATTTCCAACAATATTCATTTGAGGATGCGGAGGCACAATATCCCTGATATGGTACTGCAACAACGCGTCAATTTCCTCTCTCATAGAATTATACCAATTAGGGTGCTTGGAGGCTTCAGTAGAGGCAACAAGGGCTTTAGGAAGCGGATAACGGATAATGTCAGGCCGAGAGATAAGTTTGAGAGAATTGGTTTTTGTTTGAGTAACCATGGTATGAGTGGGAGCAGGTTGGTCAGGAGACGAGACTGGAGAGGACGGGGCCGAAGTGGACGTAAGAGAGTTGGGTGGGGAAGGCTTAGGAGCGGGAGCCGGAGGGGGTGGGGCCGGATTGGAGGGAGCCACACTTGCAGGAAGACTGGAAGCGGGATAGTGAGATTATCAAGTGTGGGTTTAGAAGAAAAAGGTGTATAAGGGAAGACGGATTCATCGAAAACAACGTGGCGAGCAATATAGATACGACCAGAGGCAAGGTCCAAACATTTATAACAATGGTTTGAAGGAATGTAGCAGAGAAAGATGCAAGTTTTGGAGCGGAAATCAATCTTATGATGGTTGTAGAGGCGGAGATAGGGCCAACACACACAGCCAAAGACTTGAAGGAATGTATAGCCAGGATCGATGGTAGACCATTACAAAAAGGGACTTATCATGAAGGACTTTGGTGGGATGATGGTTGATGATATGAGTGGCAGTGATAAAGGCATCCTCCCAATAAGGAAGGGGAAGGTTGGATTGGGCAATAAGAGAAAGGCCTACTTCAACGATTTGACGGTGGCGGCACTCAATGGCACCAACTTGTTCATGGGTGTGGGGATAGAAATGGTGATGACGGATGCCAATAGAGGTAAGAGGAGTGGAAACACGGTGATACTCACCACCCCAGTCAGTTTGGATGGATTATAGTTTAGTATTAAAGTGGCATTCAATCTTGGCAAGGAAGTCAGGAAAGATAGTTTCAACATCGGATTTATTTTTCAGAGGATAGAGCCATAGGTATTTTGTGAAGTCATCCAGAAAACTGACATAATAACCGGAACCATAAATTGAAGGTTTAGAACACGGGCCCCAAAAATCAGAGTAGATCAGGTCCAATGAAGCAGTAAATGTAAAATCAGAAGTGTATGACGGAAAATGGTGACTTTTTTGGCTAACTGACACGGGGCACACATAGAAGGGGGTGATTTAGTAGGAGTAAAGTAAGGAGATGTTTTAAGGCTTGACGAAGTACGGAGTAGGAGCAATGAGCGAGACGCTAATGCCACGTGGTAGAGGAGGTAAGAGCTTGATCAGGAGCAAGGGGGATGGAGCGGGGTGGAGAAGTGATAGAGTCCATCCTTAACAAATCCCCTTAGGTGGGCGTGGCCCGAGTAATCCCTTAAAAGAAACAAGGACCCATAAAAACCAAAATACATGGAATTGTCAGAGGAAAATTTATGCACAGCTGATCGTGAACTGCCCAACAAAAATGCTTTGACATTGAGGTCACTGATGTGAATCAACTTTATGACATTTTCTATATCAATTTACCCCCGAAAATTGGACTTAAACGGGATTCATTCGTGAAAAACTATACGCATAAGTGCTTAATTTAATTATTAGTTACGTATGAGCTACTATCGTGATTATATCGTATTTATATCTTATTTCTATACCGAATTGTATTACTACATGTTTTATGATTCTTTGTAGGAATAATTGGTGGACTAATTTGAGACGAAGTGGATTTGGGCCGAGACATTTAGAAAGAGCAAGATCGAACCGGAGGAGAACCAAGTCGAGTTGTTGGACATGCCCCAGGCATGTCCTGGGCAAGCCCAACTGAAGCCTGGGCCGGTGAACGGAGTCATCACCCGGGAAAGCGCAGCAGACGGCCCGAGGATCAGTCAATGACATGTCCTAGACATGTCCGGAAGCAAGCCAAGTCCAGACCTAAACTTGGGCCGCTTACCCTAGTAAGTAGACTGGAAGCCGTGTTAGCATTAAGCAGAACTAAGAGATTCTTGGCCGGGACACGTCCTGGGCATGTCCAGAGCTGTCCACTACGCCGGGAGCCCTAGCACACGGAAGGGGCAGTGCACCGACTTAACCCCAAAACTTCTAGATTTACCCTTTTTAGTTCTTAGGTCGGTTATTTTGCTATAAATAAGATGTAATACATTAGTTTATGCATGATTTTCAGAGAAGACAATTTACCTTAAGTATTTTCAATAAAAGTTCTTGTTCTCTTCATTGTTTGAGAATAGTTTGGCTTATGCATGTTCGTTTGATTGCTGATTTATCGCGGATGAAGTAGCTAGAAGACTTGTCTCATGCTTTTAGGTAATCATGTTGACTTTTTCTTCTATGTTTTATGAATTCGTGATGATTATTATTGTTACAATCATGTTAGGTTAAATTATTTGTAGATCGAATTGAATGATGCTAATTTGCATCTAATTGTGATTTATATTGATTCATACACGAGAAACGCCCGGTCTCGGGGAAAAGACTTTGTTTTGGAAGAGTATCCAACGATCTATATTGGAGAAAAGCCTTAACTATTTAGTTTCCCCGATACGAATTGTTTTGATTATTTCTATTGTTTCGTTTTAATTTACATGTTTAGAACTTGATCAAATCTTTGCATGTACTAAGGTTGAAAGAGTAATTGGACAAGAAACAATTAGATCGTTATTAGTTAACTAGCCCGTGCGTGGTAGTTACGTAGCGAGGTTTATGATAATTATTATCGGTATTTCCAAGTTCTTTATTCGTGTTTAGTTAATATTGTTCTAGCCCGTGCACGGTAGATGTTTAGCTATTCATAGGCTTCTAGATTCCGCGCACGATCTATGAACCACTTTAGGGATATACACCAGTAACTGATTCGATTCTTGGAACTTTAATGACAAAAGTGTATGAATCAATATAGGAAACGATTAGGGAATAATTAACTAGTTCGGTTCGATCTATTTTCTTAAACGTGGTTAAAACTCATCTTGATTTGATAATCCATTCTTTTTACCTAATTTTCCGTGTTTATTTTGGTCAAAGACCACAAACCATCCGTAATCTTGAATTTTACAACTATGTGTGCATAATTATCGAACAAGTCCCTGTGGGATCGACCTTGCTTACGAATTGAGCTATACTATAGTTGACCTAATCCGCTTGTTAGTGTAGTTGTTATTTTCGTGATCAGTCGCACTTCGATGAGGGAAATCAGAGATCAGACTGACTATACCCCGTCGCTGATGGCTTATGATATTCCATACGATTATCGGTTTGCTAGTATGGGTGCGACGAAGATAAGCCGCATTTGTGGTCGAGATAAAGAGGATTTTCTGTGGCTACACTATGATAACCTCGTTGCCGGACTTGTAACTGAGACTGAGAAATTGGTTCTGGTCTTTCTTCAGTTATTTTACCAGGAAAATTTGGTTCATCAAATACTACATGTATTGATTCATCATGCTTGAGTGTCCTTTTATTTAGTACTCTAAATGCTTTGTTGACACTTGAATATCCCAGAAAAATTCCTTCATCAGCTTTGGGCTGAAAAACATGAAGTTGATCTTTTCCATTATTATGTATGAAACACTTGCTTCCAAAAGCATGAAAGTAAGAAACATTTGGCTTTCTTCCATTCCAAATTTCATAAGGAGTCTTCTCATGCCTTTTATTCATGAGAGCTATGTTCTGTGTATAGCAAGCTGTGTTGACTGCTTCTACCCAATATCTTTCAGGCAGTTTTGCTTCACAGATCATAGTCCTACCTGCTTCTTTGAGTGTTCTATTTCTTCTTTCAGCTACATCCATTCTGTTGAGGTGTTGCTGTGGCGGCAAGTTGATGTAAAACACCATTTTCTTCACAATATTCAATAATCACTTTGTTGAGGAATTCAGTTCCTTTATCTGATCTTATCTTCACAACTGATAGACTTTTCTGATTTTGAAGCCTTTGGAGTACTTCTGTAAGTCTTTGCTTGGTTTCACTTTTCTTGGTTGAGAAGATAACCCAAGTGTATCTTGAAAAATCATCCACCATCACCAATGTATAATTCTTTCCACTAATACTGATTGGTGTAATAGGTCCAAATAAGTCCATATGTAGTAGCTCCAGGAGTCTAGTTGTTGAATGCTGAGATTTTGTCTTGAAACTAGCTTTTGTTTGCTTTCCTTGCTGACAAGCATCACATAAGCTATCCTTCTTGTATGAGATTTCTTGTAGTCAATGACTAACTGTTTCTTGACAAGGTTGTTGATGTCATCAAAGTTTAGATGACTCAGCTTCTTGTGCCATAACCAGCTGATTTCTGATTTAGTATGCACAAGTAAACAAGTTTCTGCAACAGCTGTAGCCCAGTCTACAACATACATATTCTCTTTTCTTTTTCCGGCTAAAACAACATGAAATGCTGTTTCGCTAACGGCAATGCAAAAATCTTTATCAAAAGTAACTTTGTATCCTATATCACAGAATTGACTGGTGCTGAGTAGATTGTAATGCAATCCTTCTACATAAGATACATTCTTGATTGTAAGTCCATTTCTGATCAAGGTACCATAACCTTTGGTGAATCCAGGTTTGTCTTTACTTCCAAAGTTAACTTTTGGTCCATCCTTGGCAATAAAGTTACTTAGACAGTCTTTGCTCTTTGTCATGTGTCTTGAGCAACCACTGTCAAAGTACCATATATCCTGCAAAATAAATTAAACATTTTTAGGTACCCAACTCTGTTTAGGTCCATGGGGGTCAGTTGTCAGTACAACCTTGGGAATATATCCTTTAGGTATCCTTCGGATATTGTTTCACTTGTTTTCATAAATGTAAGCCACACTCCTATAGTATCTATGCTTGGACTGTGTCTTATTTATATGATCTCTCAGATCCTTTGACTGAAACTGATTTCCATGATGTTTTCTATTATTAACACTTGAATAATAACCATCATTTCTTTTGTCTTGAGGTCTCATCTTGACCTTGATGCGAGGTTTCGGTGAGGTGAAGTGATTCCTTTCTTGACTTTTGACCTGAAACTTGTGATAATTTTTCATGCTCAATGATTGCTTTTATCAATTGTAATAGTAGGTTCAGAGAAATTCCAGTCATCATCAGTTGGAAATAATCTGCCTTTCCCCCTGACTTTGGGAATCTTTGAATAATTGATATTCTTGGATTTACTTTGAATGAAGTTTTTCTGGTTCTTGGCCTGATCAGCTTTAGTAGATTCAGCAGTTGATCTACCTTTTAGATTTTCATGATGTACAGCTGGTTTACCCTTTTGGTTGACCTTGTTGTTGTTTACAAAATGACTTCTTTGGCCCGATCTTGAGGCGATCGATTCACGTTGAACTTGTTTCACTGGTCCAGCATGCTTCTTAGTTTGAGGACATTGTTCACCTACAAACTTAACACCAGTTTTGGTATTAGGTTCAGTTACTTTACTCGTTCCTCCCTTCGAAGTTTGTTGTGTATCAAATCCTAAGCCAGTTCTATCTCCATATGGCTTGCCTGATTTGAATCCAGTTGCAGAACTAGATTAAGCATAAGATTCGATTCTTCTTTCTTGCGATGCAAGATGGACACCCGATTCTTTCCTTTATCAATTCTACTTAGTCTTAACGTGTTCAGTTCATCCTTCAATCTTTTGACTTCTAGAATTAGAGCTTCTTTCTCAGCTTTGACTGATTCATAACCAGCTTGTATGGTGATAAGCTGATTCATCAATTGGTCAAGAGTTTCTTCTAATTCTGAGTTCTTTGGATTGGAATCGGCTGTTGAAGAACATGCATTTTGCATGGAAATCTAAGCTGAGCTGTATTTAGAAATTGATTCACATACCTCATTGGGATCTTCCATGTGCGCCATTAAAGCTGTGTCATCAGATAATCTTTCTGTACCATCATCGTAGTCAGACTCATCTCCAGCTAATAACGCTCTTCTGCCGGTTCTTCTTTGCTGAGTCTTCTTTGCATTTAGTTCTGGGCATTCAGCTTTATAATGTCCAGGTTTCTTGCAGTTGAAACAAAGATACTCATCATCTTTTCTCTTTCAGGAGTCTTTTTGATAAACTTCTGAGTTACAGGATAACCATTCTTCATCCTTCTGATTCGACTCATCATGAGTGCCATTTGTTCCTCCATTTCATCCAATTGTTGAAGATTATTTGTGGATGTTTCTTGAGAGTCATTAGATGTTGCTGCAAGTGCTGTGGTCTTTGGTTCTTCCAGAGCTTTGATTATTGCAGCTGTGCTTGTAAAATCTTCATCGAATTCATAAGCTTTTAAATCTGAGAAGATTTTGAAGGAGTCTTCTATATCAAGTCTTTTAGATTCTTCCATAGCAGTGACCTTCATCTTCCAACACATTGGCAAGGCCTTCAAGATTCTTGTATTGATTACTTTCTTTGTGTATTCAATCTTGAGTAGATCTAATTCATCCATGATAGCACTGAATCTTGTCTCTATTTGGTCAATGGTTTCTCCAGATTTCATCTTGAAATTCTCAAACTTCTGCTTTGCAACTGAGATTTTGTTTTCCTTGATTGAGTCAGTTCCTTCACAAACTAACTGAAGTTTGTCCCATATTTCGTTAGCAGTTGTGCAGTCTTTCACCTTCAAGTACATGTTGCTGTCAAGAACTCTGAGGATAAAGTCCATTGCAACGTTGTTGAGATTGTTTTGCTTGCGATCATCACTCGTCTATTCAGCCTTGGGCTTCGGAACACGAACTTATCTTTCACAATCAGTTTGCATGTGAGTGATCTGAATTGGTCCATCAGTGAGCACGTCCATCATCTCGTCATGAGTAGCAGCTAGAAAAGCCTGCAAACGACGTTTGTATTCGTCAAACCTATCCATGTTACACATCAGCATTTGTCTTGCATACTGATTGTTATCCATTATGAGTGAGTGAAAACTGATTATATGAAAACTAGAAATTGAGCTTTCTAATGAGAACAACTAGAGAAGATTTAGAACAACTATCGGTTACTTGTTCTAAGTCGGAACAGAAAACTCTGCTCTGATACCAATTGTTGGTCCCTTGGAAAGGCTAACACAAGTTTAGAGGGGGGTGAATAAACTTGTCCTTAAAAACTGGATTTTAAACAGGTTTAGTTATAACTTGTGTGGAGTTAAGCTGACTGAGTTGAGTTTAACTCAAACTGACTTAAGCAAAACTGAGTCAATCGGCATCGGATATAATTCTAGCCTTTTTTTGATCTTGTTATTCTATGTGAAAGCTGAGTGTGCTAAACTGAATTCTGGTGAATGTCAGTTTGTGAGCTGTGAGTTGTGTAACAATCAGTTCTCACTATGCTGTGTAAACAATATAAATGCTATAATAAATAACTGTGTAATGTAAATGCGTAAAGTAAATGAAACAAGAGTTATAGAGGTTCCAAGTGGCGTAATCCTGTCAGTCCTCTCTTCCCCTGTGGTGTAGGAGGAAAATTCCACAAGAACTTCTTGAGGTGAGCAGTTACAAAAAGTCCTAAACAATAGTCATTGGCTAATCCTAGCTTCACTATCTAAACAGTTGTAGAACAGGTAGAATTATTGCTCTTCAATTTCATGAACACTAGTCCTTGAAGGGTTACGTACACCTCTTCACCAGCTACCACCACAAACACAGTCTACCCGACTGCTGTGACAACTGTCCTTGGCAAAACCTTCCCGGTTTGCTTCACAGTCTGAACCTTTGATTAAGAATCAAAGTTGGGTTGAGAATCATTAAATTGATTTTTGTTTGTGGTTCTTCTAAGTGTATGATTCTTGATAAATCTTGTGTAGCATGAACACTTGGAAGATTTCTGGATATGATCTTGTTAGTACGGAGATGATAGCAATTCAAATGAACGAGACTAGAGCAGACAAAAATGCTTGTTGATCTAGATAGTATTCTTATTATTTCGGTGTTTTATCCTTGGTGCAAAGTCGTCTATTTATAGTGTAAGGTCCAACGTTCATTTACTTTGAATTTGAATTGTATCAACGTCTATCTTGTAACGGCTATATTTTATGACTGTTCTGATGTGTCAGTATTTCATCCAATAACATTGCTTCCTTTACAACATTCGACTGTACTATTATTTTGGTGAATGACTAACTTATAAAACTGAGTTTCCTGATCAGTTTTATACTAAGTTTGTCAGTTGTCAGTTTCTTGACTGACTTGGAGCATTGACTGAGATTTTACTCTTCTTCAAATATCAGTACTCCAACTTTTCATCTGATTATAATCGACTTAATCAGAGTACACCTTTTACAAACAAATTATCTAAGAGTTCATTGTCCTTATGACTCTTAGGTCTTCATACAAGATCCATAAAGTCAGTTCAGGTCACCACAAACTTGCCTGAATTCTAACTTTACAGCCTCGACATGTAAACTGAGTTTGAACCCTCAGTTTTTCAATCTTCTATAACTGAGTCTGAGACCCTCAGTTCTTCATCAACTGAGTTTGAACCCTCAGTTATTCAATCTTCTAGATAAGCCAACCGAGTTTGTGTCCCTCAGCGAACTTATCTTCTTCAGTTCCATATTGGTGTAGTCTGAGTCAGTTTGTCAGTTTGTTTATCTTGACGATTTCCAGTTTCTAAATGACTTCCAGTTTTCAGTTTCACGATACTATAACTATTATAGTGCTTGTCTAATGTAACCTATACAATTATCAGACTCTAGTAAGTCCTATACATTCAGTTCTAGACATCTTTTAGCCTTTCACTATAACAACTAGCTTCAGCACTTCATCAATGGGGTTAAGATAATACTTTGAATAAATACGATGAATTATCATCAAAACATAAATTTTATTTCCAACATCTATGGCCTTAGAAGTATGTAGGGTGTGAATCTGAAGAAGTCTCGACGATTTTGAGTGTCAAAAAGAACATTACATTTGAAGAATTGTATGACATGGTGAAAAATGAGTTGGAAATCGATACAACTAACTATGAGTTTGAGATGAAATATATGGTCCCCATTAGTAAAGCTAGACCGATGGTGCTTGATTGTGATAAGCTTGTGAATCGGTTTATATCTGTTTGTAATTTAAAACAAGATGCTTTATTAATATGTTTGAAGGAAAAGGAAAAGTGTACCGAGGTTTATGAAAGTCAAGAAACATGTGAAGTAGTAAATGTGTCGGAAAGTCAAGAAACATGTGTTGAAAGAGATGAAGAGACAGCTGTTGATGTTTTGGCAAATGGGATGAAAGATATGTTGGATGTAAGAAGAGAAAGCATGGAGACATGTGATGAAAGGAATGTTAATGAAGAGATAGATGTGGATGTTGTTGGGAATACCATGGAAAAGATGTTGGATGTAAGAATAGAAAGCATAGAGACATGTGTTGAAAAGAATGTTAATGAAGAGATAAATGTGGATGTTGTTGGGAATGCCATGGAAGAGATGTTGGATGTAAGAATAGAAAGCATAGAGACACATGTCGAAGATTCTTATTTGAACACGGGGGGTTACAACATGGACTTTAATGAGCAACTTGAAGACTCCTTATTGGTGAATTTAGGTGAAGATGGTTATTTAGAAGAATCATATCAGAGAATTAGCATGAGCGGGGCTGATGAAATGTCAAATAAGAATCTTGATGGCTTTGTTGTGAGAAACAAGATTGTTGATCCCGTGAATGCACCCCCAACTGTGGTTAACGTGCAAAGAATTGAACATGAAGACTTTCGTTATAGCCGTACTGTAGGTGATACTTTAGTGTGCATTCCCGAACATGGAGACTTTCGTGTGAATGATCTGTTTAAATGCAAAAGTTTATTAGTATTCAAACTTGCGAAGTTGGATACGAAGAACAAGTTTGAATTCAAAACGCAAACTTCCAACAAAAACGTTTATTCAGTTTTATGTGAAGCCGCCGGATGAAAATGGCGTTTGCGAGCCACCAAACTTCAAGAACCTTATGAGCGATTTGTAGTGGTAACGTATGCAAATAAGCATAGCTGCCCACCTATTGCTCCTCGAAAAGACCATAGACATGCTACGCACAAGCTTATTGGCACATACTTTGCCAGAAGGTTTAAAGATGCCAATCGTATCAACGCACCAAATGACTTGATGCATGATTACAGCAAGAATTTGGATATGATGTAACTTATTGCAAGACGTATAGGGCTAAGGGTTATGCGGAAGGATTGATAAGGGGTAATCCAAACAAAAGTTGGGGAGAATTACCCAAATATTGTTATAGACTGAAGGCTAGAAACCCGGACACTGTATATCATATTGAAAAAAGTGATGGGAATATTTTCAAATACTTTTTCATGGCACTTGGTCAAAGTATTGAGGGTTTTTATTTGGCTTGCGGAAAGTCATTTTTGTGGACGGCACGCATTTGAAAATGCGTTATAAAGGGACCTTACTTGTGGCAACATGTCAAGATGCAAATCATCAAATATTTCCACTTGCTTGGGGTGTTGTTGCCTCTGAGAGTATAGAGTCTTGGACATGGTGTTTTGATAAGCTGAAACCCATCATTGGGGACACGAATGATCTTGCGATACTTTCTAATCGTGCAGATAGTATTAAAACATCTTTCAAGGCGGTATCACATGAAAAAGAACTTGAGGATGAAATATCCGAGACGTGGTGTGGGAAAGCTCTTTAAGAAAGCTACAGAGGCCTATACAAAAGCAGAATTCAAGTTGCATTTCGACACTTTATGTAGTAAATGTCTGAAAGCTAACGAATATTTGAATGAAGCAGAATTCCCTATGTGGGCCAGAGCTAAATGTGAGGGATATCATTACAACATAATGACCACAAACCATGACGAGTCTATGAATGCTAGGCTAAAGCGTGCACGAGAATTTTCAATTGTTGGGTTGATTGAACATATCCGGGAGATGTTACAGGATTGGTTTGCTAAAAGAAATGAATCATCTACAAATTGCCAAGATGCTCTTACTCCCAAAATTGAAATCGAAGTGAACAAAAGCTTCGAGTCAACCAAACGATTTTCAGTTAATACACTTTCCTCAGATAAGTATGATGTTCGTGACAAGGATGTTGTTATTTCTTACATCGTTGAGTTGGATTTGAAGACGTGTACATGTAAAAAATTCCAGATGGATATGTATCCATACGAGCATGCAGCTGTTGTGTTGAAGTACACAGGGAAGCAAGCCTCCAATTATTGCACTTGGTATTATAGCGTCAGTTGTTGGAGGCTAGCTTATTCCAAATATGTGTATCCACTTCAAAATGAAGATGAATGTGTGTATCCCGATGATGTGATTAACGATGTGGTTTTGCCACCGAAGGTGCCAAAGAGACAAAGTGGATGGCCATCAAAAAAGAGGAAACGCTCAGCGGGGGACAGAAAAACGAAGTATGTTTGTGGCAAATGCAGTGTCAGTGGTCATTAAGCTTCCACTTGTAAGAGTTTGATTGGTGGAGAAATGCTCACCAATGATACTCCTACTTTGAAATGATAAGGTATTGTATGTATTAATATTTAGAGTTCTTTTTTTATTCAATCATGTTACATTGCATTAAGCTTGTACCTTTTTCTTTGACAATGTTATAGGAAGGCGTTATGATACATATTGTGGCTGTTTAAGTATTAATGTTAATGAAGAGGATGAGACGTTTACATATTGTGGCTATTTAAACATTGAGGATGATTGGTTGATGTGTAAGCTTCGAAGACGTAACTTATGTCGTATTTTGAATAATGGAAAGTGATGTGTTGATGTGTTTGTTTGTTATTTTATTTTGAATAATGGCAAATTATATGTGTTGGTTGTTCTCCTTTGGTTGATTGGTTGATGTGTAAGCTTCAAAGACGTAACTTATGTTGTATTTTGAATAAAGGAAAGTGATGTGTTGATGTGTTTGTTTGTTATTTTATTTTGAATAATGGCAAATTATATGTGTTGGTTGTTCTCCTTTGGTTGATTGGTTGATGTGTAAGCTTCAAAGACGTAACTTATGTTGTATTTTGAATAAAGGAAAGTGATGTGTTGATGTGTTTGTTTGTTATTTTATTTTGAATAATGGCAAATTCTATGTGTTGGTTGTTCTCCTTTGGTTGATGTGTAAGCTTCAAAGACGTAAATTATGTTGTATTTTGAATAATGGAAAGTGATGTGTTGTTGTATTTGTTTGTTATTGTATTTTGAATAATGGCAAATTCTATGTGTTGGTTGTTCTCCTTTGGTTGATTGGTTGATGTTTAAATCTGAAAGATGTAGATTATGTAGAATTTTGAATGATGGCAAATTGATGTGTTGGTTGTTCTCATTTGTTTAATGTGAAGGGAAGTTTTTCGAGTGTCACGAATGTGGTGTTTTGCGTCCATTAAGGGTGTTGTAAAACATTCACTCTAGAAACAGGTTTAAACTTGTGTCGGCCCTGGAAACAAGTTTAAGCTTGTGTAGCCCCATGAAACAGGTTTAAGCTTGTAAAACATTGATGTGTTGGTTGTTCTCCTTTTTGTTTAATGTGATTACCATTCAAATCCTTCAAATAACCATTAGATAAGAAAACCAAATGAAATGTACAGAAATATATAGAGAAATACAGAATTCCAAGAACTTAAGTTTTTATTTCGTAAGATGAAATACGAAATAAAAGGTTAGACAAGTAATAGTCAATAATACAAGTTTCTTTTGAGATGAATTGTTCCATAGCCTGGTCTTCTCAAGTAGTGTCTCCAGGCGAGCAATCATTTCTCTAACATGGAGTAACATTTAAACCATGGAATCTGAATTGCGACCTTTCAATAACTCAGTGACGTTGATCTCAACTTGTTCAATTTTTTTTGCATCATTGTCTCGCATGCACTATATCATTTAAATATCATTTTGAAGGACCCCGATTGTGCATTCAAGTTTATCTGTTTTCTTCATCAAGTTCACAGAGGTAACATCTTCATGTGGCCTAGAAGATGAAGACACCTTGCCATATGGCTCAGTAGATAAAGACATTTTGCCATATGGCCAGTAGATGCAGACACCTTATCCTGCCATATGAAATAGTCACATTTGACTTCATCACCCTGCAAAATAAGAAATTCCAATTATTATACAGACACATTATCCCTTGAAATAAATGGAAAGTATAACCAAAATAATTAGTCATACCGGCCAATAAGGACAACCGTAGAAACAGTCTCCACAGGTTAGCTTTGTGTTCTGAAGTCACCAATTTTGCAGAGCATACATTTTCATAACAATGTACGCTCATGAAATATCCAGGATTCATTTACCTTGCTAGAAGAACTGGAAATCGGAGAAGTACCCTTCATATTTTGCTTCAGGTTCTTTTCAGAGATGGCACGCACTATGAAAAGATAAAAAAACATTGTGCATAATTGAGTATTAATTGGTCTGTCTATATCTCAAATAAATAACTAAACACCCCTAACAAGTACTCTCGATTCACAAGAGTGCAATCTATGAGTGAATTTGACTGCTTCTTCGTTTCAAAACAACATAATTCATAAGAGCATAGTAACTCACCAAAATTAGCTCTGTTAAGTAATTCATGTCTCGGTTAATTCACCCCAATATGTTAGAAATTAGCTCAAATTCACAAAAATGTAACAAAATTCGGGAAAAACAAAAGAGTTGCCTCGGAAAGCCCCTGGAAGAAAAGCTAAAACAAAAGAGCAGAGTAACTCACCAAAATTAGCTCTGTTAATGCATTGATGCTCTGTTAATTCACACAAATATGTTAGAAATTAGGTCAAATTCAAAAAAATGTAACAACATTCTGGAAAAACAAAAGAGTTATCTCAGAAAGCCCCTAGAAGAAAAGCTAAAACAAAAGAGCAGAGTAACTCACCAAAATTAGATCTGTTTGGTTTCTTTATTGGAGATTTTGAAGGTTGAATGGTGGGAAGATCAAACGAGGGAAACACATCAATGAAAGGAGCGGGGGTGTACTTGGGTTAGGTTAGAGGGGTTAGTTGTGGGTGAAGAATTCGAATCAAATCAAATAAGGGAATTTCAAAATTTCAAAATTTTGGGCTATTCTTAATGGGAAAGCAAAAAAATTTGGTTGAAACATTTGAGAGGCGAGCAGCTTAAGGGCGGGAATTGATGATGATGGAGGGGGAGAGTAGGGTTCCGATCACATAATTAAAATAAAATACAAAATAAAAAAAAATATTTATTCTAGTTACATCATTTGATTACTTAAAAAAAGTAGTTAATACATCTTCTAACTACTAAATAATAATTAATAATAATAATTAAAACAAAATTAAACGGACTTCCGATTCCATTAGAACTACTTATCGTGTGACATATACTCACGTAAGACACCATAAACGGACTTATCGTGTGACATACTCACGTAAGACACCATAAACGGACACATACTCACGTAAGACACCATAAACGGACTTCCGATTCCATTAGGACTACTTATTGTGTGACATACTCACGTAAGACACCCTAAACGGACATATTGAGTGACATACTCAAGACACCATAAACGGACCTTATGGTGTGACATACTCACGTAAGATACCCTAAACGGACTAATTGAGTGACATACTCACGTAAGACACCATAAACGGACTTATTGAGTGACACACACCATAAACGGACTTATTGTGTGACATACTCACGTAAGACACCCTAAACGGACTTATTGAGTGACATACTCACGTAAGACACCATAAACGGACTTATTGTGTGACATACTCACGTAAGACACCCTAATCGACCTTATGGTGTGACATACTCACGTAAGACACCCTAATCGACCTTATGGTGTGACATACTCACATAAGACACCATAAACAGACTTATTGAGTGACATACTCACGTAAGACACCATAAACGGACATATTGTGTGACATACTCACGTAAGACATCCTAATCGACCTTATAGTGTGACATACTCACGTAAGACACCCTAAACGGACTTATTGAGTGACATACTCACGTAAGACACCATAAACGGACTTATTGAGTGACATACTCACGTAAGACACCCTAAACGAACTTATGGTGTGACATACTCACGTAAGACACCATAAATGGACTTATTGTGTGATATAATCACGTAAGACACCCTAAACGACCTTATGGTGTGACATACTCATGTAAGACACCATAAACGGACTTATTGGGTGACATACTCACGTAAGACACCCTAATCGACCTTATAGAGTGACATACTCACGTAAGACAACCTAAACGGACTTATTGAGTGACATACTCACGTAAGACACCATAAACGGACTTATTATGTGACATACTCACCTAAGACACCATAAACGGACTTATTGAGTGGCATACTCACGTAAGACACCATAAACGGACTTCTTGTGTGACATAAATCTAAAAAGATCAATAGTGAAAATCACCGTTATGTCACTCGTTGTGACACATCGGTTGTCCTTCTATCATTACTCGTCTCGGAAAACGGTAATACTATCTACTCGCTTAAAACAAAATGAAATGAATGGAAATGAAGGGGGAATGGACGGTCCCCGGTCAACAATGGCCCCCTGCCACTGATTCTGTCATATTTTGTCCTCTTTCTACTTTTTTCATGCCTTCTATGCATGCGATGAGACGGTATATTCTCTCTTTTATTTCCTTCTTGTTTATCACGCAGAGTAGTTTTTTTCATGCAATCCTCTTTTGTTGTTTTTTCTTCCTTATATTCTTTATTATTATAATTTATAAAGTATGAAAATCCTATAATTACATTAATTCACCCCGTTAATTAATATAATCTTATTTCTTTCTTTTATATCAGACACTAATTAATTTTTTCATTCAACTCACATAAGAAATACAAATCATTTTATTTTCTTATAAACTACATATGATTCAAGTCTGCTCATTTCCAAGTGTGTTAAAATAACAACATACGATTCAAATTGACACAGGCTTAAACTTGTGTAACATATACAAACCAGAACCAAACCCAAAGAAAAAGCATAACAAACCAAATTGGACTAGGAGGACATTAGAACCAAAAGCAAACTCAGGCAATTTCCAAAGAACAGAAATAATTCGGATAAATATATTATACAATAAACATGAACATAAAAATAAAAGCAGTAGTTTCAGGACATGAAAATAAATTATACAAACAGAAAATTTTAAACCAATGTAAAACCAAAGTTTCTGCAAACAAATAGTAAAATTAAACAAACAGACATAGCAACAACAAAGTTTTTCAGAAATCACAGATAATGTGAAAGATATGCAATCCTTTTCCCCGTCGTCTCGTTGCAAACCTGGACAACTTGATTGATCTTCCTCTTGTAGGTCTGCATCGTCTCTTTCAGATTTGCCACCTCACTGTCTCTTGATTCAACCTCCTCAACCACCTTCAAGTTGATGTTCTCAGTTTCATGAAGAAGTTCCCATCTCTGTGCCATCATGTCTTGCTTTTGCTCCTCCAGTTGGTGCATAAATTCCTTCCTTAACCGCTTCATCTCTTCCTCCAGTTCTTGCTTGAATATGATTCTTATCTGTTGCCTTTCTTCCTCCAGCATTTTCATGAATTCATTTCCTTCCATTGCCATTATTTTTCTTTGATGTGCTTCCTGATTTAGATATATACGGTATTTATCTCAGCATCATCCCATAATATATATATATAGCCTAGGTTAACCCTAGGTTAATTGTAGCGTTGCAAGAAATTAAATGGATGCGGTGTTTCACTTTTCAAAAATTGACTTTGTAGTTGAAACAATTCCAACGCTTCGTAAACCTTCGTGACTTTGGTAGTTGAAACAAATCAAAGTCTTATATTCACATTTTCTAAATCAAATTCCATCTTTTATTTTAAAAAAACAAAACAAATTCATTTTGAGAATCTTTCCTATAATAATTAATCCTTCAATAATATCACAACGTACTCAATCAACTACCTTATTATATCGTGAGTATTTTAATGTTAAACCTTAGCACTAATTGAGGAGTATGGTTTTATTTTATTCTATCGTGATTATTCTTTAATTATCTTAATATATCTATCAAAATCAAATTGTCTACCCAACTTTAACTTTGTGTCTAGTTATATTAATTAAGGAGTATGGTTTTATTTTATTATATCGTGATTATTCTTTAATTATCTTAATATATCTATCAAAATCAAATTTTCTACCCAACTTTAACTTTGTGTCCAGTTATATGGTGCCGTTTTAAACTTGATTATAGGGTTTAAACTTGATAATCAGTTCCAAAATGAACCTAAGTAAGAAATGAAGTACAAATACATGCACAACCATAAATCTAAATGTTGATGATACTAACCTTTGGCTATTATTCCATCATTCTGCCTTTTATTTGAATAACACACCTTAGCATTTATGCCAGAATTCTTTAAGGCAAGGATATCATCAACAAGCAGTCTGCCGTCATCATTCCTAGATCCACCGTTAATAGCCATTACAGCAGAGACAGAGTCAGATTCCACAACAACCTGGGTGACACCATAGTCCTTAGCAATCAACAAAGCTTCTTTGATAGCCAGCAATTCCCCTTGAAGTATGGAGTTTCTTCCCATAAATCCCATGAATCCTCTATACAATCTTCTATTACCGTCTATGAAGACCCCACCAATAGCCACCATGCCTCTACCATTCTCATCAATATCCATGCAGCTGGCATAAGTGTTGACCTTAATCCAACCCTCAGTAGGAGGTTCTAAAGCAATCCAATGAGGCTCATTCACAACAAGAATACATTAATTAGAACATCCAATTGTCATAACAGCATTATACATGTGTTAAAATCAAATTTAAAGGAGGATTTTTTTTAATACTAAGAATGGACTTTAGGGAGATGAGTCCCCACATGCTGATGATACAAGAGTCTCCAGTCTGCAGTTGCATGGTTGCTCCAAGTAAAGGCAGGTCCAAAGTAGCCCAAATCTATCAAGTTACAATTGCTGACATTGAAGTTGAAGTTATCAACCCTACAAAGATTATTCTCAGAGATGACAGCATGAATTCTATTTGGGCGGGCTTCAATACAGTTAATATCAAGCAAATCTGAATTCCAAATGATACAAATACCTCCAGATCTTCCAATAGGAGGAGGATACTTGTATGGAACCTCAGAAAACCAATCTTAGCAATGACTTTAAAGGCTTTCTTCGCCTGGACGGTTTCAAGAAGGACTGCCACATCAGGTTTCTGTTTCAAAAAAAACTCTGTGATGTGCCTCTTAAATTCTTTGGAGCCAGCACCTCTGCAATTCCAAATGAGGATCTTAATGATACCAGTGTGAGGAGAGGGGATGTTCTCAAAAGAAGAAAAATTACTGTGAATCATTGCTTCCAGGAATTCCAACTTGGGATCCTTCGGTCCTACTGATGATAGACTCACATTCCACATCTGAATCATCTCCTTCCAGTCTATGGCTATTGTGCAGTCCTTCACCCTATGCACATATTCAACCATCACACAAGACTCCACCTCCCCCAGTAGATGTATATTTGAGTTTAGTTTGGTCATGTGCCATAAAATTCTCGCCATTCTCTTCAATAGGGGCTTGGTATTGTTGTTTTGTTTAAGGTTTACAAGTGACTTGTCTCCACTCTTTAGATTGAAAACTGTTATATACGAGTCTTTTTTTTAAATGATTCACACTAGCTATTTTAAGAGGCATTTGTTAAGGGGCTTGGTAGCACATGGTCATTTTAGGAATTTAAGCCATGACTGGAAAAGCAATGACCTAGAAAAGCCAAAAAGATTCCTGGGGTCATTTTACGAGTTTACTTTAAGCAATGTCTGTGAAATTGTACCATTATTGGTACGGCAATATTCTTTTATTAATTGTACTTTTCATTTGCACCCCTCCCCCCTCTTTTATTTTACTTTTTATTAATTACAGAAACATAAAAGTTCTTCTTCTTTATTCATCCAAATCCCCTCCTTTCTTATTCTACTATTTTATTAATTGCAAACCTTAATACCCTAATTTATTTGCATGCATGCAACAACTGATGTATAAGAAACTACATCCATACGTTTCAAAAAAAAACAAAGGAAACTACGTCCATGATATCATTCAAACAAACAATAAAACACTTAAAAAGATAATATTATAATTGATTTCATAAGAAAAAGTTATTACATAAACTATAATCTTAAACAAAGTACAAATTCATAAATAAAAAGTGGGGTTTGGAATTTGATCACAGGCCATGGTGTAGAAACTTGGTAACAAACTCTCTTATTGGGAGAGTTTGAACAAATCAAAAGTTAAAATTAAGAACTAAATTCATTATGTTAAGGGTCAATAACAAATCATCATTTATAACTACGTACATAATATCATTCAAACAAGCAATCAAAATGGACTGATAATATTATAAATAATTTCAAATTCATAACAAAATTTTACAACATAATATTATTAAAGAAAATACAAATTTGTAGATAAAGTGGGGTTTGGATGGGGGTGGGATTTGATCACATGCTATGGTCCGAGAACTCTATAACATGCTCTCTTATTGGGAGAGTTTGTGGTCGAACCCCAACTCCTATTGGGGCCAAAGAAACATTATCGTTCCCCAGCCATGGCATCATGCGATAGTGCACGAATGCAGATGCACATCGCACTACAATTTTGTAAGCATCATTGCACAGTTGTATCAGATCGTTGATTTTATTTTTGACTGTTTTGATGTTGTCATTGATATACGCCACTTCAATATACATGGAATCCGACTCCTATGTCATCCATATTTCAGTTGATCAATTTCATAATGGCATTCATGTCTTCGCGCGTCCAATTTTCTTTCCAATTCTTCAACTTGGTTTCTTAAATCTGCGATCTCCTTAGTATGCTTATCCATTTTCTTCTTCTGCTTTTCTATTTTTATTTGTAATAAATATGAATTGTACACCTGTGGTTATACTACTATTTATAGGCCCATTTTATCTTTTTTTTTAAAAGTGGTGGCGTCTCTTCGATTTACCCTACCATAAGACCCTTCAGATTCGTATCTGTATCTCTTCGATTTACACTACCATGAGACCCTTCACATTCGTATCTCTTCGATATACTACTATTTATAGACCCATTTTATCATTTTTAATAGTTTAATTCCAGTTCTTACCCGCAACAATCTCAAACATGTATCATTGACCGAAACAATCTTGAACTTGTGTAACGTTAAATCAAACTTGTGTTGAAACAATCTTGAAACTGTGTAAAGTTAAAATTAAGAAATGAATCCATTATGTTAAGGGTCAATGACAAATCATCATATTCCCTTATTATCTTCTTCATTTCAATGGGAAAATATTCTAACGACCCTATTGATGTTATAAGCATACTAATGAATCAACCACTAGTTCTCAACATGGAGAGAATTACTTCTTTATTTCAACAGAAACATATTCTAATGAATACTGTTATAAGAAACTAATGAATCAAACCCTAGTTCACAACATAAGAGAGAATTACAATTACAACTACAATACATGATAATAATAATTACACATTTTTCAAACACCATGGTTCTCCTTTCAAACACCCTGATTCAAAAGAACAATTACACATTTTATTTCTCCTTCAAACCGTTCTTCTTAAAACGAGTTAAATTGTTTATAATGACATCTTAGTTTATGGTTTTCATAACCAAAACCCTTATAGACGGTTAACATCTATGGCTGAAATTCCCATGAAAGCAATTCCCCAACCAACTTCTTTCTCCAATCTGGAATATGCTCCTTCCCAATCAATGATATATTCACTCTTCCCAGCATGAACTCCACGTATTTAAGAACGAAAATGCCACAATCAGTCCTACCAAATTACAACAATTACAAGATAATAAGTTAGTCACAAAATCGAAATCCTTAATAATCTCTATATATATTGCATAAATATAAATTATCAAACATACCCATTCTCTTGAGAGGGACACTTCGCGCTCAACGCCGCTAGCTTTTTCTCAGAATACTTCTCATAGCCTTTTACAAGCTTCTGCATTAAAAGCGGTATGACAACTTGCATAGGCATGACACACCTTGCAAGAATCACTTTTCTGATATGCCCCGGAAGGCTGTCATACACGAAAATTATCCTAGCACTCAGATCAATTTTCAAAATAAACCATTGATCTCTCTCTATCATCGGCACATACAATGTCTTGCAACCTTCCCATGGTGTGCTACATTCCGGAGCTGTCCCGTTCACAATATGCCTAAGTATTGAATTAAATTCTGCTTCTCTTGAGCGTTTCATGTTTAGTGTGTGGAAGTTTTTGACATATGTTGCAAATTGAGTATCAAGGACATGGGCATCTTGGTCAAACATATTCGGGTACTTTAAGCATCGCCGGCGAATTTCACACTATGAACTATCCAACACCTGAATATAAATAATACTCCTTAACAAAAACATACATTTCAATCTAAACTGCTTTGTTTTGTAAAATCTAAAGCATATACTACTTACGTTGCTTGGAAAGCTCTGCCCGCGGTTCGCAATTCCTTTCAAAATCCCTACTTCGATATCAGCGTCAACCAACTTCACACGTTCACTGTGTAAATCAAAAGGAACAATAATCAAATTAATCATCAAAATAGGGTTTACAAATTAGTGTTTGAACGCCCCTTACTTTAACCGTATGACATTGATACATGTCTTCACATGAAGCCATAAACTTGTCAACATGCTTCATCATCACGGTATCCATTTTTCGGAACGGATCATACTCATTAAACTTCTTCACTTTCCTCTTTTTCGCTAGTTTGATAGGAGGGCTGTCACAAGCTCTTCTTTTCTTCGCCGTCAGTGGTAGATCGAAACGTACGACTTCATAAAACATTCAATGATGTAATTACTTTGGATTACACATATAGGCCTACTGACATAAACTCAAATTAATTATTTTTGTAAAACTACCTTTTACACCTTTTTTCCTGCCCTCTTCTTCCAAATCATCCCGATCGTCTTCGTCTTCGATATCCAAAACATCCCTTTTACTCACCTCGCCTCTCTCTTCTCCTAAGGAATTACCTAGTCATAATTTCAAGAAACAAAATTTTATGAATAAATTAATTCTCATACCAAAACAAACAAATATAGGACAAATTTAACATTATACCTTCACCGTTTGGGTTTCCCTCAACACTTTGGCCTACACTCGCAGCATGTTCCTCCACGACGTTCACATCTTCATCACCTTTCCCCCATTGTTTATAATAGCCGGTTCTCCTTCCTCTCTTATCTCATCTTGCTCCTCCTCCATGCCACCTTCCATACCCTCGTTTACGATTTCATCAACTTCCTCCTCCATCTCTTCAACTACCGAATTTCCTAATCATAATTTCAAGAACCTAAATGTTATGATCTAATTAATTCTCTCACCAAAACAAACACATATAGGACAAATTTAATATTATAAACTAATTCTCTCACCAATCTCACCAAAACACATAAAAGACAGATTAATTACCTTCGCTGTTGGGGTTTCCCTCACCTTCCTCCCTTATATCAGCTTGTTCTTCCTCTATGCCACCATTTACATCATAATTTCAAGAAATAAAATGTTATGAACTAATTCTCTCATCAAAATACATAATGAACAAATCAAAAGGACAAGATTCACATTATACCTTCACCGTTTCGGGTTTCCTCGACCGTTTCCTTAACCGGGGCATTAGGTTCATCCCCTACCTCCTTCTCTTCAACTACGGCCATTTCCTCAACCGGGGCATTAGGTTCATCCCCTTCCTCCTTCTCTTCAACTACGGCATTTCCTAATCATAATTTCAAGAAATAAAATGTTATAAATTAGTTCTCTCCTTTATAAACAACATAAAGGACAAATTTAACTTCATACCTTTGCCGTTTCGGGATGCCTCCACAGTTTCATCTTCCACTTCATTCAACTCTTCATGACCTTCCATTTCACTTGCATGTATAGCATCATTTTTGCATTTTTCACATGCACAACAAAGACGAACCTCCATCAATTTAACTTTACGCTGGAGCGTATCCACTAAAGCGCACATTCTTTTGTTCTCTTCACAACTTTTACCAACTCTTCGCACGTTCTTTTGTTTTCTTCACTCACAGCAATTTTTACCAATTCTGTTAACTTTTCATAATCAATGTTACCCGTTGATTGCTCAGGTGCATTGTCAGTTTCATCATCTTCAACTTCATCTTCCCGGGGTATCAAAAAATAAGCTTTTTTTCCTTTTTAGCTTCGGATGGAACCAACTTTCGAACCGCCTCCACCTGCATTATATACTACTCATAAATAATGCGGAGGCTGGATGTACATACCAAACTTAATATACAAATTAAACATCACTACCTCTCTCGATTGAAGAAGAAGTTGAATTACAGAAGAGCTGAACCTTTTTACCGCTCCCCACTTCATCAACCTTGGGAGAGCATTTTCGTCAACAATCTCGGCAAACTTCCTTGAAGAAGGAATAGCTTCAAGTGCCCAAACCTACGATGCATTTACATTCAAGTGACGGACCAAACATAATCAAAAACTTTAACAAGCTATGTATATATATATATATATATATATATATATATATATATATATATATATATATATATATATATATTATGAATTAAAACACCGGATTTGGCTTATACATACCTTCAAAGCGTGTGGAAAACCATATAAAGTATATCCGATCAGGGGATTTTTTAAAGAATCCCTCATGTCCCTCCTTCAAACATAGACAGTGGCTTCAGAAGAAGCGTTTCCTCATGGATACTTATTGAAAGCATCCAAATCCTCGACCAACTTAAAGATCCACCAACCCACCGCACGGTCTCTCTTCCGATCCCCACACAACGTACGATATAACAATCAAGCCAAGCTTGTAACGGTCATCAGCATCCTTAATGCGATTAAACTTTGCCCACACATCCTTCCTATACACTTTCGATAAGTTTTTAAAATACTTATTAACTAATCTAGACTCTTTTCCTACCCCTTTATCGACATTGCTACCGTCGCCAACCAAGAGACCACTAACAAGCGCAAATTCTTCTACACTAAATCGTATTTTTTTGGCTCCGACTTTGAACCAAAAAACATTGGCGTCTACATTCCATGGACTCGCCAACCTCATTAACAACTGATGTATTATCATGTTGGCTTGCATATCCTTCAAATGGATTAAGTGTCCAAAACAAGACTGCTCCAACATTTCTTTGTACTTGTCGTTAAGCTTTTCATAAACTTCAATTGTTTTACCAATTGAACATCGGGAAACAACTTCACATTTTGCAGACCTTTCTTCTTCGCTGAGTGCTTAAATCAACGGCATTTTTTCAACTTATCTATAACCAACAAAATAAGAAACTTTAATTCAATCGAATTAAGGTATCAATCGAATTAAAGAACAAATGAATGTGAATACAGTTGAAACAAATAAGAAATTTCAATTCAACGCCAATAACTAATTACACATCACCGGCATTGTTTGAGCTAACAAATGATTCAACTCCACAAAATTTAACTAATCACATCCCAAGATCATACATGCACACCACAAAATTTAACTAATCGCATCTCAATATCATACATGCACATACCAATATGCGTGATTTATAACCCACCAACAAAATCGTACCTTTTGGAGATTCGCTCGAATGTTCCAGTCGGCTCCTTCAAGTTTCTGTTGATCAGCTTCTGGTTGGAGAATAGAGAATGTTGATACAAATTGTTGATCACAAGTTTGAGTCTGTGTTCATGCGGTGAATTTGGAAAGAATTGGAGGGTGAAATTTGGGAGCTTGCAGTAGTGTTTGATCGAAGGAGCAAATTTGGGGAATTCTGTTAATAGAATTAGGGATTTTGGGATAATATATTAAGGGAATTTCGAAGGGGGTATTTCTGTCAAAGCAATGTTTTATAAAGTTTTCCCTTTTTTTCATTTTCTTTCATATATGCATGGGGGTCAAAGCTTATAGTTGCAAACCACAAAGTTCATAAGCTTAAACGCGTCATTCCCCCTTATATTTTTCTTCTTCGCACAGAAATGCAGCAGTTTGTATTCCAAATCGCCGATTAATCTTCCGCCACACATTTCACCGGATTCTTATGAAGTATGGTCTTCTCCTCCTCCGGAAATCATTACTTCCGATTCCAGATATGTACCTCCTCCATTTGAATTCTCTGAAAACGATGATCCAATCGCTTTCCCCCCTTCAGATTTCAGAAATTTCGACAACCAAGACACCGATAAACAACATTATGCAGAATCAGAATTAGGCTCGTATTTCCTCATCTTCCTCTCCTTTTGAGAGGCGTCATAGCTGGAGTTATGGCTTGTACAGAGCATCACCTCCTTCAGAGATTGCCTTGCCTTCACCCACTTATTCAGAATCTCGTGCTACTTGTCATGCTAAACAGCCTTCACATGGACTGCCTCCAACTAGTTTACCTCGTCATTTGTCTGGTGAACCATCACAAATTCACTTTAAGCGCACTAGTTATGAGTTGTTTCTCCAGAGTTGTTTCGGTAATTCTGCGGCATTCTATTTTGGTTCGAAAATGCCGTTTGATGGTAGAATAAATGTTTCCTACCTGTCTGGTGGCTACTTGTTGTGAGTAAATTGATACATTATTAGGAAGTATAAGTGTGTGTGTGTGTATATGCATAATTGCGACATAATTAGAAGTATGAATGACTTAAGCATCTTGTTTTGTAGTTTAAAGGTGGACTACATTCTCTGAGTAAAACTGTAAAACCTTGTAAATTGTTTTGAGTCTGCTCACTTAAAGTAAGTTTGTACTTGGATTGCTTTCGATTGATCAAAGTGATAGGTCTTCATGCCCAACCCAATCAACGTTTTCTATTCTCAGTTAGACGGGCATTCTATTTTTTTTTTCTTTTAATCCAATTTTTTTTACATCAAAATGTAGTAATATTTGATCACTCCAAATGAAAGAAATATTCAGTTAGAAGCTGCTGTGTTGTTTTTGTTTATTAAGTGCAGCTTGAGCGAGCATAGAGTGGAATGGTTTGAATTTAAAGAAGCAAAGCCTCTAAGTATTTAGTACTAAGTAGTAGTAGAAGAAAAGGAGAAAGAAGAAAATGACTCTAAAGAAGTTTATCAACTTTCGATTTCGACTTTGGAATTTCGATTTTGTTGGTGTCAATAGCAGTTCCATCGACTTTTGATTTCGACTTTGGAATTTTGATTTTAGGGAAAAAAGAAACAAAAATGAATTTGTCGTACCGTAAGATATTAAAATTGGAGCATCTCTTATCAACTTTATTGCCGCAATTGTTGTTTGAGGGGTCCTTTTGGTCTGTGTTTTAGGATTTTGATGCATCAGAAAGATCATGTTAAGACAAGAATTATTTGCAATGCAGTATGGACCTTTTTAGTTCCCCACCCTACTTTGTTTGTGTTCTTAGCTTTTCTTGTGTTCTTGTTGTGGTCAAAAACATAATCTATTTCTTGGCTAGCTTGTTTTATAGATGGAGAAATGATGTAAGGTGGCCAAATGTAAACCATGGATACATTGATACATGGCATTTGGGCATTTTGTTATGTGTTGCTTCCATTTGCTAATTAATTAAATTCTTAATTACTTTAATCTTGGCGCTTGACATGATTATATATCCACTTTGTTATAAAAGTTTTTTATGTCATAAAGATCAAACATTAGCAAGCTCACGCACTGTGAGTGTTAGTGTGTTCTTGTGTTTGAATGTGATCTTTATTCTCATTGTAATCGATATCTGGTAGTGAGTCTTGTGATCTTTGTTATTGTGACAATCATTCTTGTGATACTGATATTGTGATACTGATATTGTGATTGTGTTATGGTGCTGAGGTCGACGCATTGAAACCGAAGGCGGAGATCTACGAGCTAATGTTCCAAGAAGAGTCTAATGCTCCTTGGTAATGATGTGTGAATTGAGATATGGTACAAATGTTAAACCATTTGGTGTAGAGGTTCACTTAATTGAGAAAATGTTAAACCATTTGGTGTAGAGTTTGAGAAGAAGATGATGGTAGCAATCGACATTGTCGATATTTTTAGGTGCTTAGATATTCCTTTCCTTGATGTAACTTAATTATCATATATGTTGATGTTAAAGTTTTTTATCATATATGTTGTAATTTTTTTCCATTGTGAGTGAATGTGTTAATTGTGATTGAATGTGTTATTGCAAAATTCACAAGTTTTTGAGTGTTAATGTGAATACATTATTGTCCAAATGATTTTTATTTTACGGATTGTTTCCGTTTTAATCCATAAAGGAATATAGGTTGTCGGTGTTGTTGTAAAACTTGCCGAGTCCATGATTTTTGGCTAATCGTATACTATTAATGATAATGATAATGGTAATGGTGTCATTGTGTTTGTTAATAAAACATGTTAATGTGATACTGTTATTGTGATACAGATACTGTGATAATGTAAACGCTGCGATTAAATTCAGCTTTCAAAAACTAAGTTGAAAGGGTATTGTATGAGATCTTAAAACGAAGAGAAAAAAAAATATAAACTTTGGTGAAAGAATTTTAAAGATTGGTGTTTTATATCAAAAGTTATGGTCGTTTATAAGAAAAACGCTCCGATTAATGCAAATATTTTTTTCGGCTTTCAAAATTTACGTCGGAAGGGTATCGTATGAGATCTCAAAATAAAGAGCAAAAAAAATATGAATTTTGGTGAAATTTTTTTGATGATCGTAGTTCTAAATCAAAAGTTACGGTTGTTTGAAAAACAAAAAGGAAAAAAAAGAGAAAAGATGAGGCAGCGACTGTTGATGAAGTGCGCATGTCCAGCGATTTACATAAGAGGGTATTTTTGTCCGTCTGAAATTTTTTTGTCCTTTTTGCAACTAAAAAAAATAGTATGTCCTGTTTATTTATTTTGGGTCGAAATTTAGACTTTTCCATGTTTCAATACCCCGTTTGGTTTCAGACTGAACTGGACTCAAATGAGTCTAACTAACCAATTTCCCGCCATATTTCTTATTGGGCTGACCAAACCCAGCGGCCCATTTGAGTAATTTCTAGTCCTCCTAATTTTTTTTGTATTAATCCAACTCCCCAAAAAATAAATAAACGGAAATAAATACCCCAAAATGAAACTACCGTTAATACCATTATTAAATCTCCTTTATCAGTCGAATACCACCCATTTCTTCAAGTCTTTGCAAAATTTGTTCAACCCTTCTCTCTCCACCATCCATGAATGACCAGAAAGCTTAGCATTTCCGGCACTATTTCCGGCGCTATTTCCGGCCGCATCTTTTACCCCTTTACCACCTTCCTCTCCCAAATTTCTTGATTCTCACCTTTTTTGTTTCATCCGACGGGAATTCGAGATTGATTTCACCAACCCTAGATCCGGCGCCGCATCTCCATTTCTCAGGTATGTTCTGATTCATTAGTTGATTATAAGCTTGTATCTGCTGAGGGTTTGATGTTAAGCTCATGTCTTCGATTTGGGTAACCAATAAAATTGAATCGATGTTAATTTTTTATTTTTCCGCAAAAAATCCACCCTTTTCTATGGGTTGTCATATTTGTTTATTCTCTGCGATTATGAATCTGGGTACCAAATACATACTCACAGCCCAAATGGAAATAGGGTTGGGGACTGATTCGGTCGGTGTGTGTGTGTGTGTGTGTCTTTTTTCATCCTTAAAATCCATCCTTTTGTACTAAAATTATTTTGGAGTGTAGTTGGGTTTGCCAACTAATCTTTAATTTGAAGTACTATAAGTTGTTCGGCTGGAAACCAAATTAATTAGTATAAATATGTTCCTATAGGAAATGTACTAAAATTATTTTGGAGTTTAGTTGGGTTTTTTTGTCATTAAATCAAATTAATTTCATTTTGTTCCATACTAGTTATAGTAAAATTCTTGAATTGCAAATGTCAAGCAGCGCAACAGGGAAAAATGTTTGCTAGTGGCCGTCGGAGCACACTGATGAACTTTTAGAAATATTTCTTGAATTTTACCGTCAAGGAAAGTCTACGGGAAAGTCAATCATGTAATCGGTTCGCCAAGAAGTTCATCGAGAATTGAATACCCGCACGGGTGTTAGTTACTCTGCAACTCAGCTTATGGATGAATATAAAAGGCTGAAGAAAAAATGGTCTATGTTCCGTATTCTTATCAATGAGACCGGAGGTGGTTGGAATTCTCAACGGCGTACAGTTGACCTGCCCCCATAAAATCTTGATGACTTCAAGGTATATATGAATTGTAATTTGTTGACTTGTATGTTTTTAATTGTGGATTTTTTTTTTTTTTTGAATGGTTTTATATTTGTGTTAGTGTACTCTTAGTAGAACACCTTTAAAGTATATATTTATTTATTACGTTACATCACAATGGAGATCTAGAAGACAAGTAACGATTAGTTGCCAATAAAATAAGCATTTTACTAAACATTTTCCTATATATATTGATGATTTAATAGTAGATTGATGTCACTTTATTTTTTAACAATTGTTTTCCTTGAAGGCATTCCAAGAAAATGGATTGGAACGTTACGAGGACATGAATGAAATGTGGACTAAAGGTACCGCCACCGGTAGTTTTGCACGGAGTAGTAGTAATGCTCATGCGTCCGCTATTGAAGAGAAGGAACAGATGTGTAAGGAGTTTGCACGTGCATCTGGAACTTCTCGTCGGTGCAAATCACCTTATACTGTCAAAGATGAATGAACGACGGTGTAAATCATGTTTTAGTGTTAAGAGAAATGAAGATCAATGTAATATGACTCACTCAGATTCTGGTATTTGGAGTGTGGAGCGGTGCGTAGGCGATGTTGGTCAGATGGATGGGGCCACAACCATGCATATAGAGAACACCCGTACACAATTTGGTGACCGAGGGTTACGAACCACTTACATGCACTTTAAAGAAGAAGAACGAAGGATTTGGGTCTTTAAGTACTATATTGGGAGTGTTGATCGATCACAAGAATAATAATTAAATGGTTATGACAATTCTATTTAGTTTTTTAATTGTATCATTTAGAAATGTGTGTTTTCATTTTGAATGGTAAACGATGAAAATGTCAAGAGATGGTCAACATATTATCTTAGTCTTTATCTATTTTTATTTTCATGAATTGCAATTAATTTTCTGAACCATTTACACGTCAACTTGCATTTGCAATAGTACAGCGCATGCAATAGTGTTGTTTTAGACAATGTAATGTGACTTTTTTTTTGGACAAAGTCCTTGTGAATATTAGGAACCGTTTCGTCGTGGGTGGGATAGTTGGTCTGCTCACAATCTTGTTCACAACATGGATATTAAAATAATCAAAAGAAAAGTAACATATGGTATTTTATTTTTATTTTTATTTTTCTAAGGGGATGAAGAAGCTGAGAAATTTATTTGGGTATAATTAAATGGCATAATAGATTTTCATCTTTAAGGCTATTGTAGAACATAATGTGGGTGTTGGTGTGATTTTGATGCCACGTAGATCATTTTCTATTCTTTTGATGTATAATGACAACGGGAATGGGTTAACTATTTTATGTGCTCTTATAATCATATACTTCAGCATCAAAACTATGTATTATTACTTCAAATTCCGACTTAAACTAGCCAGCCTATTAGTTTAACATATATAATTTTCTGAACCATTTACACGCCAACTTGCATTTGCGCTTGGACAATTTTTAGGATCATTCTTCAACACCAAAATTATTTATTTTTTCTTCGAATTCCGTCTCAAACTCGCCAGCCTATTAATTGCACATATATACTCCCAGTCCCGCAATATAGGTCATTCTGGTCTTTTGGCCTATAATATTAGGCATTCTCACCTTCCGAAATAATATTATTAGTCAATCTCATAAAACAATTTAATATGTTGCTTCGAAATATTAATAAAAGAATTTATTTATGAGCTTTTTTAAATAGTGTGAAATGGCCAAATTGCCTTGTATTATAAAACGGATGGGAATATATTTTAAGTACTCCTTCCGTCCATGATAACTGAGACAGTTATCAAAAAAATTTGTTCCATAATAAATGAGGCAGAACATTTTCCAAAGCATCATATATTGTTAATTTTCCTACTTTACCCTTATTTAATACTATGGTAGAAGTTAAAAGAAGACTACATTAATCGTATTATAGGGATTTTTTAGTCATCACATCTAAAAAGTCATAGCATTAAACCACTTTTTAATAAACATGTTTTTGACAACTGCCTCAAATATTTTAGAACAAAGGGAGTATCTTAGTTGTCGGTTCAACTCGGTGTTTCGGACTTAGGGTCTGTTTGATAACAGAATTAAGTACTTAATCTTTCTTTCATTCTTTTATGCGATAGTAGTATACATTTATTTTCTTTTCATATTTATTTTGTATGTTTGTGCTTATATTTCTTTGATATCAATATAGTACGCACTTTGGATCAAGTCATGCTCTTATAATTGCTTTAATCAATGTATTATTTTAATTTTGTTATTTCTTATCAATTTAATTAATGTGGAACATTGAAACGTCCGATACATTTTTTCTTTTAATTCATGATGTATTAACTGAAGTATAAATACATAAAATAAAAATGAAAAAAAAAATTTGGCAGCAGGAAAGTGAAAAGAGGCATATGTAAATAAACTAAAAATGTAAAATAAAAAAACATACGTTAACAGCTTAAAAAAACATACGTTAACAGCTTAAAAAGGCATATGCACAGAGGCACATGTTAAAATTACAAATTACCAAGAAAGTGATTAAGCTGCAAATAGATTTCAAACAAGTTAAAACTTAAAAACATCGTACTAACCTTAAAAAAACACCGTACAAACTTAGGAAAATACTTGAACAATATTTCAAATAATACAAATACTTAGTGGGAAATCATCATCAGCGTCCTTCATCATTATCATCGTCGTCCGTTTAATCATCAGAGTCTTCCTCTTCATCAAAGCTCTCTTCCTCTTCATAATCGTCCCCGCTATCATCGTCCCCGCCTTCTTCGCAAGGATCATCTCGCTCCTCACCTGGCACACGCTCATTCTTATTAGTTTCCTTAATACTTTCCCTTAGCATATGCTTAGCCCAACATCTTCTAACTTTATCCGACCAGCCTGTGTACATGTCATAGATGAAAGGCTCTTTGAAATTCAACGAAACCACCATACACGCCCTAGCACTTAACCCTTTCAGACTTTGCAGATTAGCACTGCAAGAATCGGGGCTCCAACTTCCACAATTCAGATAGGGTGTTGAATTTCCTTGAACACCCGAATAGTTGTCTGAAGCTTGTGAATGGTAGGCTGCGTTGTTGTTAAGCCAGCTTTCGTAGTCAAAATTATCGTTGACTACATTTTCATTTCGTATGTTGGTCGAATCTGACACCAAATCAATAACATTGTTGGGGGTTTGGGTAGCCCTGTTAACTTTTTGGCGTCCATTGCGTCCACCGAGTGATGTTGAAGAATGAATACTTATAACATCCTTGTTTTTGCGGTTGGCCATCGGCACAAATGATAGATAGAAATACATTAACAATTGTATATGTAACAGATCAACTTTAACAAAATTATAATATAGCAGCCGGTAAATATTACGTTAAAAAAAACCAAAAAAATAGAAACAATTATTGCTTGCAGATGCTACCAACCAGCCAGATAAAAATGATATGACAATTCAGGAGCAACTCAGGTTCCAAATAAAAATGGTTGTCTCCTTGCCTTAAAGAATTGGTTGGTTCTTATAATGCCAACTAAGTTGTTAAAAACAAAAAAAAAAAAAAAAAAAAATCCAAACATGCAAGCTGACGTAGAAGATATGACAACTCAGGAGCAACTTGCCACTTTCTTTATCAGAATAAATATTATCCGATTCAAAATATAAGTCATACTAGTTTTTTGTTTTGGTCATATAATATAAGTAATTCACAATACGAACAGAGCATTAACGAACATTTTTCTTTATCTTAAGCTAATTTATATCAATCGAATCATTTTTATTTACTACGTTGTTGTTAAATTTATGATAGTCAAAAGAGTGTGACTAATATAAAAATAGTAAAATTCACAATGTAGTTTGGCAGTATAAATAACATACGCCGTTGAGAATTCCAACCACCTCCGGTCTCATTGATAAGAATACGGAACATAGACCATTTTTTCTTCAGCCTTTTATATTCATCCATAAGTCGAAAGTTGCGAGTAACTAACACCCGTATGGGTATTCAATTATGATGAACTTCTTGACGAACCGATTCACGCAAATTGGCTTTCCTGTAGACTTTCCTTGACGGTAAAATTCAAGCAATATTTCTAAAAGTTCATCGGTGTGCTCCGACGGCCACTGGCAAACATCATTCCCTGTTGCGCTGCTTGACATCTGCAATTCAAGAATTTTACTATAACCAGTATGGAACAAAATTAAATTAATTTGATTTTAATGACAAAAAAACCCAACTAAACTCCAAAATAATTTTAGTACATTTCCTATAGGAACATATTTATACTAATTAATTTGGTTTCCAGCCGAACAACTTATAGTACTTCAAATTGAAGATTAGTTGGCAAACCCAACTAAACTCCAAAATAATTTTAGTACAAAAGGATGGATTTTGATGAAAATAGACACACACACACACACACACACACACACACACACACACCGACACACACACACCGACTGAATCAGTCCCCAACCCTATTTCCATTTGGGCTGTGAGTATGTATTTGGTACCCAGATTCATAATCGCAGAGAATAAACAAATTTCTAAAGCATGACAACCCATAGAAAAGGGTGGATTTTTTGCCGAAAAATAAAGAATTAACATCGATTCAATTTTATTGGTTACCCAAATCGAAGACATGAGCTTAACATCAAACCCTCAGCAGATACGAGCTTATAATCAACTAATGAATCAGAACTTACCTGAGAAATGGAGATGCAGCGCGGGATCTAGGGTTGGTGAAATCAATCTCGAATTCCCGTCGGATATAACAAAAAAGGTGAGAATCAAGAAATTTGGGAGAGGAAGGTGGTAAAGGGGTAAAAGATGCGGCCGGAAATAGCGCCGGAAATATTGCCAAAAATGCTAAGCTTTCTGGTCATTCATGGAGGGACGAGAGGGGATTTTTTTCAATATACCACCCATTCTATGTGCTATTTGTCAATATACCACTTTAAGGCAATTTTGGTTCTCGCCGGAAAAACATAGATCTTCACCCCTGCCACATGAATGTGCACGATCTTAGGGTACACAAATCCCCTATTGGGTTTCCCCTTCCCAATTAGGGTTTAGAAGGCTTCCGGAAACAATGGAGACGCGAAAAACGCCGGAAACGCGGAGTGGTATTTTGACAATGGAGTGGTAGTCCAACAATTGGCATTTCTCAAAAATGGTATTTTGACAAAGCCCCCGGAGGAGAGAGAGGGGTTGAACAAATTTTGCAAAGACTTGAAGAAATGGGTGGTATTCGAGTGATAAAGGAGATTTAATAATGATGTTAACGGTAGTTTCATTTCCGTTTATTTATTTTTTGGGGAGTTGGATTAATACGAAAAAAAAATTAGCTGGACTAGAAATTACTCAAATGGGCCAGGTTTGGTCAGCCCAATAAGAAATATGGCGGGAAATTGGTTAGTTAGACTCATTTGAGTCCAGTCCAGTCTGAAACCAAACGGGGCTGCTCCCCCAAGACCAAAAAAACATCATTTCTATGTCTAACTTCATATACGAAATTCTTAAGTTGATAATTAAGAGCACAAACATCAACTTCCGAATTAATCATATGGATTGAAATGAACTAAGTATAAAAAATGGGATAAGGGTCCTAAAAGACACAATATGGAAGATGTTAGATAAAAAGGGCTATAAGAAAAGATTTTTGTCAAAAAAATGACATTTCACCCGTGAAAGTGAATGTAAATTTGAAAGTGAATTACGTTGATTTTCAGCACAAAACCAAACGTAATTCACTTTCACCTTCACTGATGAAATGTCATTTTTGACGAAAATCTTTTCTTATAGTCCTAAAATCTTGACATCTTTTCGAAATGTGTCTTAATTAATAATTAAATATAAAAAGATTTAATTTATGAAATTGAAAATGGAAAAGTTGATGACTATGTTTTTTTTTTTGTTTGTTGAAAGTTGTTTTTAAGAAGAAGATTGAGGGGTTCTCAAAAAAAAATTTGAGGGTATTTTTGACTCTTTCGTATTATTGTTAAGTCTTTGCCCCGATAATAAAATATTTTCCCTGGCAATACCGACCGTCATTTATAATACGGGATATAAGTTGTTGAAAGTTTATTCACTCTTTGGTGTAAAAGACAATTTCCCTCGCCCACATGGTCCCTCCTCCCTGACGCGATAGAATGATGAAAAGGTTAATCATAGTGACTCAGCGGTCCTTTAGGTGGGAGGACAATGACTCAGTACCCACAAGGAGTCATCATGTATTCAGAGCTAACTCACATATTGTGGCTTGGGGGTGTGTAAAGTTTTCAAAACCGAACCAATGCAAACCGAACCGCTTGGATGGTTTTCAAAACTATGAAAACCGAACCGAGTAAAAACCGAAACCGAACCAAATCGACTTGAATTGGTTTGGTTTTGATGTTAAAGACTAAGACAGAAAAATAGAGCCGAACCGAACCGACAACTAAGATAGTTAATATATAAAGAGAGAGATAATAATATTGATGTAGCGGTTCAACGTGAGGATTCTATCAATATATGAACTTATGTATCTTTGACGGCTGAAGTATGTTGATATTCACTTAGTGTTGACACATTTTCGATGACCTAATTTTTCTATCGTTCGTTTGCTGGTTATTAGTTATTTTGATATCAATTTGAGAATGTTTTGTTGCTCTTAATTACATATATTATTTGTCGGGGTGTTTTCTTTTTGAAATTATTGCGAGTTAATACTTATTGAGTAGCAAGTAATGACATAATGAGAAAATAATTTTAGTAATTTGTCCATCTTGAGGTAATTATGTGTTATTAGATCAAGTTAGTTACTAGGTTTAATATGCGGTAGTCTTTGTAGTGTAAACCGACTAACCGAACCGAACAAGCCGATTAATTGAAAAACCAAACCGAACCAAACTGTCTATGATATGATTGGTTTTGGTTTTATATTTTTCAAACCAAAAAATTTGGTTTTGTTTTGAAAATACTTAAAACCGGATCAAATCGAACCGTGAACACCTCTAGTGTGGCTGTCGGGATTCGATCATGCATGCGTTTCTTGGTTCAATCTGCCATCCGGGAACGAACCGAGTTACCCATGCGGGTATAGCTTATTCACTCTTGTAAGAAAATGGTTAAACCTTAACCATGAGGGTCCACATTCCATGTCTCATAGGTTGAGTTGTTAAATCCTAACCATGAAGGTCCCCACTCTCCTATCCTATGGGTTGATGGGAGATATTTATCAGGTAATCTAGTGGCTCAGAGTCATTAATTTACTATTATACCAAAAAACTGAAAGAAGTCCCACTTTTATGGGGTTCGAACATCCACACTATAGCTTAAAGTCCAGCTGTCCTTTTTAAACATTCAAGCCTTTATCATGCCACTAATTTATAGGGTGGTCCAGGTGCAAGTATTCGACCACCAAGTCATCACTTTCATGATAATTCATTGGTGGTTTTTTTTCTAGAGGTATGAACGCATTTTAAATATAAAAATTCCTATTGGTTGAAATACACCAAGTAGGATTTGGTCCATAATCAACCTTGAATTTGTGATATCATGTGGACTATAATTCACTCTTGCGATTATGATAGGTGGTTTAAGACAAATATGTACATTTTATAGATGTAGATAGAAAAAAAAAATAGCTATTTTTTATTGGGTTTATTGTTAAAAAATAGACAATTTGAACATAAAAATATGAAAAGATGACATTGAAATATTTTTTTTTACTAAAAAAGACATGTCTTATTCCATTGTGATTTAAATTTTCTCGTATTCAACTACTAAAACGAATATATCTTTTGATCTGATTGTCGAAAGATGGTAATTCTTTCATCACAATTTTCCTTTTTTCATCATTTTTATTTAGACATCTCATTCGATATTTTTTCAACATTATATTTTAGGTCATTTTTGTAAAAAAAAAACACATAAACAATGGAATAGTGGAACATTACGTTTGAGGTCAGTTCCACTGCAGCAAACCGTGGATTTTGGTTATGAACGATGAATTTGTCTTTATCATCCAATTTATATTTCCACTGTCTTGATTCATATTGTTCCTTTTTTTTTTCCTTTTAAACCACACATATGTTATTCTACGTTAAGAAACCCCTTATTCCTCTGAGATATCATTTTGAAAGAGCTCTTGGCCAGACCTTATCCCTGAGAACGAGTCAGACTCTGCAGACACGATATGGGCCGAACTTCGGATTAATCGGATCAGTGGGTTCCGGATACCGGGAGCTTTAAGCTAACAAAAAAAAAAAAAGACACCCCAAAATTAAGTATACGCAAGTCACTATTGTCTCTTTGTCTAATTTCTCCAACTTATATACTCCTTCAAGAATCAATTTTTCCATTTTCTACTTGCTTTACATCATGGCCAATCCATGTTAAAAAAGAATATAAAATAGAAAAAAGAAAGAAACACACACATCCAATTTCCTCAATCAAAAAAACCGTCGATCGCCATATTCATCAGTCATCAGCACTAGCTATAAAAGGTCATCAACATTAATTCAAAACAATATTTATTTTCATCCATATTCTATACCAATTTATACAATCACAAAATTGTTTCCACTTCAAATTAAGATGAAGAAACTTTCTTCTGGGCATTCAATTTGTATAATGATATTTAGTTTGCTGATATTTTCCGGGCAAATAGGCCAGACCGATGCGCAGTTCTTTTGCAACCCTTTTTGGTTATATATATTGTGTATTGATACTTTGGGGAATGATAAAGTTGCGCCGAATCAGTACTGCTGCTGGTCCGCCGTAAACAGTTATTCATGCTGGTGTGATTTCATCAAAAATCCTTTTGTAGCACCTTTCATCGTCACCCCCGGTGGCCTTCGGGTTATACATGATTGTCAACTTACATGGCCTAATTGCCCCTAGCTAGTCGTGTTCCCGTGAAAATGGTGCAATTAATAATCCTTTCAATCACTCTATTTCAACATTGAAATACCATTGTTTTATCGTAGGATTATACATTATATATATTGAAATAGAGTTACCAAAGGGGTCGTTTTTGCACCATTTTTTTATAGGAGGGGTTGCGCTTGGGAAAAAAACACATGTAATAATATACTTGTAATAAAAATAACAAAAAAATAAAGAGCTACTGCTAGATGCAGTCAAGTTTTTATGGATCATGAAATGATATATATATATATATATAAATAGATTTTTATTTTATCACTTTTTCATGATCTCAAATGATATGCTCGATCAAATGACAAGATGGTCCTTCTTTTATTTGTCTTCTTATGTTAAATGTTATCTTGGAAATATACCCCTCGATGGCATGGAAAATAGGAAATCGAAAGCATATAATTGGAAAATGTTACCTTTAGTAGTAGTTCTTTGAACTTTATTTTTTTTTTGAATTAAACATGTAATTAAAGACATTATTTAACCATTATAATTAAAGATTTGGTAAACGTGGAAAATTATACCCTTCTGTCCCATTTTGTTTGGGACTTTTTACAACTCATAATATTTATAAAAAAAATTATTTAAAATGTTGTCTATTAAATGAAAACGGTCCGGGGCCAGGAATTCTGTGGATAAAGAAGGGATATCAACGAAAACGGCCATGAGAGAAGACGAAGCAGCTCAGAGATATCAAGGGATACGAAGAGGGAGTTTCAGAGAAGTGGGGTTATTGGTTTTTCAGAGAACGTCACAAAATGAGGTATGGTCGGGTCTTGCTAGGGTTATGACTTTATAAAGGTCGGGTAGGTCGGGTCAGGGTTAGCAAAACCCGGGTAAATGGATAAATCTTATAATAGGCTTGGTTTTTAATAAAAGAATGATGTTATATAAGGACCATCAGCTTGAATAAATCCAGTAATTAATTATAAAATTAATCATAGCTTAACTAATTAGTCCAATAATCAGGAAAATTAATTAATTAAATAATTTAAGATTCCTGCAAAATGAAAAATCATTCAATTTTTCATATGATGTAAATGTTCAATTTCATGGCCATTAGTCTCACATTAATTATAATATGGCACATGACGATGATGGAAATCGTCGGGTATTATATCAGGGGCTTCCTTCCTCGAAGTGGCAATCTGTTCAATGGCGGAACCCTAAAAAGGCGTGGAACGGGTGGTTTTTGGTGGTGGTTTAGACTGCACTTGAGAAACTGTATCTCAATCTGCCTACGTATCCAATGTGTGTATTGGAATCAAGTCTTCGTAGTTCCTTAGGGATGATTTATATAGAGAGGGGCTTATGCCCTAGTGTGCGTGTAGCGTGTCCATGTTGGACTCTAATTTCGTGTTCCCTAAGGAAGAGATAATGATGATTTGATCTCCTTGATTTTAGGTGAAATTATTGTTACATTTTTAATGATAAGATCGGAATCCTAATGGGAGAAGGATCCTTAGGACATTCTCATAATTATCATTTATTATTATTATAAGCACATGGGTTATTATTTAGTTCTTAGCCAATGCAAAGATGACATGTGGCGGGGCTCAATCTGACCATCGTCATAAGCCCCCCGATCTGGCTGAACTACTCGTTGTGAGATTGAATCTGTTTGGAGGTGTTGCTCGGCCACGGTTCTCTAGACTTGTAGAGTTGATATGTAGCCTATTCTGCCAACTGGCAGAGTTCCGTTGTAACTTTGCTTTGACTTTGCGGGATTCGAGGCGTTTTAGCCCATGACTGGTGATGATGTCAAAAATATCAACAAGTTTGAGTGGATTAAAATATGGATATCTGGCTAAAGTGAGTGATTTTACTGGCGGTTTCGCGGCGGCGCTCAAGAACAAGATGAAGAAAATGTTGTGTTTATGATTATGAGCTGAGCCGTAGAAGGCTGCCTATGTACCCTTAGCTTGTAAGGGATCAAGCCCAATTTACGTAGTTCTTTGAAAATGAGAGTCCCATTTTGTCAAGGGTGTGATGCTGCTATTTATAGAGACATGAATTGGCTGTCAGCAGGCTGTTGGACGAGCTGGCAAGCTAGGAAGTTGCCGAACTGAGATCGGTCTTAGAGTGCCTAGCTGAAGAGCTGGCGAGCTGAGAGCTTTGAGGCCTAAGAGTGTCGTTTATGAACTTAGTTGCCTAGTTGTGTTGACTTTGTTCGCTGTTGGACATATTTTAGTTTTAATGATGAGTGCAGACTAGCTGTTATAAAGCAAAGGCAAAAAGATGTCTAGATTGAATGCATAGGTTTATTAGAGTTTGATCTTTGTATAGGTTTGATCAAACAAGCACTGTAAAGAGGTTAGCTATCTTGTTCAGCAGACCTATCTAGGTTAGTAAGGTGTCTAGTTCAGTAGAGTGTTTAGGAACCTGCTGATGGTTGAAGGCTGAGGGTTCAAACTCAGTAATAAAGGCTAAGGGATCAAGCTTAGTATTTAAAATCAAGGATATGGGATCAGAATTTAGGAAAGCCTGTGATGACCTAAACTGATCACATATACCTTGTGTACAAGGTCTAAGTTCTATAAAAGTAAAGTGGTGATTGGAACTTGGTTATAATTAAAATGGTGTACTTTAACTTCATAATAAAAAAGTTAGATGAGAAGCAGTCAGCTGATATGTTTGTAAAACAAAGCAGACTAAAAGTCAGCTGACAGATATGGACATCAGCAGACTTATACTACAGGTGTCTGCTGAATGGAAAATTCGAATTAATCCAAGTTTCTGTTTGGAAGATTAAATGGATAAGGATGAATTGCAAGCCTTGGGTTAATTAGTCAACCAATGGAAAGGATAAAAAGAATTTTGAAAGGTTTAGAGCAATATCCAATGGAAATAAGTCAATGGTTGACAGACTGAACTGTCAAAAAGTAAAACTGACAGCGTCTGTACGATGCAGCAGAGGTAAAAGCAAGTCAAGATAGAGACAATTCTGAAATGAATATATTTGAATTTCAAACACAAGTCACATGATTCACACCTATAAATAGAGGACTCCTGATTCAGATTGAAGAGGATGAAAAACAAGGATACATACGAAGTAATTGAGCAAGAAATTTATCAAGTGCAATCTTACCCTACTAAGCATCACTGAGCTATCGATTTGCTGAGCAAGATTTTCTTCAAGTGTTTCCTACTATCAAGTTACAACTAGTATACAAACTTGAAGACTACAAGCTGCTGATCATATCATCCTGATCAGAAGCCTGCTGAAAGCTGAATCACTTTCTTGATTCAACCCTTCTTTTTCAAGAAGTTTGCTGAAGACAGAGAAGCACATTTGAAGTGTCAAGAATTGTTGTTTGTGGTGGAGCTGGTGAAGAGGCAATCCTATCTTTCAAGGACCAATGGAATACTTTGAAGCAACAATCCCACCTGTTTCAAGTGTTCAGTTTGTGAAGCCATAGTCATTGGTGAAGGACAAACAATTTAGGGATTTTTGCAACAGCAACCTCAAGTATCTCTAGTGAATTTCCTCCAACATCACAGGAGAAAAGTAGACTGACAGGATTACACCACCTGGAACCACTATAAATCTTGCCTACCTTACTTTACTGCATTTACATTCTGCAATTTACTTTATCAGCATACTTATCACATCAACCTACTGAAACTAGCTACCAAATCACACTACTTGCAATACTGAGTATCCAATACTTAGTATCATATATATAACAACAAGTAACAATGCTTAATTTGATATATTCCGCTGCAACAAATTCAATAGCTTTAATAGTCAGCAGACTACTGAGTGGTCAGCAGATTATTGACCCTGCTGAGTTTGTAAAACTCTAAAAAGTTTTTAAGTGTTAAGTTTATTCACCCCCCTCTAAACTTAACCAAAGCCTTTTCAAGGGAGCAATATTCACGTTTAAGGATGGTGAGCTGGAGGGGCGAGCGGGTCGGTCCCCCAGTACTTTGTATCAAGCTAGCTGTTTGTTGCTTCATTCTTGTTGCCTTGGCTCACGACAGGAATCGTGATGGTGCGAGGTGGGCTTGATTGTTCTTGGCTTGGTCCTGCTTATTAACGGGCGGACTGGCTTGGCCGAGGGGCCTATCCGTTACTGAGCTTACATATGGGCCAGGTTCGGATCCATTGGCTCTTTCTGGAACTGAAGGACTTGGCTTGAATCGACACATCAATGACCCCATACTCTTTGAGCTTTCAAATGTGTAAATGAAAGTCATGGTGTAAAGCTGTAATGACTTGATACACCGTTTGTTGATGTGCCTGTTGCAGAGTGATCTGCTGAGATAACGTAAGGCTCCTTTAGCGTAGTCTGCCGGTGCCGTGCTTAGGTAACGACCGGTTTTAAGTGCGTCATGCTTCAGAGTGTAAGGCCACAATTTTGAGAAGATTCGCTCGGGGGCGAGCTTTAAATATGATGCCGAGCTGGAGTCAGGCGCATAAAATATTCACTCGAGGGCTTATCAGACTGACTTTAGCGTTATGTTTTTCGGCGAGCAGGGCCAGATTAGACTGACTTCTTGCGTTAAGTTTTTCGGCGAGCAGGGCCAGATTAGACTGACTTCTCACGTTATGTTTATGGCGAGCCGGGCCATATTGGGCTGAATTCTCGCTTTATTAAGCGGACGGGTGTTCGGTAAAAACTAGTTTTATAATTTATAAACCGAAACACCCCAAGTATAAGGTTCGTAGTATAGGGTGTTAACGGGTCGTCCTAAGGGAGTGGAATGTTTATCGGATTAAAGTGCAGTTATTCTATCGACTATGTCACAAAGTATTATCTAAAACTAGGGTTTATATTAATTAAACTATAAAAAAAACAATGAACCGTAATTAAGATGATGAACAGTAACTTGGAATCAAATTGATACGAACTATTCGATTTATCAAGTAATTAAAAGGAAACGGCAAGGCAACGGGAATCCACCAATCAACCAACCCAACCCCAACTAGATGGCAAGCTAAAGATACAATTTTTAGTAACGATCAATCACGAATTCGATTAAATTTCTCTAAGCGAATTCTAGGGTTTCGTTTTCTTTTTCAAGTAAAACAAAACGACATGCAAAACACGATCACGAGATTATTTCTAATACTCTTACTCAAATAATTATAAACGATCTCTCGAATTATAATTAAGTGCATCAATTGAAAAGATCACAACTTTGAACAATATTTTCATATAAATTCAATCAAGAAGATAGCTCCATCGATCTCTCGATTCAATAAAACATAAACAATATAACAATATCTAATTGATGAAAAATCATAAATTAACTCACTAAAGATGTAGCTAAAGATCCTCTAGTTGGTGTGGTTGTTGATTGGTTTCCTCCGTTGTCCCACCGCAAGATGCTTAGCCTTCAATCATCTTCGAACTCCCAAGCAAGATTGAAAGAAAGAAACTCATGTTTTTGTGTGATGTGGTGCTTTTTCTGTGTGTTCTTTTCTGCTCGAATGGTGCTGCTTATATAGGAGTTTCGACCGACATAAGGAAGGATCTAGAAAAACGCGTCGATTTTTCAGCTTCGGGGCTCGGTCAACCGAATTGAGACACTCGGTCGACCGAATAGCATGGCTCGGTCGACCGAGCCTACCCTTTTACGCGTTTTCACACCGCTGCTTCGTATACCGTGTCCCCTACTTCACTCTTTCGATCTGATCTGATTTATCCTCTCTTCAATGCTCTGATTTTCTTCTTTATTTTGAAATCACTTGATTGAATGGGATTAATCTTCTCCATTAATGATATCCCCATGCATATCTTTTAATTTCCTTCAAGATTGTTGTTACACCAAGTCATCGAATAATAATAATAATAAAATGTGTAACAAAAATACATTTAAACTCAATATTTCCCCATAATTAAATTATAACCCCTCAATAACCATTATAGGAATTTAACGGTTAAAACACGCTTTTCTCATTTATTTCCCTTAAAAATAAGATAAATTGTTTAGGGATTAAGCCCGAAAATATAGTAAAATATACCCTAAACAACGGGCATATGATGCCGCGCTATTAAGCGAACGGTCTTATGATGCCATGATATTAAGCGGGTAGTCTTATGATACCCCGCTATTAAGAGGACTTAATGTGGTTTTTAGTTGACATATGCTTGTTGAGTCGGACCTACAGAGCTTAGATTGTCTGTCCCATAGACTTTATTGAGTCTGACATGTGGAACAGGATCCGATCTCTAGGATGACTGATGTGGAGCTAGCTGACGTTGGCTTCAAGGCCATGGAATACGCAAGCTTGCTTTTCTTACTCGAGTTTTATACTTTGATAGTGTTTCTCATTTGCAAGGAACCTGGATTGGCCAGGACATTTTCCCCGGGATGGGCAAGTTTTCAGCCATTACTGGAGATTTGAAGAAGAAGGTTGCCGACCTGCGGCAGACAAGGCTCTGTTGAATCCAATGATAAAGAGATCAAGGCTCTCCAGAAGAAACTCCAGGCTCTGGAGGTTAAGCTTAAGTCAGAAGAGAAGTTTGCTTAGAAGGTCGAGCTGGAAGTAGTTATTCCAACTCGGATCACTGAGGCCATCCAAAAATATGAGGCTTCAGAGGAGTTTACCCAGGCTTTGAAGTTGTTGCTTACTCCGATCCTGAACCACGGATATACTTTAGGCGTGGGTGATGCAAAGGGCTAGTTTGCCGACTTTGTCATGGACAACCTTCCTAGCAAGGTTCTTTAAAAGCCTGGGGTGAGTGTGGTCTATGATACTCGGGTGAAGGACTTCAAGGTGGGGATAGACATTGTGTTCAAAGTAATCTTTCCACCTTGCAGCTGCTCCTACCTCGGCTCTTGCTTCTTTAGAGCCACCACGGAGTCCAGCCCCCGGTTTTTAGATCAGTAGGCTTGTGGGCTTGTAATTTTTTTGTTTTGAAACTTTATTAAAATGAAACTATAATCTATACAATTTGATAATAGAATGAGTATTTCGTTAAGTTCTCAGCCTTAACTTTGTTCCGAGCACTTCTTTAAGTACTTGTTTTAACCCGCACTTCCTTTAAGTGCTTCGTTAATGGTGAGGTATCTTTCCGTTAGTATGTCATGCATTAACTTATAGTTTTTGGATGGCATACTAATGGTTTTGTCATGTTTTTGCTTGGGTATGTCCTACAGACAACGAATACAGCTAAGTCTGACTTGCTGACTTAAAGAGATTGTTTTACAAACTTCTTGAGTCTGACCTGCGGAGCTCAATTGAATCCGACCTGTGGACTTTGGTTCGAGTCTGACTTGTAGACCTAATGGTCTTGTCCGACAAACTTCGCTGAGTTCGTCCTACGAAGCTTAGTTCGAGTCTGTCCTACGGACTTAGAATTTATCCTTTGCAAACTTTACTCAATTCGACCTGCAAGGCTTAGGTCGAATACGTCTTGCAGATTTGATTTTAAGCTGAGTTCGTACTGCGGATTCCTCCAAGTGGCAATCAATTCAATGGCATAACCCTAAAAAGACGTGGAATGGGAGGTTTTTGGTGAAGATTTAGACTTCACTTGAGAAATTGTATTTCAAGTTGCCTACTGTAATCAAGTCTTCGTAGTTCCTTAGGGATGATATATATAGAGAGGGGCTTATGCCCTAGCGTGCGTGTAGTGTGTCCATGTTGGACTCTAATTTCGTGTTCCCAAATGAAGAGATGATGATGATTTGATCTACTTGATTTTATGAGATAATTATGGTTATATTTTTAATGATAGGATCGGAATCCTAATGGGAAGGATCCTTAGGACCTTCTCATCATAATTATCATTTATTATTATTACAAGCACATGGGTTATTATTTAGTGCTTAGCAAATGCGAAGATGACATGTGGCGGGGCTCAATCCGACGCTCGTCGGCACCTAATTGATATTATTATGAAAATTAATCAAATATATAAATAGCAACTGGTGATAAATTATAAAGAGATGATAATATTTTCCATTGATTCAATTGAATGATACAATTCTTGCTTTATAGCCTAGGATACTTAGCAGGAAAGAAATAACATTATTATAATTATACAAGGATTGTGTAGAATCAATCATCATTATTATTTTTGGTAACTGTATCTTCAACACGCTCCCGCAATCTCATAGTAATGTAATGAACATGAAGATTGGCTCGTAAAGAATGGTTCTTTGTCCGTTCAATGGTGCCTGCAACAAAGTTCACCAGATCAGCATCAACTTCTTCCAACATGATATTGTTTGAATCTTGCGATAGAGAGGAGGAAAAAGGTGGAGGGATATACCCTAAGAAAAAACCTATGAGAGAGAAGAGGAAATGGGTGGAGGGATATAAATGTAAGAAAAGGAAGGGATGATCGTACCCTAACAAAATAAATGTAAGAAAAAGAAGGGAGGGTGGTACCCTAACAAAATAAATATAAGAAAAAGGCATGGCAGGTTGTACCCGAACAAAATAAACGTAAGAAAATGCATGGAGGGATATACTCTAACAAAATAAACGTAAGAAAATGCATGGAAGGATGTACCCTAACAAAATAAACGTAAGAAAATGACGGGAATTGACTGTTGGATTCTTGAATTTGGCTAGAAGAGGACGCCATTGATTTTCTTTTGCAGAAGAAAGAAAGGTGCGTCGACCAAAAATCAAAGGCTTCGGTTTTCCTTTTTTTTCAGGGAAATAATCCAGAAAAAATAAAGATTAAATTGGAAGATCCATGCTTGCCGAGTTGTTGTGGTGTTGTGTATGGATGGGAGCCTGATGTGCCGGAAAGGTTAGATTCAGCCAGGGGTACAGGGCGAAGAAGGAGTCTGAGTTGTTGGAGGAGAAGATGAGAAGGAGATTGGAATTAACTGTAGGGGAGAAAATTTGATGCAGCCGGAGAAGAAGCATGTGCGAGTAGGGACGGGAGCTGTACGAAAGCGTTTTTTCTTTTTCTTTTTTCCTTTTTTTTGGAGCAGGAAGAAAACAATGACAAGAGCAATGAGTGGCGTAGGAGTGGTTGTGGAACTGTGGTGGCTGCGAGGGTCTATTTTTCAGATTGTGCGAGGAAGAAGGAGGGGGACGATTGGCTGGAAAAAACAAAGACGGGAAAAAACGGGACGATTGCGGGAAATTTATTGTTTTTTTATTTCCTTTTTTTTGGATAAGGATTGAAGGATTGGAAAATAAAAACAAGATGAATTATGAAAGAGGGAGGGGTGTGGGTTCGTTTAAATCAATGTTACGAACCCCCACCCGAACATTTTTACGTAAAAATTGCTCAGGACCGAAAAGACGTTAGTCTGAGAGCTTTGATATCACGTTGAACTACTATCTCTCCCAAAAGTTTAAGCTAATGGGGAGGTAGATAATTAACATTATATATCTCAATACTCACTGGCGCCGACAGGTATAAGCGTTGACACACACCGGTGTAGGCAGAAACTCATCACAATTGCAGTGTATTGGTCTTCTATCAAAGATAGGTTTTTGTTTCTCAGATTTGAGAATGACAAGGGGGGTTGGGAATGACGGGCAATTTGGAAAAATGCGGTGGACGTGGAAAATGCGTATATGATTGTCGATTGAGAAATTAAAAAAATGTCGTGTTAAAAATGTGTTTAAAAGCCTTGCAATAAAAAAGTTTAAAAGAAAAAAAAACACCGTGTTAAATAATGTGGTGTTTTATATGCAAGCGAGTGATGGTAAGTTCCGTCCAATATCTGTCCAACTTAACTGAAAATGTAAACAGAGGTTATATTTGTAAAATATGATACAAGATAGGTGATAAAATTCTCAAATTTAAAGAAAAATGACAGTGTCAAACTTGACTGAAAGAGGAGGATGGTTTGGCTAATCACTCCTAAAATCCATATTTCACTTTAGAGTTGTGGCCAAAGGCATTGTGACGGGGTTGGACCAACACCTCGACACGTGTCATCCCCACATAAACACAATAAATGCAGGCAGTGAAGATCAAAATCCTAAGGCTCAAGAGCCCCACCTTAAGGTCTAATAGGCCTAGCCTCTTTGCGGTTGGTCGGCTCAGTTGGCCTTCCCGACCTGTTCAGGTCGGGGGAAGCGCGAAGGAGCTCAGCAGTTTCAGCTCAGACCTTGTAGGCCTATGGCACAAGTCCCTCTATATAAACACTCCTTAAGGAACTACAGAGACTTGATTCCTGACTCATATATAGAATACGTAGGCAAATCGAGATACATCTCAATCCTAGTCAAAACATCACGAAAACCACCCCCGTTACACCGTATTCTTGTTCTTAGATCTTGAATAGATTGTCACTAGGATAAACGGCCCAGATTTTATACCCGGAGATTTCCAGCATCGTCAATTGGTGCAAGAAGAAGGGTCATTACTGACAATTTTGTTCAAGATTCCGAATCACCATGGTTACAACACGACAACAAGTAGCAAATGGCCATAACATCAACAATGGAGGTGCTTCAGCCTCCAACGCCAACAATCAGAACCAAGAGCAAGAAAAAAGTGCTCTCAATTCTACTCACCAAGCATTGGTGGATCAGTTGATGGCTATGAATACTGCCACCAGACACGCCATCCTCGAGGTAGCCATAATAGAGGAATATGTAGAAGAGGATCTAGAAGAAGAAGATCTGTTGGAGGAAAATCTACAAGAGGATAATGATGATGAGGAGGGTCGGGAAGAGAAGGAATCTCAAAAGAAAACACCTTCTCATCCTCCAAATCCTAAGCGAGGAAAGAAGGATGATCAGGCATCCTCCTCAAATCGTGGAAAGCAACTACTAAATCCCCGAGCAATGGATGTTGACAGGGTAGAGCTGGACGCCATATTAGGGAAAAGATCTACGGATCTCACCCCCGTATCACTTTTCACACAGCAAGTGGAGAACTACCCCCGGCCTGCAAGGTTCAAAGTGCCCAAGCTGGAGCCGTACGACGGAACCAAGAATCCACAGGATCACTTGTTTCAATACTTGACTCACATGAATTTGGATTGTGCCCTAGACGAGATGAAGTGCAAAGCCTTTCCAGCGCTATTAACGGGCCGATCCCGAGAATGGTTCAGGAAGATCCCAGCAAGGACAATCTTTAACTATGAGATGCTGGGAAAGATGTTTCTCACTACATTTATCACGGCCAACCATTCCAGAAAAACGCTACGTACCTGCTCACCCTCAAGAAAAAGAAAGATAAGACGGTGCTGCAATTTCTGAAGCGGTTCAATGAGGAATCTGTGCAAGTGAAGGATGCCGATGAAGGCATTCTGATCGCCTCTTTCGTAGCAGGGCTGAGGGAAGGAAGACTGTTTGCCAAGTTAAACAGCAGAGGAAGCGAACCGACTGAAAAGAGAGTCGGAGAAAGGACAACATAAGAAGTAGAAGGCATATGAGCAATCTGATAAAAAGAGGAAGCCGGCTTGGGACCGAGCAACCACCCCAACCACTGATCGTCCAGGAAAGAAACAAGCCTTACAGCAGAGGGATTTCATCCCACTGAACAGGCCGCACGAGCAGGTTCTCGCAATCATGGAGAGGAAAGGATTGGCCCAAACTTTACCACCGATGCAAACTCCTCTAGAAATGAGGGACCAGAGCAAGTTCTGTGCCTACCACAAAGACGTCGGGCATAATTCAGAGAGTTGTAGGGATCAGCATAGAGATATTGATGCAACAATCATTGAAGGGAAGTTGGATGAGGTCGTAGATCGATCTCAGTATGCCAAGCCACGAGATCGTAGGGATTTCAAACGTAGAGGCTACAATCAAGATTAGGGTCGGTAGGGAGAACCCCAGAGAAGAAGAGACCAATCTCCTGATGGTGATCGACTGGTAGACAATCGCCCTGTTAACACCACTAATACCATTGTGGGGGCCTTAGCAATGTGTTTGGAGAGGTAAGAAACCCAAGTGACCGGCCCAGGAGTTCATCTGGATGCTATAGAGGTCAGAAGCCAACTCGGGAAGTAACTTAATGTCCCCAGGACCCACTCCCGCTAGTTACGAACGGTGATAGAGGCCTTGATGAACAAAAAATTGGTAGAGAGGATTTGAGTGGACACATGAAGCATTGTTAATGACCTCTGCTATTTGGCTTTCCAGCCTATGAAGCTTAAGGATTCAAAGCTAATCCCTGTCTCAGCACCTCTTTTTGGATTTGCGGGTCCTCCGGTTAATCCTATGGGGATGGTCAGGCTCGCGACAACTTTTGGACAAGAATCAAAGGGCAGGACTCTCATATCACTTATGTGGTGGTCAAAGCTTCATTAGCATACAACATTATCATGGGACGACCCGTATTGATCGACCTCCGGGCTGTGATTTCCCAGACTCACATCAGCCTAAAGTTTCCTACCTCAGAGTGTTCATTGGAAATCAAAGGGGGCGTGAAGGTAGCCAGGACTGCTATGCTGCCATGATTAAAAGCAAAGGTGTGGTTCTAGCTTAAGGAGCTCGGCCGGTTCTGGGCTGTTATGATATGTTTTTAATTTTTGCAATTTCAATATCAATTCTTTCACCTTCAGACAAGTTTTCAATAAATGGTGCTCAATAAGGCCCCAGTTTGCCTTTCTTTTTTATATAGCCTTATTGTTGATTTTCCCCTACTATTATAAATGGTCCTGCTCGCCCAAATCTAATGCGAAAATTCAGAAAATTCTGGTCCAGTTCGCTAAAATTCGATATCTGAGCTCCGCCAAGTCGGACTCAACAAAAAACATGCGAGACGTCAGCAAAACATCTGGCCCTGCTCGCCGATATATATAAAAACGTGAAAAGTCAAAAAATTATGGCCTAGATCGCTACAAATCGATATCTGAGCTCCACAAAGTCTAACTCAGTAAAAAAAATGCGAGACATCAGCAAAATATCTTACCCTGCTTGCCGATATATATAAAAACGCGAAAAGTGAGAAAATTCTGGTCCATTTTGCTAAAAATCGATATCTGAGCTCCACCAAGTCGGACTCAGTATAAACATGTGAGACGTCAGCAAAATATGTGACCCTGCTTGCCGGTATATATAAAATATGCGAAAAGTCATAAAGTTCTGGTCCAGTTCGCCGAAATTTGATTTCCGAGCTCCGCAAGTCGGACTCGGTAAAGACGTGCGAGAAGTCAAGAAAACATCTGACCCGCTGAGATCTGACATCTGAACTCCCCATATTGGATTCAATAGGGCTGTCAGCTAAAAAAGTCCGCATATTGCTGACTTTTCGGCAAAACGGATATCCGAGCCCCGCAGGTCGGGCTTGGCAAACGTATATAAAATATAGGCAAAAACACATGTCATCCCAAACCATAAGTTAAGGCATGACATACTCGGGGACATGATACCCCCACCAGCAATAAAATATTTAGAAGTGTTTAAAAAGAAATTATTCTAAGGAAAGTGCTTAACCAAAAAAAAATTGCTTCTTTACCAAGTCAGGAAGATTGCAAAAATGTTTTCAAAACAAAAAGATAAATCCATAAACCCTACTGGACTAAGCCTCTGAAGTCGGATTGTGCTTCGGCTATGAAGAAGTAAGAGGAGCTGAGCTAGAAGTAACTATAGATTTGCTGGGTATTTTGACACAATGTCCACACCCTCTTTGAACTTTTTCAGACGGTTATCGTAGACCAAACTCATCCCAGGTTTATAGTACTATCTATGACGAGGTCAGGAAACTGGCCCCTGGCATCGTCTAAACCTTGAGTGTAGCCATGATTCAAGACCGGAATGAGCAATAGCTTTAAGGCATTAGCGAAATCTTCTAAAGCCTTGTATTTCTGAACGGCTTCAGCGGCTCAAACCGGAAAAGTAGCTTCCAGCTCAGCTAATTTTGTCTGGAGTTCAGCTGTGGCTTGCTCCCTTCCACTCTTCTCCTTAGCAAGCTCGTCCGCCACGGACTTCAGCTCGGCCTTCCTAGCCCGAAGCCGCTCTTGAAGAGCCTTGATTTCCTTGTCCCCTGACTCTACGGAGCCCTTCAGCTTCGCTCGACCCTCCCGTTGGTCGGGCACCTTCTTCTTTTGATCGGCTATGTCCATAGAAGCTTTTCTCAATCTTCGGAAAACTTCCTGTCTGACCAGGGTCCTTTAAACAAAATAAACCATGAATACATGCAAGAATACTAAAGTATAGTCACACGAAAGAAAAATCAACTTACGAATTCCATGGACTTGAAGCCGACAAAAGATAGCTCCTTGCCTGGCATTCTAAAGAGCCACTTCTGATCAGAAGCGGTGTCTTCCGGGCCTTCTCACCCCTGAACTCCCTCATGGAGCACACCAATTCAGCCTTTCTTGGTGGGCCTACTCTCTGGCGGGTTGTCGGCAACGCTAGATCGGTCCTTCTTCTAGAGATGCAGACCATCGGTCCTTCTTCTAGAGACGCGTCCTGGGCGGTCAGATTCACTTCCTCCAGAATAGTGTGAGAGGAAGACGGCACCTTTAAAGCAGCTTTTAAACCTAAAGGCTGAATAGGAGGCTCCACACTGGCCGACCTCTCAGAGTCTAGACTCTACCCAGATTGGCCGACCTCAGCCTCATCCTCGGCACTAGCTATCAGCTTGGCAAAATCAGCCACTGCACACAAAATAGAGCAGCTATTAGTTAAATAAAAAAAACAAGTGTGAAAGTAAAATATAAAGAGAAAAGGGGAAAGTCCTACTGGTAGCCATATCTTCTTTACTAAGAGGAACGTATGGACTAGGTCCCGCATCCTCAAGCCGAGCAGCAGCGATTAGCTCATCATATAGCTCATCGACCTCCACGAAATAACCCGATTCATGAATCTCCTTAAGTAGCTCGTCACTAATCGTAGGACGGTCGTCTTTGGGGAGATCCCTCAGGTTCCACAAACTTAGATCCGGATGACCCTTATGCCGGATGAAGAAGAATCGATTCTTCCACTGTTTTTGGGATGTTTTTCCTGTAATATTACGATTTTCGGGAAAGGGCAGACGTGTCATTTTGCGAAAACGAAATATTGGGTTCGGTTCCTTTTATTCGGAGTTTAGGTATTTGATAAATTATATATATATATATATATATATATATATATATATATATATATATATATATATATATATATATATATATATATATATATATATATATATCGATATATATATATATAGTTAAGGAGGAAAATCTGATTTTTTTATGATTAAGGAAAATAATAAGATTTTCAATTATTTTGGGATTTGTTATTTAAGGAAAATAAATCCCCACAACTCTTATAACCTACTAGAAATCAGATTTTTTTCCACCTCCAAATTCACCTTCTGCATGAAAGAGCAAGGGAATAGGGCTGAGGGAATTTTCGTCAGTTGCTAAGGCAAATCTTAACGGTTTTCAGATCAGAGTCGAGCACCAGAATCGTTGTGAAGAAGGCTTCGTTTTGAAATCAGAAAATTGGAGTTTTGTTGAGGTATGTTTAAGCCCTAATTCCTGTTCTTCTTCGAGTTTGATGGATTCAAACTCATCAATTCGTAGTTTTTATCGTTTAGAAGCGTGTGACCGAATCTAATCTAAGTTTGGATTTATCACATGTTTTTCTGCAGAAAAGATCAGTGTTTGCTGCTGTTTTTCTGAGTTCTTGGAGTTGGAATAAGCTTGCTAAAAGGTAAGAGGCTCTTCCTACGATTTCAATTATCGTTATTGAGGTTTACATTAAGATTTAAGAAGTTTAGATGTAAGAAAGATGTGTTTTTTTTGTTGGTCAATGATCCTAGATGCTATCGTATGATTAGATAAGTGGTTATGTGTTTTTCTGGGTTTTTTTGATGTTAATTAGGTTAGAAACGGTTTAAAAATTGAGTTTCGAAGATTTTAACATTTTGGGAAAAACCCAGGCAAACGGGCGTTAGCGATCATAGCAGCTCAAACGGGCGTTTGCACAAGGCAGACGGGCGTTTGAGGTTAGACTTTTGATTCAGGATGTAGCCTTTTTTGACGGACGGGCGTTTGGGGTTAGTGGACGGGCGTTCATAGGATGTCAAACGGGCGTTTGACCTGTTTTACCTTGTTTTTACTGTTTTAGCGTTTCAGCTTGGTTTTCGGCTTCATAATCATGTTTTCACTGTTTTAAACCTTTAATCATGATATGTTAACATTAATTAAACATGAACAAGCTTCGATTGAACTTCTGATTCGTTCAGTTAAAACACCGAATGTACTCTTAAAGGGAGTTGAAGTTCGGATCCGTCGGAAGGGCATGAAAGGGCTTGTGCTTTGATGAACTAGAGTTCATCAATGTCTGTGTAATTGTTAAGATGTGATGTCTAGCTATCTAAGTGAGGTAGTAGAGTGGTTAAGGTGAGTTTTATTCTGAAAACACTTAGGTGGTTAGTTAATTCACATTAATAATTACATACGTGTAGATAAAAGCTAAAACGTCATTCATTCTCGGTTAGGCACTCTTTCATATCGGCGATGTGATACGTTCATAAAAGGTGAACAACGCTATCGCCTTTAAACGGTGAAGGGTAGTGGAGGAAATTCATCGGACGATATACGCATACCGGGGAGACCCCGGAGCTAATCGGTGCTAATCACCGTTAGTTAGCAAGTATATCTTCAGGCTGATGAACGCCATGCGCAGTGTCCTTGAATGGTGATGTAACAAAGATAGGTTAATTAGAAACGTTTAGTCATAACGTGTCGATGGGCATGGAATGAACCCTAAATTGAGTCGGTCTCATTAAGACAAATCTTTTAATGATAAACCCTAATTAAATTGTAGCTTCTACTTCTTACTTTATACATTGTACTTACCTCAAATGCATGTTTATTTATGTGTTTGGGGGAGAGAAGACGAACAGGTAAATGAAGAGTTCGAGGAGGACTTTGATGACGACGTTTGAGGACGCCGGAGTTGAAGACCTTGATTGTTTACTATTCGTTTATTTACATTTATTTCATAGATTTGGATTATTGGGACTAGTAGTTTACTTCTAGTACTTTGGAATTCGTACACTTTGGATTCGTTGGTTTCATTTTAGATGTAATAGTATTACATTTCCTCTTTAGTCCTGGAATTTCTATTCTTGGTTGTTTAAAAAAAAATTTATCCGAGTCTTTTTAGCTTCCAGTTGCTTTTATTTGATACGCCATAGTAGAGACATACGTGTAATATTATTTATTTAATATTATGCGTGCCGAACGTTTCGATTTCCGGATAAGGACTCGGTGTCCGGGAACGGGGAGTTACAGTTGGTATCAGAGAGAAGCATCTTTTAGGCTTCCTTCCTTTAAGATAAGCTTTCTTTAGACCTCTTATTAACGTTTTGGTTTCTTTGATCATCAGGATGGTGTTAACTAGAACCGGAGCAGGTGCAGAAGCGTCAGGAGTACGTCGTGGAAGTCTGACACCAGTCGTAAGAGGCGGTTTTGTGAGGCAGAATCCTTCACCTCATTTTAGCCCCGCTCCACCCCCTCATACTGCGACCCCTACACCAGATTCTCAGAGGAACTTGTCGCCACGACCAATTCGGAACACTATCCCACGATTTCAACCAAGGTACAACTATATTTATGGAGAGCCTGGAGAAGCTCATATCCGTGTCACTGTGGTAGGAGACATTCCACCTGTCAGTGTACCCCCAGCAACCAGCATTTATCCACCACCAGTGAGCTACCCTCCTCCACCAGTGTCTTCTCACCAGCAGCATCAGACTTTCTACCCTCCTCCAGTAGGTCACACTCCTCGACCTACTATACCTCTATCACCCCGTTTTGATCACCAGCAAGCCTTTGGTTATCCACCCTACTGTTTCTACCAGCAACAGACTTACCAGCAAGAGATACCCTAATGGATACCCTCCAGTTTACCCACAAGCCCCACCAGTTAGACCGTCTTTCGAACAAGCACCCCAGTGGACTGGTATATGAGATTAAGGAGGAACAGAGTTCAAGACTTCTTTAGGAATGTCGAGCATTCAAAGGCTGAAGAATGGTTGATAAGTTTTGAGAAAGCTTGTAGGAACATCAATGTTCCCGAGACTGAGATGGCACAGTTGGCAGTTGGATTTCTTATGGGTGCAGCTGAAGCTTGGATTGACGCTATATAGAGTAGCAATGGGAAAGTGACAGATTGGGAAGGCTTTAAGGCCATGTTTTATAATGAGTATTTCCCAGCAACAGTGCAGGAAGACATGGCAAGTCAGTTTTTGAAGCTTAAGCAGGGTAATTATATGACAGTATCACAGTACACCAACAAGTTTAACGAGTTGGGGAGATTCTACCCTGAGTTGATGAAAGTAGAAGAAAGAAAGATGGCTCTTTACAAGGAAGGCTTAGCCTACCAGATACAGTCAGGTATGTTGTGTTTCACAGCTAAGAATATGGCTGAGTTGTTGAATAAAGCCTTGGAAGTTGAGACCTTCAGGAAGAAGGCTACAGTTGTTATTAGGAATAAGAGAAACTTTGGAACAAGCCAGGGTAATAACTGGGGAGCACCGCAACAGAATTTCAAGAAGACGACAGCCCCTACAGCGAGTAAACCTCCAACCGGAGCACCATTTTGCCCTAAGTGCAATAGGAATCACTTGGGTGAGTGCCGAGTTCATACAAATGGTTGTTATCTTTGCAGAGAAATGAGACATTTTGCTAAGAACTGTCCAACAAAGGGTCCTACAAGTAATCAGAGGCAAGGTAATGGGAAAGGCGGCCCAAGTCGCCCAGTTCGAGTGTTTGCAGATGGATCTTGAGATGGTTGAACTGCATTTACAATGTTATATCAGGTACCTTTATTGTTTATTGTAATTTATTAGAGTACTTTATAGCATGATTTAAATCATGTTGTATTGTATTTAAATAAATGAATTCACATCCTAGGTACAATAATATTAGATAACTTAGCAGTTACGGCGTTGTCTGATACGGGAGCGTCTAATACTTTTGTGTCAACTAAAGTAGCTAAGAAGCTTAACTTACCAATGGAACCTTTAAGGAACACTTTGGAGATAACAACACCTCTAGGAAGAGTGACTAAGGTAGCCAAGATGATGGCTCAAGTAGATGTTCGAGTTGGAACGTATCATTGCAAGAGTGACATTACGGTTTTGGACTTTTCGGATTTTGATGTGATTCTTGGAATAGATTGGCTATCCGAGAATTATGTTCACTTGGATTGTAGAGAAAAGAGAGTGACCTTCAAGATACCAGGGAAATCAGATAAGACTTACCAAGGTAACATTTACAAACCTAGTAAGAAGTGTCATCCGATAATTTCAGCGGTTAAGGCTATAAGAGAGCTTGTCGGAAAGGTTGTGGAGGCTACTTGTTGTACGCAGTGGATGTGGAACAAGTGAAGCCTGAGTTAGAGGAAACTCCTGTAGTGAGAGAGTACCCTGAAGTGTTTCCAGAAGAGTTACCGGGAAACATGCCGGATAGAGAGATCGAGTTTGAGATCAAGTTGATACCAGGAGCGGCACCAGTTTCTAAGGCACCCTATAGGATGGCACCGGCTGAATTGAAAGAGTTGAAAACTCAGCTTAAGGATATGCTTGAGAGGAATATAATTCAGCCTAGTACTTCGCCTTGGGGAGCCCCAGTGTTGTTTGTTAAGAAGAAAGATGGTAGCATGAGGATGTGTATAGATTACAGAGCGTTGAACAATCTTACCATCAAGAACAAGTATCCTTTGCCAAGGATTGATGATTTGTTTAATCAGTTGCAAGGCAAGAAAGTGTTTTCTAAGATTGATCTTAGGTCAGGTTATCATCAGTTAAAGATCAAGGTAGCAGATATACCGAAGACGGCTTTCGGTACGAGGTATGGACATTATGAGTTCTTAGTCATGCCTTTTGGACTCACTAATGCTCCATCTGCATTTATGGATTTGATGCAGCGAATTTTCATGCCATACTTGGATAAGTTTGTGATAGTGTTCATAGATGATATTCTAGTGTACTCTAATGATGAGAAAGAGCATGAAGAACACTTAAGGATAGTGTTGGATACTCTGAAGAAGAACCAGTTGTATGCTAAGTTCTCAAAGTGTGACTTTTGGTTGGATCAAGTAAGTTTCTTGGGTCATGTCATTTCTGGAGAGGGCATTAAGGTTGATCCTGTGAAGATTGAAGCAGTTGAAAAGTGGTCCAGACCGACTACAGTTTCAGAAGTTAGAAGTTTTCTCGGTTTGGCTGGCTATTATAGAAAATTTGTACAAGATTTCTCAAAGATAGCTACACCACTTACCCGGCTCACTCAAAAGAATGTAAATTTCGAGTGGACCAGTGAGTGTGAAGAGGCTTTTCAAATGCTGAAGAAGTTGACTACAGCCCCAGTTTTGGCAGTTCCGGAGATCTTTGATAATTATGACGTTTACACAGATGCTTCGGGACAAGGTTTAGGTTGTGTGTTGATGCAAGAAGGGAAAGTAATTGCTTACGCATCTAGACAGTTGAAGGTGCATGAGAAGAATTACCCAACCCATGACTTGGAGTTAGCAGCAGTAGTGTTTGCCTTGAAGATTTGGAGGCACTACTTGTATGGAGTTAAGACCAGGATCTTCACCGATCACAAGAGCTTGAAGTATTTCTTTACCCAAGAGAATTTGAATATGAGACAAAAGAGATGGTTAGAGTTCGTAAAGGATTACGACCTAGACATTCAGTACCATCCGGGTAAAGCAAATGTGGTGGCGGATGCTCTGAGCAGAAAACCAGTGTTTGCAGTTTCAAGTGTTGAAGTTGTGGCAGAAAGGCTAGACGGGCTGCAGATCCGAAGCTTTGATCAGATTGAAGACCGGCAGTTTGTGGCACCGTTGTTAGCGAGGTCCGAGTTGATGGATGATATTCGGGAAAAGCAAGATGAAGATCCAGTTTTGGTTGATTTGAAGCGAGTTGCTAGAGAAAAGCCTACAGTGGGATATGTGTTAGACAAGAACGGAAACCTTTGGTACCAGGATCGTTTGTGTGTGCCTAATGTTGGTGATTTGAGACAAAGAGTTATGGAAGAGGCACATAGGATTGCATTTGCGGTTCATCCAGGATCCACTAAAATGTACAGAGACTTGAAGGAAAGGTTTTGTTGGCCCTCGATGAAACTGGAAATAGCCAAGTTCGTTGAAGAGTGTGATACTTGCCAGAAGGTTAAAACAGAACATAGAAGACCGGGAGGAATGCTTAAGCCATTGGATATCCCCGAATGGAAATGGGATAAGATCACGATGGATTTCATCACCGGTTTACCTAAGACAAGAAGAGGTCATAATGCGATTTGGGTGATTGTGGATAGATTGACCAAATCCGCTCATTTCTTACCATATAAGGATGATATGCCCTTGAAAAAGATGACCACACTATACTTGGATAATATAGTGAAGTTACACGGAGTACCTATCTCGATAGTTTTGGATCGTGATTCGAGGTTCGTCAGTCGGTTTTGGAAAAGTTTACAAGCAGCTTTTGGAACCAAGTTGGATTTGAGTACAACCTTTCATCCTCAGACAGATGGACAATCTGAGAGAACTATCCAAACACTTGAAGATATGTTGAGAGATTGTGTTTTGGAAGTAGGTGGATCATGGGATGATTACCTACCGGTAGCAGAGTTTGCTTATAACAACAGTTTCCATGCAAATATTGGCATGCCACCGTTTGAAGCGTTGTATGGAAGAAGATGTAGAACGCCGCTGTTTTGGGATGAAGTCGGGGAAAGACAAATCACCGGGCCGGAATTGGTTGAGCAAGCTAAAGAAAGGGTTCAATTGGTCAAGAAGAATTTGAAGCGCACTCAAGGCAGAGCATGTAAGAGTTGGGCAGATGTTAGAAGGAGACCTCTTAAGTTTGAGGTTGGTGAAAGAGTTTACCTACGAGCTTCACCAACGAAGGGAGTGAAACGTTTTGGACAAAAGGGAAAGTTAAGCCCGAGGTATGTTGGACCTTTTGAGATTCTAGAAAGAATTGGACCGTTGGCTTATAAGCTTAAGCTACCGGAATCCATGTCAAGAGTCCACAACGTGTTTCATGTATCGATGTTGAAGAAGTGTTTGACCAAGACAGATGTTGAGACTACAGTTGATCCGGAGATTCTGCGAGATAATCTAGCTTATGATGAGACACTGACAGACCTAAACCTAACCTTGGAAACGGCGCCAGAAAGCTGACGGACATTACCTAGGCTATACAGATCCTAACCGGCAGTGTACCGGGTCAAATTGTAGCTCTAGTCTGGTGAGTCAGGTCGTATTCCTCAGGGAAAACATGGTAATTCTTTTAAGTGGGGTTAAACACCAAGAAGCTATTATTAACTCGATCTAAGTCGCAGTTTTTACTTTTTCCTGGGTTAGATTATGTTAGTAGTTAGATTGTTAGAGTTAGATGTTAGTAAAACAGTAAATAAATACAAATAGATATATAGATATATTTTTGGATCTAGCCAAGAATACTTTACTGAATCAATATCTTTTAGTAGAAATAAATGAGACAGATCTTCCTTTATTCAAGGTGTAAATTATATATGAATCGGTGTACTCCTAAGCTAGAAAACTCCTTCTCACACGAGCGTATGAAATTGTCATATGTCAAATGTCATCGATCAAGGTCCACAATCGCCCCATGCTAATCTTAGTTAGTCCGAATGTGCCGAGTACAAATCTACCCCGGATAAAAGAGGTTATTCCGTTCGTCGACGGCCGATGTTATTCAAGAGGCTCCGGTTGTCAAGCGGATCGATTTAACACAAACGGTGTAGTTTCAATTAAACTGTGATTTTAACATTATTAAGATCTCGAGTACAAATTTCAATAAGATTCATCTTTCCAGACAAATCGCCCCGGGTAGGAAATCGGGTTCCGTTGTCACGCTTTTCACTCGCCAATTTTACCCTCCGGTTTTTCTATTTTTATCTCATATCCTAACTTCTCTGGTCAGTTCATCGTCAGGTTATATGTTGCGATTCATCTTGATTAATTACGTCAATCCGAATATATTATCAATACGTTGCAAAATAGAAAAAGATTCATTATAATTAGTTTTAATCATGATTACCAGAGTCGCTCATTCATTTTACCAAAAGATTAACTAATTCAGATTCATATCTTGGCTAGACATATTTTTAGTTTAACATAGTGATAGATATAATATATATATATATATAAATAAACAACAAAAGTAATAACTTGATAAAATTACCCGTTAAGTGCAAATCAAAGCCGTATTCTCTGAAAATAACAACTTCTTCAATAACAACTTTCTCGTAATTCTCTCGATTATTACAAAGATTACTACTTTTATTTATAAAAACATATATACATACATAGACATATGTATATACGGGCCCGAAAATAAAATAAAACGAGAAAGAGATGAAGATCGGAGATGAAGAAGAGGGAATGGAAGAAATGGGAGGAGGTGGAGAAGAGAGATCTTGGCCAAGAGTGGCCAAGATGGGGCAAGGATTTTTTATGGATATGGGGAGGTATTTATAGGGGAGTTGAGGAGGTTGTAATGAGGAGGTGATATTTGAGGAGATATTTTTGGAGAATATGCTAAGTATATGCCAAGGAATATGCTAAGCATATGCCAAGTTTGTTACAAGCATGTGGGAGGTATTGATGAGTTTTTTATGACTCATCATCATCATCATTAGTTAGCACATGCAGTAACATGCAACAAGTTGAGCCAAAAATATCCGGTTCGACCCGAGATATCAACTGTTCGGTAAAAAATTCATAACTTGAGTTGTAGACCTCCGATTGACGTGATTCAAAATGCGTTGGAAAGCTCATTTAAATATCTACAACTTTAGTGAAGAACTATTCTTCAAAAAATGCCTCTAATTCGGATCAAATTTCCATCGAAAACAGGTTACGGTAGAAGCGCGTAGGAAAAATAATTTGATCCGTTGAACTCGTAAGCTTGTGGTATTTTCTTCTTTCCCTCAAAATCCATCTTTTAGGCTTCAAAACATGTCGTTACGTGGAATCTTGATCAATATATAATCCTGCAATGAACCACCAAAATACCAAACGTAAATCCGACACGACACTCCGGTTACTAAACCGGTACAAAAACTAATAAAAAACTTATAAAAATACGATAATTTATATAATAACTACTACTTATAAATTTGAATAAAACTTAGTAATTTTGACTTGATTTGATACAATAATGCTCAAAATGGTATCAATATTGGGGTAAAATGTCGTAATAATGATCATAAATTTATCTCTCATCACAACCCCTACTTAGCTTTTGGTCGTCCTCGAGCAAACAAGCGATAAAACAAAATGAATAAGAGATAAATTCATGAAGATATAAGGTATAAGGAACAACTAGATAATACAACCATTAGAATTACAACCAGGCTTTAACCTCAATATAAGTGTATAACAGATGTGTGTGTGTGACAAGCCTTTTCAATTTCCACTATCCTCTCTTGAATAAATCAAGCAAAACACACAAATATCCATTCAGATGTACTTTCTAATGACTTTCCTAGGTATAAGCGATGAATGCCCACACAAAGTTCTTCCGAGTACTTATTAGGATAATCCCTAAAGCATATCATTCAGTTTATACTGGGGATAGTCAGAAGATAGCTAAGTTTTCAACCACGCTTAAAATTTTTTTTTTTTTTTTTTTTTTTTTTTTTTTTTTTTTTTTTTTTTTTTTGATGAACTTAATTTCACATGTGTAGCATATGCCTTCATTCCCAGCAATAGGACGTTTCGTGATAACACCCTAGCTGGACTACTATCATCGAGCAATGGGAGCTTTTAAACCTCATAGTGATATAGGGCGCTTAGTGATAACGCCTCACTGCACTCAAATCATTGGTAGCTACAACCGACATATAGATAGTTCATCTTAATTTGGTATTCTTCTTTAACTTATATCCTTCCTATCACATTCAAACCTTCAGATATTCACAGTACACATTCAAAAGTTAGGTACTAATTTACTGCAATTATCTCTAGAATAACCACTAGGATACTGAATGGATACAGTTTAAAATTTTCGCTTCAATATCAAAGGCTTACGTGAACAATGAATTCATGTTACATAAATAAATTTGGAATTACAATGCACTTACGGTTCACGTTGGTTATACACATCCAAATTGATCATTACATTTTCAAATCCATGAAATATATGTCTTGTACAATTTATTTTAATCAACTAAATAATGCTCGAAAAAAAAAAAACTAAGGGATTTATTGATACAAAATAAACATTAATTCCATTGCTAGACCAACGACTCCACTCCCCACTTACGAACTTACATTGTCCTCAATGTAAAGTGAGTGTAAATAAGTTGTTGGGAAAAGCAATGGTGCACTAAAACAAGTCAAAACAAATACTCGGATGATAAAAAAGGGTGGGTGGGTGGGTCAAAGTTATGACCGTTGTGTGTGCAAATAAAATAAAAGTATGTGGAGTGTGACAATTGTAATGCAAAAGGGTAGATAAACACACCACATAAACTTTTATTGATTTAAAACACACAATATTCCACAATAGTTGAACTAATACATGTCACACATTATTTGAAATTTAAAATGCACTAGATCATGATATGAAATGTGTGACAAAGTATTAACTCGAGTCTTTTATACCCAGATCCTCAAGGTTATTTCAAATCGTTCTAACAACCTAAGTCTAAGAAATGATGCATTTGAATTTTCTCTTTTTTCCATCGATTTTTCGGATAACCACCTAATCGTTCCCGTTTAATGTCATTCAAACATTCATCCTAAGACTTGGTGAAAACAAAATGAAAATCAATCCTAAGTATTAGCAAAGTATCATCCAAAGTATGAGTAATTATTATATTTAACATTTTTACGGGCTCCTCCCGTAGCGCTTTTAGTTAACGTCGTTTGCTCGACCAAAATGATAAGGATTAACTAATATAATATACTAAACAAAACGGGATACTTCTAACAACTACTCACAAAAGCACGTAACAATTAAGCACATAATCCACTAAATGCTTAAGGAGTAAAAAGGAAGGATAGTACCCGTCATTGACTACATTTATAGTCTATAGCCAGACTTTACCGTGCTTCAGTTTTTAAGGCACTGGTGGTGGGTCATCCTCACGCACCGCATCCTTCTTCAATACCGGTTTCCAACATAGGTTAGACAATTCCCACCAATCCAAACGATTCTTGACCTTTTCCTTTGATTTTCGAGCTTTAGGTTTGCGAGCTTTCACATTATTGCTGAAGTCATCTTCTTCAATTACCTGCGTGTTAGTACAATCCACAGCAAAAAAAAACACAAAGTGTACACACAAGAACAAGATTCTAGTGTAATGCATGGATATTTCAATGAATTGTAAGTGTTGAAGACAACGCTCTCATGATTAACTCCCAAACTTCTCCTTACTAAAATCGTCAAGAAAACATACATACTTTTTATCCAACTTCATCTTTGTAATAGGGATAGAATGTATACCTCCCTTACCCTTGTCATTAGATGAATATGGTAAAGCTTCCTCGAATGACTGTGTTTCATCATTCATACCTTTTTCTTCAAAATATGCATTGGATATGGTGTTGCCTTATCTGGTTGAACCGAGATGAATTTGGGTTGAGTGGATAAGGTTCGGTTTGAATTGGCCCTTTCAAACTTGGTTCCTTCCAACCTGCTTCCAATTCGATTATTTCTATTTTTATTTTATTTATTAATATTCCTTGGGCATGATCAAGCCCTCGCTCGGTGTTTCATCACTAGTTTCATCATTCTCGTATTTCGATTTGAAAATGATACTTGGTCAGGATTTCCCTGACTGATATGACCGCGTTTACTCTCTACTCTTAACTGCCTTTCGTAAGTGTTTAAATCAGGCCTATAAGGAGTGAGTGGGGCCTTACCACTTCTAGTCATCAACTATCGAAAAATAGAAAAATAACTTGAAATAGATAAAACCTGAATCAGATGGTGTTTCATTCATCGATTTCGCCGTTTTCATAACTCGATTTGACAATTCTTGTGGAATAGAAAATATCGAATAGAAAATAACACGAAATCGATATAAAAAAAACCACTTTTTTTTTTCTCTCTACCGGTAATTACCGACTCCACTCGGTATTTACCGAGTGCGATTTTTTTTTTTTTTTCTGTTGGTACTCACGTATTGGAAAGATACCAATTTTTATATATATATACATCCTTATATATATATATATATATATCACCTATTGGTACCCCTCTTTTCTTTAGTTTGTAAATAGGCTTTAAGCCATGAATAAATTAGTAGTAGTAGTAGTATCGTGATAATGCTCGGGAAATTATCAGAATTCCGGTGTTGCTAGAATAGTTGTTATGTCCGGAAGAATACAACTTCGAATCAAAGATCTCAGAATCGGGTAACTTTTCCAAGTATTTATGTTTATGTTTGTTATTTTCTTCTTTTTAGTTTTTATAATGTTATTAGGCTAAATCTAATAACTAGCCAAAGTTATGTAATCGTACTATTTCGATCTTTTCGTTAAAAGAATGATGTTAAAATAAAAATGATTAAAATTGAGTTAAAATGAATCTTTTATATTTCGCTACGTAAATGATAACATATTCGAATGATGTAATCAACCATGATGAATACCACATATAACTCTGGCGATGAACTCGACCGGAGAAGTCGGGATATGAGTAAAAATAGAAAAACCGGAGGTAAAAATGGCCGTCCTGATTAACGGAATCCTATTTCCTACCGAAGCGATTTGTCCTAGTAAAACAAATCTTATTAATTTTGTACTCAAGATCTTAATAATGTTAAAATCACGATTGAAACTACATCGTTTGTATTAAATCGATCCGCTTGACAACCGGAGCCTCTTGAATAACATCGCCATCCGACAAATGGAATCACCTCTTTTATCCGGGGTAGATTTATACTCAAATTACTGTTTTGACTAACTAAGTTTAGCATGGGGCGCTTGTGGACATTGGATGATGACAATTTGACATATGACAATTTCATACGCCGTGTGTGAGGAGGAATTGTTGACAATAGGAGTACACCGTTTCATTTACTCAATTGGACCTAATAAAAGGAAGATCGAACACATTCTATTAATTGAAAAGATCGAATAAATTGATTACATATACTTTGGCTAGTCTAATCTATAAACTATATATTGGTATCTATATATATATATATATATATATATATATATATATATATATATATATATATATATATATATTTTACTATTTATGTACATCTATATATATTTATATATCTATATATATTATATTAGAATAACTTTTAAATTACGCATTTATTTTATGTTGGTTAGAGTAGTAGTAATCTGTGTTATAAAAATGCGGTTTAGATCGAGTTAATAGCAGCTCTTTGGTGTTTAACCACACTTAAAAGAATTACCACTTTTTCCCTGAGGATTCGACACCTGACTCACCACTTTATCACTACAATTTGACCCGGTACACTGCCGGTTAGGATCCGTCTAACCTAGAATCGGTCTGTCCCTTTCTTGACGCCGTTTCTAAGGTCTGGTTTTGGTGACGTCAGCTTTCTGGCGCCGTTGCCGGGGATCGAACCCGGGTCACCTGCGTGACAGGCAGGAATACTCACCACCTCTCTTGAATATCCTGTTGGTTCTTCTATCCCTAATGACACATTATCATGATTTGAGTATTCAGCTGGCATACTATTTTCTGAATTTTTATTCTTACCTTGTTGTAATCCATCAAACTTTCTACTCAAATTCTCCAAGTGTGCTAGAACTTCCGTGTTTGACGTACATTCTCCTGCAAAAGCTACTTTTCTAGTGCTAGAACCGATTTCCCACATTCTGTTATTTTTGGAAATCTTTTCTATAGCATCGTAAACTGTTTGAGCTTCACTCATCATTAACGAACCACCACATGCATGATCTACATCTGCACGTGAATCCTTTCTTAGTTTACTGACGTAAAAGTTGAATTTGCATATCTAAAGAAAAACCATGATCGGGACAAGCTCTTAACAATTTTTTAAACCTTTCCTGCATTCCCAAGTGTTTCTTCGAGATCCTTGTCTAAAATTAGCAACCTCGACCTTTAATTCCAAATTCCGTCTGAGGTGAAATATTGTTTGAAATTCAGTTTGAATATCCTCCCAACTAGTTAACGAGTGGTGTGGAAGAGACATAAACCAATCTCGGGCTCGTCCTTTTAGAGAAAAAGGAAACATAGTCATCCTTGTTAATTCCTTATGAGCACCTTGACTTTTTGGTCAGTATTGCACGATTCTTGAATGATATAGAGATGATGATGTGGATCTTCATCATCTTCTCCTAGAAATTGGGCTCTTGCGTCAATTAAACCAAAAAGATGAGACTTAATTTTGAAATTATTCGCTCCTTTATTAGGTAAAAGTATGGGATTATTAGTCTGGTTTCTCCTAACAGTTTGATCACAGATAGGTCTTGGGTTTGGCGGATTGTTACGATTATTCTGGTTCCGATCTTGATTGTTCCTATTATTCTGATTATTATTACGATGATCAACAGGGTTTTGGCCATGCCCTAGAGCATGATCTAGCCTCTGCTCATTTGTTTCATCACTAGTTTCAGCCATTTCTTTATTTTTATTAGAAGATGATTCCGTTGGAGGATTTCCAAGGAGTCCTAAGCTGGTTTGACCACGTTTACTCTCTATCCGGAACTGCCTTTCGTAAGCGTTTATATCAGGCTTATAAGGAGTAAGTGAGGCTTTACCGCTTCTGGTCATCAACTAACGAAAATAGAAAAATGCTCGAGTTTTAAAGAAGAAGAAAATTGGTACTAAAAGAAAGTAGATACCAATGAAAAATAAAAAAGAAATGTGATAAGAAGAGTGTTGGTTTATCCTCGAGAATTTTTAAGCTAATACAAGTAGTAACAATAGACACAAAAAAAAATAGCGACTTTGTTCCCCGGCAACGGCGCCAGAAAGCTGACGTCACCAAAACCAGACCTTAGAAACGGCGTCAAGAAAGGGACAGACCGATTCTAGGTCATATGTCAAATTGTCATCAGTCCAATGTCCACAACTGCCCCATGCTAAACTTAGTTAGTCAAAACAGGTACCGAGTATAAATCTACCCCGGATAAAAGAGGTGATTCCATTTGTCAGATGGCCGATGTTATTCAAGAGGCTCCGGTTGTCAAGCGGATCGATTTAATACAAACGATGTAGTTTCAATTACCTAGGCTATACAGATCCTAACCGGCAGTGTACCGGGTCAAATTGTAGCTCTAGTCCGTGAGTCGTCGTCATTCTCTCGGGGAAAACATGGTAATTCTTTTAAGTGGGGTTAAACACCAAGAAGCTATTATTAACTCGATCTAAGTCGCAGCTTTTACTTTTCCTGGGTTAGATTATGTTAGTAGTTAGATTGTTAGAGTTAGATGTTAGTAAAACAAAGAAATAAATACAAATAGATATATAGATATATTTTTGGATCTAGCCAAGAATACTTTACTGAATCAATATCTTTTAGTAGAAATAAATGAGACGGATCTTCCTTTATTCAAGGTGTAAATTATATATGAATCGGTGTACTCCTAAGCTAGAAAACTCCTCCTCACACGAGCGTATGAAATTGTCATATGTCAAATGTCATCACCCAAGGTCCACAATCGCCCCATGCTAATCTTAGTTAGTGCGAACAGTACAGTACAAATCTACCCCGGATAAAAGAGGTTATTCCGTTCGTCAGACGGCCGATGTTATTCAAGAGGCTCCGGTTGTCAAGCGGATCGATTTAACACAAACGGTGTAGTTTCAATTAAACTGTGATTTTAACATTATTAAGATCTCGAGTACAAATTTCAATAAGATTCATCTTTCCAGACAAATCGGCCCCCGGGTAGGAAATCGGGTTCCGTTGTCACGTTTTCACTCGGCCAATTTTACCCTCCGGTTTTTCTATTTTTTATCTCATATCCTAACTTCTCTGGTCAGTTCATCGTCAGGTTATATGTTGCGATTCATCTTGATTAATTACGTCAATCCGAATATATTATCAATACGTTGCAAAATAGAAAAAGATTCATTATAATTAGTTTTAATCATGATTACGTAGTCGCTCATTCATTTTACCAAAAGATTAACTAATTCAGATTCATATCTTGGCTAGACATATTTTTAGTTTAACATAGTGATAGATATAATATATATATATATAAAAATAAACAACAAAAGTAATAACTTGATAAAATTACCCGTTAAGTGCAAATCAAAGCCGTATTCTCTGAAAATAACAACTTCTTCAATAACAACTTTCTCGGTAATTCTCTCGAGCATTACAACAGTACTACTTTTATTTATAAAAACATATATACATACATAGACATATGTATATACGGGTCTAAAATAAAATAAAACGAGAAAGAGATGAAGATCGGAGATGAAGAAGAGGGAATGGAAGAAATGGGAGGAGGTGGAGAAGAGAGATCTTGGCCAAGAGTGGCCAAGATGGGGCAAGGATTTTTATGGATATGGGGAGGTATTTATAGGGGAGTTGAGGAGGTTGTAATGAGGAGGTGATATTTGAGGAGATATTTTTGGAGAATATGCTAAGTATATGCCAAGGAATATGCTAAGCATATGCCAAGTTTATTATGGCATGTGGGAGGTATTGATGAGTTTGTTATGACTCATCATCATCATCATTAGTTAGCACATGGAGTAACATGCAACAAGTTGAGCCAAAAATATCCGGTTCGACCCGAGATATCAACTGTTCGGTAAAAAATTCATAACTTGAGTTGTAGACCTCCGATTGACGTGATTCAAAATGCGTTGGAAAGCTCATTTAAATATCTACAACTTTAGTCAAGAACTATTCTCCAGAAAATGCCTCTAATTCGGGTCAAATTTCCATCGAAAACAGGTTACGGTAGAAGCGCGTAGGAAAAATAATTTGATCCGTTGAACTCGTAAGCTTGTGGCATTTTCTTCTTTCCCTCAAAATCCATCTTTTAGGCTTCAAAACATGTCGTTACGTGGAATCTTGGTCAATATATAATCCTGCAATGAACCACCAAAATACCAAACGTAAATCCGACACGACACTCCGGTTACTAAACCGGTACAAAACTTATAAAAACTTATAAAAATACGATAATTTATATAATAACTACTACTTATACATTTGAATAAAACTTAGTAATTTTGACTTGATTTGATACAATAATGCTCAAAATGGTATCAATATTGGGGTAAAATGTCGTAATAATGATCATAAATTTATCTCTAATCAGACACCAATCAGAATTTTGGACCGGAAAGAAAAGATGATTAAGAGACAGTTGATTCCTTTGGTTCTGGTGCAATGGAGCAATCATTCACCGGATGAAGCTACTTGGGAAGTTGAGGACGATATGATCAGCGAGTTTCCAGATTTTATGGACTTACCAGGTATGTTCTATGTTTCGCGGACGAAACTCCTTTAAGGGGGGAAGAATGTAATATTCTGATTTTCGGGAAAGGGTAGACGTGTCATTTTGCGAAAACGAAATATTGGGTTCGGTTCCTTTTATTCGGAGTTTAAGTATTTGATAAATTATATATATATATATATATATATATATATATATATATATATATATATATATATATATATATATATATATATATATATATATCGAGATATATATGTATATATTTAAGGAGGAAAATCTGATTTTTTTATGATTAAGGAAAATAATAAGATTTTCTATTATTTTGGAATTTGTTATTTAAGGAAAATAAATCCCCACAACTCTTATAACCTACTAGAAATCAGATTTTTCCACCTCCAAATTCACCTTCAAGTGTAAGAGCAAGGAATAGAAATGAGGGAATTTTAAATCGCTATTGCTAAGGCAAATCTTAACGGTTTTCAGATCAGAGTCGAGCACCGGAATCGTTGTGAAGAAGGCTTCGTTTTGAAATCAGAAAAACGGAGTTTTGATGAGGTATGTTTAAGCCCTAATTCCTGTTCTTCTTTGAGTTTGATGGATTCAAACTCATCAATTCGTAGTTTTTATCGTTTAGAAGCGTGTGACCGAATCTAATCAAAGTTTGGATTTATCACATGTTTTTCTGCAGAAAAGATCAGTGTTTGCTGCTGTTTTTCTGAGTTATTGGAGTTGGAATAAGCTTTCTAAAAGGTAAGAGGCTCTTCCTACAATTTCAATTATCGTTATTGAGGTTTAGATCAAGATTTAAGATGTTTAGATGTAAGAAATATGTGTTTTTTTTGTTGGTCAATGATCCTAGATGCTATGGTATGATTAGATAAGTGGTTATGTGTTTTTCTGGGTTTTTTTTATGTTAATTAGGTTAGAAACGGTTTAGAAATCGAGTTTTGAAGATTTTAGCATTTTGGGAAAAACCCAGGCAAACGGGCGTTTGCACTAGGCAAACGGGTGTTTGCGATCATAGCAGCTCAAACGGGCGTTTGCACAAGGCAGACGGTCATTTGAGGTTAGACTTTTGATTCAGGATGTAGCCTTTTTTGACGGACGGGCGTTTGGGGTTAGTGGACGGGCGTTCGATGTTGAACGGACGTTCATAGGATGTCAAACGGGCGTTTGACCTGTTTTACCTTGTTTTTACTATTTTAGCGTTTCAGCTTGGTTTTCGGCTTCATAATCGTGTTTTCACTGTTTTAAACCCTTAATCATGATATGTTAACATTAATTAAACATGAACAAGCTTCGATTGAACTTCTGATTCATTCAGTTAAAACACCGAATGTACTCTTAAAGGGAGTTGAAGTTCGGATCCGTCGGAAGGGCATGAAAGGGCTTGTGCTTTGATGAACTAGAGTTCATCAATGTCTGTGTAATTGTTAAGATGTGATGTCTAGCTTTCTAAGTGAGGGAGTAGAGTGGTTAAGGTGAGTTTTATTCTGAAAACACTTAGGTGGTTAGTTAATTCACATTAATAATTACATACGTGTAGATAAAAGCTAAAACGTCATTCATTCTCGGTTAGGCACTCTTTCATATCGGCGATGTGATACGTTCATAAAAGGTGAACAACGCTACTGGCCTTAAATGGCTGAAGGGTAGTGGAGGAAATTCATCGGACGTATACGCATACCGGGGAGACCCCGGAGCTAATCGGTGCTAATCACCGTTAGTTAGCAAGTATATCTTCAGGCTGATGAACGCCATGCACAGTGTCCTTGAATGGTGATGTAACAAAGATAAGTTAAGTAGAAACGTTTAGTCATAACGTGTCGATGGGCATGGAATGAACCCTAAATTGAGTCGGTCTCATTAACACAAATCTTTTAATGATAAACCCTAATTAAATTGTAGCTTATACTTCTTACTTTGTACATTGTACTTACCTCAAATGCATGTTTATTTATGTGTTTGGGGGAGAGAAGACGAACACGTAAATGAAGAGTTCGAGGAGGACTTTGATGACGACGTTTGAGGATGCCGGAGTTGAAGACCTTGATTGTTTACTATTCGTTTATTTAAATTTATTTCATAGATTTGGATTATTGGGACAAGTAGTTTACTTCTAGTACTTTGGAATTCATACACTTTGGATTCGTTGGTTTCGTTTCGGATGTAATAATATTACATTTCCTCTTTAGTCCTGGAATTTCTATTCTTGGTTGTTTAAAAAAAAATTTTATCCGAGTCTTTTTAGTTTCCGGTTGCTTTTATTTGATACGACATAGTAGAGGCTTACATGTAATATTATTTATTTAATATTATGCGTGCCGATTTCCGGATAAGGACTCGGTGTCCGGGAACGGGGCGTTACATTTCCCTTGAGGATAATGGGAACGTTACTCGAATACCCGGTTCTACGGGAGAAGTAGTACCGTCCGGGGTGATCCTTCACACTCACATGGTGGTAAAAATATCTAAACCGCCGCACAGAGAACTTGATGCCAAACAAACAACACCAAATGGAAAATCCTATGATGGCCCTAATACCATTAGGGGCTACCTGAGAAATCCCTAAACTATAGTGACGCAGCACAGTTATGAGGGCCGGACAAAGAGGAAGCCTTAGTCCAACTTCGAAAAACTCCCTATGAATGGTGCAGAATCCCTCTGGAGTCTCATGTGCAAAGTTATGAGGGTCAGAAGGGAGCCTGGGTGAATACCTCTCTCTGTCTATCCCGTGTGTCTCACAAATCTCATCCAGATCTTCCTGAGATAGGATAGATTGGATACCTTCACTGCCTATGACTATCTCGTCATCGGCCATTTGGGTTCTTAGGGTTCCGGCAAAAATTCAAATAAAACCACCTACGGAATAAAATAAAGCAGTTTCGAACAGAGCAAGAATACAGGTAAGATTAAAAAATGCTTACTTGCAGGAATCAGAGATTAGGTAAATTGGGAGAGAAGAGTAATCAACAGCCGGATCTCAATCTTCTGATTTAAGGACCACAGTAGTGTGAAACGATTGATATGACCGGGTTATAACCCCCCCAACAGGTCTCGAAAACCATCATAATTCAAATCGTGGGCAACGACGCCTCGAATCTAGGGACAGTTATGACAACGTCATAACGACATCCCTGCCACCTGAGAAGTTAAGTGTTTAAAAACATCTGGACGACCGTGCCAAGCCACTACCTTAACAGATCAAAGCTGACCTCAATAGCTCAACTAGATATGGGGGCGTATGACGGGGTCGGACTAACACATCGACACGTGTCATCCCATATAAACACTATAAATGCAGACATAGAAGTTCAGAATCCTAAGGCTCAAGAGCCCCACCTTAAGGTCTAACAATCGGGCCTAACCTCCTGGCGGGAGGTCGGTTCAGTTGGCCTTCCCACTTCTTAAGGTCGGGGGAAGCGCGAAGGAGCTCAGCAGGCTCAGCTCGGACCTTGCAGGTCGGCCTGAGGACAAGATTCCACACGTGTGTAATATAAAATATAAATATGGAAAGAATTCTCAGCTATAAAGACTATAATCCTATATTTAAACCACCGTGATTATCTCCTACAATCAAGGGGATCACACCATAATTATCCATTCATTAGGGAACACGAAATCAGAGTCCAATAAGGACACGTCCCATGCAGGCCTAGGACACAAACACCCTTTATATGGACTACGAAGACTTGATTCCCGACTCATATACATGATACGTAGGCAACTTGAGATACATCTCAAGCCCGGTCAAAACATCACGAAAACCACCCCGTTACATCACGAAAACCACCCCCACTACATCGTTTCCTTGTTCTTAAATCTTGGAAATAATGTCAATAGGATAAACGACCCAGATTTTATACCGACGATTTCCAGCATCGAGGTTGCCATTGGAGGTGCTTCAACGGACAACAGTACTATCGAACTCCTACTTTTCACATCCAATTTCGCTGTTGGCTGCTAGACGGTGGTGGATGTTGTCATGTTGATGGAAGCGAGGCGAGTGAGAAGGTTTGGAAGAGCCCGAAGACAAGACCAAACACTTTTACCTCTTCGACGAACCCGCCTCTCCAACACGGTCTCCTGCTGGTAAAGTTTTTTCTTGGGGTCGGATTTTCATTTTCATTTTCAATTCCCAGACATCATCATATGCAGTGATATTTGCAGGTATTGTGATTTCAAATCGACAGTATTGAATGAACCTTTGTGTCGCTTTGGACGAAAATACTCCAGGTCCTTTATTTTCTTTTTCGTTCTCCTTTTTCCTTCTTCTATGTATCAGTTCCATGAAGAACACGAAAATGCAATTGTAGTGCACATAGGTTTATTTTCATAGCCTCAATGTTATATTTCTTTTTTCTGTTCTTTTGGATGCGAGTTTTTGAATTTATTCCGTGTAAAGTGAGTTGTTGGAAGAAAGTATTTGCTTTCCATTATAACTTGCTGCTGTCACTTATCTGAGATTGATCAGAGTTATTGCGACATGTGAAGCATATCTTTCACCCTTTTCATTGTTCAAATGGCAGGTTTTTGCAAGTTTGGTTTTCAGTGGGAACTGGATTTAGTCTTGCTGCATTGCTGGGAGTAGTTATGGTTAGTCACTTCTAATTAGTCACATGAAAATTAAAATGGTTCCAGTCATTGTTTTAATTAGTATAGTAAATTTTTTAATGGTCAAATTACATATAGTTTTCTCTCTTTCTGGTTTGAATGTGTGACAGATTCTTCTATGGGAACTTGGAAGAATGCTGCACCTATATCATGGAAACTTTCAGCTTGGTTCTCTTTATGGCGGAACTTTATTTTGGTTCTCTTCTGCGGTTCGTAAACTCTGTTGCTTTTTCATATTGTTAAGAGGTGCACTCTTTTACTTAGATGTACCAAAGTGAGTTGCAGTTTAACTCAGAGTTAAAACATTTCTTGGTGCAGTGGGATATTAGGAATACAGACATGTGTAGCCTTATCTACCATAGAAACATGGTTTGCTGTGTGTATGTTTGTATACTTTGTTTTGACGGCGAATTGTTTGTTTGCTTTTAGATATGTTAAATATGAAGTGTAATGTGATGATTTTCTGCTAAAAATCTGGGCTTTTATGTTTGGTCTGTGTAAACATGTCGATGATTAAAAAACTTACATAATCAGGAAGGAAAAAAGTCTGATATTTTATTATGAGTGGTGGTCTTTTAGTTAGGAAGTCATGGGCTCGCCTGTTCTTTGCCTCAAATGTGTTTTAGAGGTTCATCCCTTTGTACTTCCTTTGCCTTGTAGGTCTGGGTATTTCAGCGTCTAGAAATTTTGGATGGCCAATTACTCTTTGTGAGCATACTTGGAGTCTGGAATATGTTGGTTTCCTTTTAATACTCTCTGTCTTCTCATTGCATGTGCTGATGCCTATAATGACCTGTTGGTTAAGTACTAATAATTGTAAATTCATCATGAATTATTAGTTTGGTTAAATGACTGTTTTACGACCATTACACCTTTGTGTATTCTGCTATTGAGGCCTTGGTTAAGTTTTGTTGAGTACGCCGGATAACTTGTCTCTACTTATAAGGTGTTATTCTGCAGATTATTGGTTCAATCAACTCTTTGCCGGACGTCGGATACATTTGTATATCCTCAATTGTGTCTGTGTTTGTGCATGAGGTTGGACATGCTCTGGCTGCAGCAAGGTTAAGAAGCTATCTTCATTTTTACACTTTGCTGATATGCATTTATGTTGACTATTGTGTTTGGTGGTGTGCTTACGGCTTTATGAAAAAAATTAACGCCTAGCTCTCTGTATGTATATTCATGTTCCTTCCTTTTGAAGGAATAAGAAAGTAGAAAAATTGTTTCCATTTCCATCTTTCTCCAGAATATCTGAAGAGAGTGAATCTGGTTACATTTTTCTGTGGTTGTGTATTATAATTGGCTTGAAAGGTATATACGCTTATTCCATAAAGAAAGGGTGACCAGGGCATCAGGTGGAAAGGGAGATTGTTACAAGCTTGAGATCCTTGTTAGTAAATAGGGGGAAGTTGTGAAGCGTAAAGCAAATTAGCTGTAATCTTTGAGTTGCAAATTGATCAATTCATTTTTTCAAGTGTAGCATGCATGCTTGGGCGTGAATTTCTTGAGAGTAGGGTGTTTCTCTTTTAAAATGTTGTGGACTTCTATCCTTAAATGAAATTGTGTCCAAATAAAAAAAGAAAACGAAATGGGCCACCACATAAGTCATAGGTTTCAGGAGTATTAATTTTGTCGAAGAATGCGGTCAAAGTTAGTTAGCAATCAGGTAGAAAGATAAGTTGTATCTAGATAGGATAAGCAGAAGTGTTAGTCTGCTAGTCTGTTAGCATATTCTTAGTTGGTTTGTAAATATCTTCTAGGCTGTTTCATCTACTTCCTGTGTACATATTGCACACTATTCACTAAACAAGAATACGTTGAGTTCTATTAAACTACATAGTATAAGAGTATAACACAAAAATAAGTTGAAAAAGTGAAAGTTTGACTAGTTGCCAAGGGGTTCACCTTGTCCTATGTGATTGACTATCCAACGACTTTTGCTCTAGTGACAAAACTCAATACTATTCGAATTTGCTTTCTCTTGGTACCGATGAATATTGACTACTAATGGAAAAAATGCTTCCATGAATGGCTCACTAGAAGAAATGTTTACGAATATACCACCTGCACTAAGGACTTTCAATTCTAATTAAGTGTGTAAGCTGAAGAGATCCTTATATGGGCTAAAACAGTCACCACGTGTCTGCTTTGATAGTTTTGCAAAGGCCGTAGTTAGTTGTGGATAAAAACAACGCTTGTCTTATTGTAACATTATTTGTGAAATCCTCACTTGAAAAGAAGATATCCGTCTTTCTCAACTTAAGTACATATTAGAGTTATTAAAAGATACAGGGATGTTGGGCTGTAAACTCTCTGGTACCCCAATGGATTCAATGGAACATGTAATGATAGTGCTCCATTGGACAGTTGGGATATCAAAAACTAGTAGGACAACTCATCATTTATCTTTCACACACCTGGCCTGATATAATTTTTTTGTTCAGAGTGGTGAGTCAATATATGAATAACCCTATTAAGTAGGCACATGGAAGCAGTAGCTAGGATTCTAAGACATCTCAAGAAGCTGGCTGAGGTATTTTCAAATGCTGCCCGGGTAGGGAATGTTAGTACACTTCTACTATTCTTCCTTTCTCTAGGGTAACTTGGTCATTTGAAAGAGTGAAAAGTAAAATGTTGTTTCAGAAGCCGTGCATAGGCGAGTTTATAGCCTTAGCTTGTGGAATTTGTGAAGGAATTTGGATAAAAAGTGCTTAGTAAGCTGAGAATGAAAGGGAGTAATTTCATTAATCATACTGTGAACAATTAAGCTGCCATAAGTATTGCTAAGAATCTAGTTCACCATGATCAAACAAAACACATTGATGCAGACATTTTATTTCAGAAAAAGTTGAAAGGAAAGTAATTGCTGACATACAAGGACTCAAATTGCTTACATACTTACCTAGGAACTTCCAAGAACTATCTTTGATGCACTGATGTTGTCTATGCTTAACATCTACAACCCATCTTTGGGGGTTGAAGAATTTAGTCAAAGTCATTTACTGTAGTATTCTAGTTGAAAGATAAGTTGCTGTATCTAGACAAGGATGGATAGGAGTTGTTAGTCTGTTAATCTGCAAGCATATTCGTGATTTGTTAGTAAATATCAATCCTAGCTAGTTTGTGCCGATTACTGTATATATATTATATTGCACACTATTCATTGAGGATAATAAGTCCCCCCTTACCCCCCTCTTCCTCATTCTCTTTCTAGAATCTTGTGAAACCGAAAGACAATGTAATTCATATTTACAATTTAGTTGTACCAAAAAAAAAAATGTTTACATGGTACCATGGAGTATCACAAAATGGCAAGTTGCAAATTGAATCAGTAAAAGACAATTGAAGTGCTTAAGTTTCATTATATTGGTGATTTGATTTTCATACTGTGATTTAATGTCTTGTCACTTCCGAAATGGTTGGCTACAGATGTTTTGATTCGATAGATGAAAATAAAATTTTGTACTAGTATAAATTCGATCTCTTACCAATTTATGTAGCATCAGATAAAGTTATTGGCCATGATGGCAGACCAGTGAGTAGATAAAAGGAAGAAGAGTCTTTGCTTCTCTATTTTAAACTAATATGAGTGATAACAATGTTACATATTATGTCAAACTTGTGTTAACTGGAAAATTAGTGCTAAGCATTTGCAATCTAACCTTTTGAAATAAAAGAAATGAAATGGAATAATGCGATTGAAGTGGAATAAGCAAATCTTAATTGGTCATGTTCTTATACTCTCTTTCATGGAAATGGATAACAATTCATAGCTATTACCATGACAGCAATGAAAGGTTGTTACAATGCTCTATTTGTGTTCTATTCTCGATCCTAATTGAACATTAGAAAGGGGTACACATCCCCTTGAAGGCCGTATGCCTAGATATGACAAGCCACCAACTACTAAGAAAAGGAATAAGGTGTGCATATTCTAGATGGAGGAATTTCATTATACATTTGCTACCAGGAGCGGCGGCAGTGAGGCCTTACATGGGTCAGCTGACCCCCTTCAAAAAAAAAATTTATGTATTTTTTTACCATCTATAATTTTATTCACTAATATTAGATTATTGACCCACTAATTTTTTTAAATATTGACCATTGACCCGTAATCATACTTGGATATTTAAAATTTATGCATTAGAAACTTGTTTGTGGCCCAAATGTAATTAATAATAATTTTTAGTAACTTTATTTTGTAAAAAAGATTAATTTTAGCAGTATTTTATTCCTAGAAGAAAATAAAATACGAGGTGACGCTCTTGATCCCAGACCTGTATCTTAGAATTCCTGCAGCCGCCCTTGTTTGCTACTGTTGGACTATTCGTTTAGACTTCAGGATGTCTCTGGAATTTATGTAATTAGAAACAGCTGTGTTATTATGAGAAATTTTATGGTACAACCATTGTATCAATGGTACTGGATGGATGTGATTCATCCAACTAACCCCTACATACTCCTACTATGTGAAAGAGTAAAAATGGTTACATCATGTCTATCCACTTGGTACATGGTTGTACCTTAAATTTTTCGGTGTTATTATAATGAAATTTCTTGTAGATCAATTACTGTGCAGTCAAAACATGTAGTATAGTGGATTGTCTTACAATTGCTGCTGTAGGCACCGTTTATGCACTAATCAGTGAGGGCATACAGATGGAGTACATTGCTGTTTTTTGCGCAGTGGTGTTTCCTGGAGCTCTTGTGGCGTTTAATCATGAGCTATTACAGACATTATCTCGAGTTGCTGCTCTTCGTGTATACTGTGCTGGAATTTGGCATAATGCAGTTGTAGGTGCCTTACTTCCTTCCTTTGTTTCACCATTAAGGTGTTCTTAGCTTTGTGGCTTGTTTTCGGAGTTGATAAATTTGACTCTATTGCAGGCGTGTTTTGTATGTGCCTTTGCTTTGTTTTTGCTGCCTGTGATGTTGGATCCCTTCTATATATATGGTGATTGTCCCATGGTATTTTACTATATTTATTTATATTTACTTTGGAGCAGTATATCGAGCTGTGAAATCCACCTCTTTATTTAATGAAATATCTGATAAAACTGCATATAACAGGCCTAAATAACTTGGGCCTTCCCCAAATCCACATATGCCAGATGTTGCTATGCATTGGGCTCCTTATTAATTTTATTTATTTATTTCTTCTGTCATTGAGACGGTCATTTGCAGTTTCTTACAGCCACCACATATTTTAATGTTTTTTTTTTATTTATTTTCTTTATCTGCTCTAGGTTTTAAATGTGTCTCCTACATCACCATTATCAACTTATTTGTCTCCTCATGACCTTGTCATTTCTGTAAGTGGCCTCCGGATTCACAGTGTGCAAGAGTGGAAGGAGGCTATTGCCATATTGAATGAGCACAAACTCAGCAAGTTTCAGAATTCGAGTGATTTTACAGCTTTTGGGACACACATTGACAAAATTGGATATTGCGTGCCACAGTCTCTTGTCAAAGGGAGCATGACTACTCAACTGGAAGGCAACAGTGCAAGTTGCAGTGATGAACTTTATGCATTTTCTGCTATTCCTTGTTTGAACTCTTATACATTAAAGGAAGTCGATGACAAAAATGATTTTCCAGTGAGAGGTGCTCAAGTAAGTATTCACTGTTTCAATCCTGAAGATGTCATAAAGCTTAAAAGATGTGGTCATAGTCAGGTGGATGACCACATCAGTTCAGCCAGCTGCCCTTGTTCGGAGGTAGGAAGTAAATAAATTAATGCATGCCACAATATATATGTATAATTTTTCTTTATGGTAAAGAATGTGTGTAAAATATATTTTCCTGTCACGTATTATCATATGCATAGGCTTACGGTAGGCTTATACGACTGACCCTTTCCTCGGGGCAGGATGCTTCCATGAACCAATGCTGCCCTTCTGTCCAATGCATGTTAAGACCAAGTGGGTTCAAATGATTGTCTGTGCATGTCCTGCAGGATGAGTCTTGTTTTGCTCCAGTCCAAACTCCAGTTCAAGCCTGGGTTGAAATCACATACTTAAGCGCTCAAGGATGTCCTCATACTGCGAAAGATTCATTTCATGAAGTCAAGAGTGCTGATTATAGGGACATAAACTGTAGTCAAAGTTTTGTTTTTGTGGGAGATGTAATCTCATTGGAGCGGTCACTCCAACTGACATCGTATAGACCTCGTTGGCCAAATGTTATATCCACGCGTCTTCCCAATGTATTGGAAAAGCTATTGATTTGCACCTTCCATGTTTCTCTTGCTCTGGCTCTTTTCAACAGTCTACCGGTATGTCTTTTGATACTCTTGTTTTACATACAATGATATTCCCTAACGTCTGCTTATACATTTCCTTTTTCATTCTCAGGTGTATTTTCTTGATGGTGAATGCATCTTAGAGATGTTGTTGCAATATCTTGGTTTAACGGTAACTAAGACAAGGGAAAAAGTGCTCAGGTGGTTGCTACTTATAGGGTCTCTCGTTTCTCTCCTCATTTTCACGCGGAGTGTTGCTTTCTTTTAGTGTTGACCAGTATTTTTTCTTAAGGGTTTATCACTTTTTTTTGGGTTGTTTAGTTATTAGAGGGTTTCTGCTTCCTTTGGTAGATAAAGAGGGCTTTGCATTAGATAAAATAGAACTGCCTAAACCCTCTTTATCTAATACCAGAAAATGTGAGGGTTTCTGCTTCCTGACTTGAAATGTCAAATATATTGATCAAGATTGCAGAGAATGTGTGAAGTTCTGATGAACTTCTAATGTAAGAACTTGTTGTGTACAAGTGTAAAAGCATACAAAGCATCCAGACAAGACAATAAAGATTGCAGAAGAACACAAGCATATAGTCATTGACAAAAAAGAAGGTATGAAAAACATGACTTGCAGTCAATCATGTAACATACTATTATGTCTATATTTGTAAACCTAGAGGAGAGTTTGGACATCCTAAAAGTCAATGCAACTGAGATTCCACAATTCCTTGTAAATGCTGATGATAAATTGAATGAGCTAAAGAAAGCTAGAGGAGAGTTTACTGATGAAGAAATGGGGTTAATTATTAAATACTCAGAGCCCACTGATAAAAGAGTTGGTTTGGATTTTCGTCTCTACAGTCTTTTCAAAGATTTACCAGCAAGAGAAGGAGTATCAAGGAAGAATCTCTAGAATCGTTCCTACATATGCAGAAGTTACTCATGCACTACTTCAATAAACTCAAGAAATGGGAAGCAGATGGTATTATTGATAAGGAATCAGAGAAAATTGAAAAGGCTGAACCTGAATTTGTTCAAAATCTACTAAGAACAGCCACCAATGAAAGACTAAGGGCAACTGTCTTCACCTTCGCGGTACTCTTCAAAAGCAAATTCTTCAGGAAACACAACTTGTCTGAATCATGGAACATTTGGGCAAGCATCTATGGGATTGAAAGCCAGCCACTAATGATGCTAGGAGAACCGTTGCAGAAACTTATGATAATCAATTCTCTTTATCTGTCAAGTAAAAAGAAACTGTTTTCGAATTATTTTTATTTGTGTTGTATTTTATTAACCAACATTGTAACTCAGTTATCAAATAAATTCTCAGTTTTTCAGTTCACCTTGTCATTTATTGTATTTTGTCTTATCTTTTTGCATTGCTTTTAAGGAGGGTATTGACATCATCAAAAAGGGGGAAATTGTTGGAAATAAAATTTATGTTTTGATGATGATTCATCGCTTAATCAGTAATTGTTACTAACCCCATTGATGAAGTATCATAACTAGCTGTTATACTGCAAAGCAAAAAGATGTCTAGAGATTAATGTATAGGACGTTATAGAGTTTGATATTTGTATAGGTTAAATCAGACAAGCATTGTAATAGATATAGACTGTGAATTGGAAAAATAAGAAACTGAGATTTAGTTAAACTGAGATTCAATGAGAAACTGAAAAACAAAGTACACCAATATGAAACTGAAGAAGATAAGTTCGTTGAGGGTCACAGACTCAGTTGGCTTATCCAGAATACTGAAGAACTGAGAGTCACAGGCTCAGTTATAGAAGATTGAAGAATTGAGGGTTCAAACTCAGTTATGAAGACTACGTCGATATTGTAAAGTTACACTTCAGGCAAGATTGTGGTGACCTGAACTGACTTTATGAATCTTGTATGAAGACCTAAGAATCATAAGGACAATGAATTCTTAGAAGATAATGAGACATGGCGTACTCTGATTAAGTCAATTATAATCAGATGAAAAACTGGAGTACTGATATTTAAAGAAGAGTAAAATCTCAGTTAATGCTCCAAGTCAGTCAAGAAACTGACAAGTAATAATCTCAGTATAAAACTGATAAGGAAACTCGGTTTTATATGTCAGTCATCCAACAACTGATGGTACAGACGAACGTTGTAAAGGAAGCAATTCTATTGGATGAAGCACTGACACAGCAGAACGGTCACAAAATATAGCCGTTACAAGATTCAAGCAGGATGAACGACAAACCCCTATAAATAGATCACTTTTACAACAACAAGGTGAGTGTGAGCAGGAGGAATTAAAAACAGATTTAATTAAAAGATCTAATTAAGGGGGAAAGTCAATTCTGAAAGAATTCCTGCTAAGTCCTATATTGCAAGATCAAGAAATTTCTTCAAGTATCTAAGCACATTCAAGCACAATCAAGAATCTATCATTTGAAGAAATTCAGAGCCGTGCAAAATTTAATTATCCAAAAGAAAAGCTCAAATCAAAATTGAATCATAGTTATTGATTCAGGTCTCAACTTTGATTTCATCAAAGGTCTAGACTGTGAAGCACCAAGAAGGTGTGAAGGACAGTTGAGTGCAGTCAGGAAGACTGTGTTTGTGATGAGCTGGTGAAGAGGCAATTCTACCCTTCAAGGACCAGTGTTTCAAACAATTGAAGAGCAGCAATTCTAACTGTTCTACAAGTGTTTAGATAGTGAAGCTAGGGATTAGTCAAGGACTATCAGTTTAGAACTTTTTGTAACCGGGCCATCTCAAAGAAGTTCTAGTGGAATTTCCCTCCGCATCACAAGGGAAGAGAGGACGTACAGGATTACACCACCTGGAACCTCTATAATTCTTGTTTATTCATTTCATGCATTCATTACAATTTTTATTGTCTGGTTCTCGCATTTTAACCTAATCTACAAACTGGTTGTTATCAAAAGCCTAGTTTTATCCGCTACCAGTTGACTAGACTAAGAATAAGTCAGTCTTGACTTATACTCAGTTGAGTTAGCTGAACTCCGCACAAGTTAAGGGACAGGAACAAAACTGAACTAAGCATCGCTTTAAAGTTTCGAGAAACTCGCCTCTGGGACCTTCACTTGAAAAAGTGTTTTTGGTGACAAGTTTATTCACCCCCCCTCTCTAAACTTGTGTTACTTTCCAGAGGGACTCGAGCTTCTTTTTTCTTTCGTTCGGCGTGTGGGAAATATCCCGGCGCATTTATTAGCTAGACATGCTTTGTTAGTTAATGCTCAGACATCTTGAGGCACATCTTCCCCTGGTGATGTTTTAGCTGCTTGTTTGGCGGATATTAATAAATAAAAGTACTTATTCCCTCAAAAAAATTATGTATAATAATAATTATTGATCAATCAACGTATTATTATGTATAATAATAATTATTGATCACACTTGTATTTCTTTGGTCCCTAAGCTCTCCGCTCCCTGCGAAGTGTCTCATTATAGACCCATAAGCCTATGTAATGTCTACTACAGAATTTTGTCTAAAGTGTTGGCTAACGGCTTAAGAAAGTCTTACCTTCATGCATCAGCCCTAGCCAATCTGCTTTTATTTCTGGGAGATATATCACAGACAATTATATCATGGCTCATGAAATTCTAAATGTTCTGATGCATAGGAAACTTGGTAAAGATAAGTTTATGGCTCTCAAACTTGACATGGCCAAGGCATTTGATAGGGTTGAATGGCACTTTGTCAGATTCATTATGTCCCAACTTGGTTTTTGCGAAAAATGGATTGATCTTATTATGGAATGCCTATCCACTGCTTCCTTTTCTTTTTTGATTAATTGTACTAGAACTGGTTTTGTCAAACCTAATAGAGGAATCAGACAGGGTGATCCTCTGTCCCCTTATATCTTTTTGTTCTGTGCTGAGGGTCTGAGTCTTTTACTTCAGAATGCAGAGAGAAGTGGTCTTGTTCAAGGTATTGAGATCTCTAGGTTTAGCTCTTCCATTTCGCACTTGTTTTTTTGTCGATGATAGTTTGGTAATTTGTAAGGCTGGTCCTATTCAAGCCTCTAACTTACAGAACCTGCTCAACGTTTACCAGTCAGCCTCAGGTCAATCTATTAACTTCTCAAAATCTGGCATTTTCCTCAACAAGAATGTAGAAGATGACCTGAAAAATCAAATCTTAAACCCTTTTTGGGTGTTTCTGTGGCTTCTCACACTAAGTAATTGGGGCTTCCTTTGCTTCTAGGAAGATCGAAAAGAGATGCTTTTTCCTTTATTAAGAACAAAGTATCCTCCAAATTAAGTTTATGGAAGCATGGGCTTCTTAATCAGGGAGGAAAGGAATTTTTGCTCAAATCTGTGATTACTATGCTTGTTTCTTATCCTATGTCTGTCCTCAAGATCCCATAAGGCATGTGTAATGAATTATCGAGCCTTATGGAAAGATTCTGGTGGGGTAAAGAAGCTGGGGAAATCAAGGGATCCATTGGGTGAGCTGGAAAAAACTTTGTCAAGTTAAGGGTTATGGTGGTTTAGGCTTTAGAGATTTGAAGGCCCTTAATCTTGCTTATCTAGCTAGGCAGGTGTGGCGAATTTTGAAACATCCTAATTTGTTGGTATCTCAAACCTTAAAAGGAAAATATTTTTCCTGTTCCTCTTTACTTGATGCTAAGCCTTCTTATAATGCCTCCTATTTTTGGAAAAGCATTTTAAGTGTTTTACCTTTGTTTAAGGAGGGAGCTTGTTGGTGCGTTGGTAATGGGGGATCTGTCAAAATATTGGAGGACAGTTGGCTACCAAATAATAATCCTAATGGCAAACCCCTCACTCCTTGTAATCATTCTCCAAATCTTTTTTGGGAAAGGATCTCATTTCCGGAAATGGATGGAATGAAGAGAAAGTTAGGGACTCCTTTTGGCCCGTGGATGCTCATCATGTTCTGTCCCTCCCTATTAGAAACTGCAATAACGCTGACTCTTTGTCTGCCTACTTTTATTTCTTTAATAAACTCAATAGCAGTGTTGGTGTTGATCATTACCAGAATAATAATGCTACATCCTCTTCCTCTCATAATCTTTTGAATATGTTTTGGAAGTTTTTGTGGTGTCTCTCTCTTCCAAATAAGTTAGAACACTTTTTTGGGAAATGCCTCAAGGGTATTCTCCCTTGTAATACATAAGTAATAGGCTCAAATCTCGTAGCATCCCCCCTTTTTGCTCCTTTTGTGGCTCAAATTGTGAATCTACTGAACATGTTCTGATTTCTTGTGTGAAAGCCAAAGATATTTGGATGTTAGCTCCTATTTCTTGGCCTGAATTTGGTAGTGTTGCTTTCAGTCTGGCTGATTGGTGAGACAACCTTCTTGCTGTCAGAGATCAGACTTCTTTGAGGGACAAAATTTAGCAAACTATTTTCATTATTTTGGCACATATGGAAAGCTAGGAATAATTGGTTCTTCAATAAAAATCTCATTGATCCCTCTGATGTTATTTCTTGGGCTCTGAACGACTGGAATTTTTTTGTGGATGCTAATAATAAAAATGTTGAATTGGACTCTCCTAGAACTCATTCTGTTCCCCTTAATACTAGTGTCACTACTATGACAGGGCTGATTATGACTTTATTTTGCAAACGGATGCAGCCTGGACTGATCAATCCAAGCCTTCTAGTGCTAGAGTTGCGGTTTTTGACAAAAAACCTTTAATCTGGTCGAAATTTGGGGTCGATCATTCTGTAATTTTAACTCGACCCTCAGGAAAAGGGGTTTTCTGACCACGAACCATCTGACAAAGAATGAGAGAATCTGTGCGAACAGCTAAGCTTTTCCAACCCATATCAGCTTATACAATCATTTCATTAAAAAATACATCACTTCAACTATTGATTAAAAAAATGGAAAATTAGGGATAAGGACAAAATCTGGAATATTTTTAAGTAACAGGATAACTACATATTTTTATAGGTGAGAAGACAATCGCATAATTTTTATAATGGTAAGACAAACAAATGAATCCCTAAAATCAAATGAATCTTCCTGAATGAATCTCAAAATCAATGATTTCGATGATGAATTTTGATAAATAATCCTAAAATCAAATAATCTCGACAATGAATGAATTTTGAAAATTAGTGAATTTCGATAATTGAATTTCGGCAAATAATTTAAATAAATGAATTTCGAACACAAGTGAATTTCGACGATAATAATAAATAGTTTTTCTTTATGCAAAAGTTTCAAAAACTGCCCTTCTACAATTGATGAAATATTTCGTCCTTCTCCCTCATTCCCTTAAAAAAGCAATATCTGATATGCTACACTATTCAATAAATACCACAAATCAAATGTGCTTTTACCGCATATCATGAAGAATATGGTTGATAAAGTCGATTATCCTACACTAATTAAAGAATTTGCTTCTATATGTGATAGAAAAACGATATAAAAAGTATTTTGTGAATATTCTATGTGTTATTACTATGAATTCAGAATGATATATTATTGTTACCATCTTTATGACTTTATCCACTTTAAAAAAAATATTATACACTAAATCCAGAAGGCCCAATACGCCAAACTAGCCTCAAATCCTGAACCCTGAATTTCAGATGGCCGGCTCTGATTGCCGGCATGCTTAGAACAACCGTAGTGGTGCTCAAAATTAATTCTCTCCGTTCAGATGCTTTTTGACAAGTGGTTTTTTAGTATTGGTTAAATTAATAGAAGGAATATATATATATATATATATATATATATATATATATATATATATGAAAAGTGATTGATACAACACTCTAACGGTGAAAATTAGAATTCTTTGTGTGAGAGAAAATTGATATTCTCTATTACATTGTGTGTTTTTAGATAATGCATAAGAGAACCTCTATTCAAACTTGTCTAGAATGATCTTGTTATTTTGCTTTTACTACATGGATCTCTTCTATTCTGCCAAAAAATAAAAGTGCAGCTCTCTAGATTGGGTTCGTTAGGGTTGCTCATAGGGACGGCTAGTCCAAAGTAGCAACAGATATGGTAAGAAAAAAAAATTTAGTGAGCACTGGTTCTTAGTTTTTATTTGTTACAATAGTTGACTTATTTTATCTTTTCAAAAAAAAAAAAAAAAAAAAAAAAAACACTTTCGTTTTTAAGGGGAAACCAAGTATTCTCGAATTTTACTTTTACAAAGATTCACCTAGTAGACAAGTACTAATATTGTACTTATTGACCATTGCCATGCATAGAAACGCAACCATTCACCTAGTAGACACTTTGTGCTATTTTTACAATTTTGTATTTCCATCGTGAATATTTCGTATAGAGTAATGTTTTCTGTCTAAAGTGTCATGTTAAACTCCAATATTAAGGGTTTCACTCTCTTATCCCACAGGATAAGTAAAGATAATGGTGGATCTACATATAATAAATGCAAGAATCGCCTCTCTATCCGAAAAAATATCTAATATATATGTAGTATGACATTTGTTTCTTACTCTCTTAATTTTTTTTTATTTGTCTCTTTAAAAAATTTAATGCCCCTCTTAGGCTCTTACCCGAGATCCTGCGCCCGCCATTGAGTGGAGATGTTAATCAGAAACTCAATGGCCCGGAGTTATGGGGTTTTCCGCTTAAGGTTCAGTGCCTTAAACACCCAAGTCATTTACCATTAGGCTTATGTCTTTGAGACTAAAGAGTCATATATTAAAATCTAGGTGAAATGAGGGAGAATGACACCAATATTTCAATAAAGAGAATGACAGATTTTTGAAACTTTTGCATAAAAAATAAAACTATTTTATTTTATTTTTTAAAATTTTCTAGCGCCTTTTTTTTCTCAAAAAAAAAAAAACACACTTTCTCTCTCATCCATCTTTTTTAAATACTCATATCTCTCAATTTAGAACTCCAAATATGAAAATTCTTTCACCAAATTTTTCATTTTTTCATGCTCTTTATTTTGAGACCATATTCCGACGTTATTTCAAAAAATCTACAGTCGAAATTCACTGTCGATATTCACTCATTTTCGGGATTCACTTAGGAGATTTTGACAGTGAATCTCACGAAAACGATGTTATTATATCGAACCAAGTCTCAAAATGAAAAGCATTAAAAATAAAAAATTCAGTGAAATTTCAAAAGATATTGTTTGAAAAGAGGGGAAAAATTAAACTCGGGAACAACGTTCCAGGCGTCTTCAATTTTTAAATTTTTTTTTGTTTTCCTATAGAAATTATAAAAGTTGACTTTCTACCTATGAAAATCTTGTTACTTAAAAATATTTCAAATTGTGTCATTATCCCTAATTCTCTATAAAAACTAGGGGCAAATGTCCAAAAGGACACATATTAGACTTAAATATGCAAATAGGACACTAAGGCTCTGTTTGGTTTTGGGTTGGATTGAAGTTGAATTGAGTCATGAGAGAGAAAATAAAATAAAATAAAATCATGTAAATTAATTATTATAAAGATGAAATGTTGTATTGAAATTTATGTTGATGAAGAAATGATTGGTGAGAGAAATTGTAATGAAATATTATATTGATAAAGTAATGGTTGAATATTGTAGGTGGTGAATAAAATGAATTGATTAATATTATTGGTGAAATGATTGGAGAGAGAAATATTAATAAAATAATAAAATTAATAAAATAATAATAAATAAAATAATGGGTGAATAAAATATTAAATTGAATCCAAATGAAACCAAACAGGGGCTAAGGATTCTTATTTGGTTATAAAGACAAAAAATTAGTACATAGACTAACACACCCTAATTTTGTTTTTTTTAATGTTTTCTGGAGCATAAAAAGGTTTTTTTTTAAACCGATGTATTGACCATCACGATACAATGACCACCCCCGATACATTGACCACCGCAATTCAATGACCACCGCGACGCATTGACCACCCCGATGCATTGACCACCACGATGCAGTGACCACCCCGATGCATTGACCACCACAATGCACTGACCACCGCGATGCCTTGACCCCCACGATACATTGACCACCCCGATGCAGTGACCACCGCGATCCAGGGACCAACCCGATGCAGTGATCACCGAATTCATTAACCACCACGATGCAGAGACACCGCAATGCAGAGACATCATGATGAAGTGACAACGTGATGCAGAGACACCGCGATGAAGTGAAACCGCGATGCAGAGACACCGTGATGCAGAGACACCGCGATAAAGTGACACCGCGATGCACAGACACCGCGATGCAGTGACCACCCCCGATGCAGAGACACCGCGATGTTATAACATTTGACGATGTAGAGACACCGCAATGCAGATAATCGCGATTAAAAGACACCATGATGAATAGATGCCTCGATGAAGCTGCGATGCAGAGAAATCGCGATGTTATAACATTTGACGATGCAGATACATCGCGATTAAAAGACATTAAAGGCACCACGATGCATAGACGCCTCGATGAAGTGACACCGCGATGCATTGACCACCCCAGATCCATTGACCACCTTGATGCAGTGGCTACCTCCGATGTAGAGACACCGCGATGCAGTGACCACCTGATACGATTCCGGAATGATAGATTTGCCCTAGGACCTTCTAAAGGAATCAATGGAGAGCTCGAAACAACGATCTTAGATAATCCAACCTAAGAACGTTGGCAAGAACGCCACAACGCTTGCTCAAGGCGCTGATAAGTTCTCTAAGGGGTGTCTTCTCTACGACAAAGAGAAAACTCACCAAATGATTGTTTTAAGCCGACTCGACTTAAAGAAGAGAAACTTCTCTCAATATAATAATAATGATTTTCATAATTGATTGTTCATAATATTACAAGTAGAATGCCTTTATATAGGCTAGAAAATAGAAGACTAACAAACTCCTAAGCAATGTGGGACAAATTACAAAGTAATTTTCGCCATTTTATTCCCTAGTGGGCCTAACTTGACTATAATAAGCCCAAATGGCTTTTATTAGCTGAAAATAAATATTTGACCAAATATACTAACATATAGGCATCTTTTTCCATGGGCCTTACTATCAACTAGGCCCATAAGACCTTTATTAAATAAATCCAATGCAAAATAAAATAAAACAAGCCCAACAAAACTAATTAATGGCGGCACTCATTAAATCCAGGTCCATTCGCACAAATAACAGTCTTCATGGCTGCATTATTCAAGTCTTCAAGTCCTCGGGATGGATTGCATCATTCCCTCCCGGTTGGAAAGGATTCGTCCTCGAATCAACATCACATCGTAAAATTCTGCAACACGCACCAACCTTGAACAAACAACAACAATATTCAACGAAATACCGGGATCAAATACAAAGTGGATATATGCCTTCAAATCAATTGAACGTTGACATGATGAGCCAATATTTTCGAAGAAGCTGGGAAGGTAGCAATATAATCATAGCAACCCAGACTAGGATAGGCATCAACATGTGCAACAAATGGGTCAGTGATTGTATGCCCCAGTTTGCCACCAATATGATCAGGATCAACACAAACCAAAGGCAACATAGGTGCTGCATTGGAGGTATCCAACAGCTCGTGTCCTCTGCATTAGGCTGAGGAGCATGTGCCTGCAAATAAGACTCAATGAAACTGGAACAAGAATTGAGTATCGGGGCATCTTCTTTTGCCTAAACTAAAATCAACCCCTTTCGTGCTCCTTCCACAATAGACGCTTCAGACAACTCCACATTCGAATCAAAAACTTGAGGACCCTTTGCATCATTTTCCAATCCATCACAAGGAGCATGCAACTCCTCACGCTCAACATCACTCTCAACATGAGAATCCACTAATGTCTCATCAGCATGAGCTATCTCGTCCACAACTAATGCCTCATCACTCCCAACTACTTCTTCCACACTCTCTATTTTGTCATCCAAAATTTCAGGCTCATTCAAATCCACCACACTCTCACCTTCCTCCTTTTTCAACTCCTCCGCAAAAACACGAACAATCTCCTCGTTTTCCGCGTTAAGCCACCCATTTTCTTTTTGAATTTCAACCCACCGTTTGGCCTCCTCCGCCTGTAGTAGTTCAACTTCCTTTTCCAATCTATCCTGCAACTCTTGCGTCTTAACTTGCATAATGACCTTAATGTCTTCTTTCAACTTCGCAACGAGTGCACGATTATTCTCCTCAAGGATCCTTGCTATCCCTGCTAACATTCCCACATTTCGATCCGCTAACTCAGTTTGACGACTATGTTCCTTTCTACGATCCCGTCTCTCATAATGATCAAAATAAGGCATATTCCCACAATTATCTCGTGTTTCACTCTCCCCTATTCTCAGTCGTAGAAAATATCCGTCTCAAACAAATCAGAATTATGAACAAACCCTAGACATGAGGCTTTAGTCAACCGAAGGCTCCGATACCAAATGATACGATTCCGGAACGATAGATTTGCCCTAGGACCTTCTAAAGGAATCAATGGAGAGCTCGAAACAACGATCTTAGATAATCCAACCTAAGAACGTTGGCAAGAACGCCACAACGCTTGCTCAAGGCGCTGATAAGTTCTCTAAGGGGTGTCTTCTCTACGACAAAGAGAAAACTCACTCGCAAGTGATTGTTTTAATCCGACTCGACTTAAAGAAGAGAAACTTCTCTCAATATAATAATAATGATTTTCATAATTGATTGTTCATAATATTACTAGTAAAATGCCTTTATATAAAATTAAAAATAAGAAAGTAACAAACTCCTGCAGAATGCGACAAATTACAAAGTAATTTTCGCCACTTTATTCCCTAGTGGGCCTAACTTGACTATAATAAGCTCAAAATGGTTTTATTTCACGAAAATAAATAATTGACCAAATATACTAACATATAAAATCTTTTTAATGGCGCTTACTATCAACTGTTTCCCATAAGACCTTTATTAAATAAATCCAATGCAAAATAAAATAAAACAAGCCCAACAAAATTAATTAATGGCGGCACGCATTAAATCCAGGTCCATTCGCACAAATAACAGTCTTCATGGCTGCATTATTCAAGTCTTCAAGTCCTCGGGATGGATTACATCACCACCCCAGATGCAGAGACACCGCGATGCTGTGACCACCCCCGATGAAGAGACACCGCGATGAAGTGACACCGCGATGCAGAGACATCGTGATGTTATAACATTTGACGATGCAGAGACACCGCGATGCAGAGACATCACGATTAAGAGACACCGCGATGAAGTGACGCCGCATTGCAGAGACACCGCGATGCAGAGACACCACGATGAAGTGACACCGCGATGCAGAGACACCGTGATGAAGTGACACCGTGATACAGAGACATCGCGATGAAATGACACCGCATTGCAGAGACATTGCGATGCGGAGACACCGTGATGAAATGATACATTGGATAATGTTTAAAAGTATATTGGATAATGTTTAAAAGTATTAACATGAAACATGATAGAGAAAGAAATGAAAAACAAAACGTGAAAAATAGACTAAAATGTCTTTTCCCCTAAAATCTACTACTAAAAGAGAATATATATTTTATTTTATTTTGGGTGGGAGGAAGAGGGTTTTATTTTCGGGGTGGAGAATTATTTTCTTGGATGCATGAAGGCGACTTTGGTCTAAAATTACATTGAACTTGTGAAGAAACTTATATAATATGTCCATCTCTCAAATATCTTCGATGAATTTTCAACCCATGAAACTATATGACAAAACTTCCCTGAACAGAACAAATTAACATTAACATTAACATTAATTTTTTTGTTTTTCAAAAACATTAAATATCAAAGCTTGTCTTTTTACCAGCTTTCAAATGCATATCCTAGGCTGTAATCAAAAGGTATGATTAATCTATAGCAGAAAAGACAGTAATACTATCATTGTAGTCCAATAAAATTATTCCTCCCACTAGGTATATAAATAACCCAAAGGAAAACGAGAAATCTTAGCTAAACTTAAGATAGAACCCAAACCATAAAAAACCTAAGCCATGGTGCAGTTCTCATTCCTAAGGCTAAATATAATGTCAATTTTTGTACCATCGTTGATTTTCGGCCCAAACCCATATAAAGGGAGATCATCCCCAAAACCTGGGCCATGACTAAAGTCAATAAATCATTCATTTTCATTCTTCTTTAACAAAAACGATTCTTAAAGGATTAATTTTATTCCTATTGAATATAATGTCAATTTTTGTACCATCGTTGTTTTCGAATATCAAGGGGATACTTGGACTAAAAAAATAAATCATTCATTTTCATTCTTCTAACATAACAATTTTATTTATTGAATAAATTAGTTTTCTCTCTCTTAATATAACGCTAGGAGGAAAATTCTTCATTGTTGCTTTTTATAGGAGTCTGGGCCGTGTCTCAGTCCGAATGTGGCTGATCATCCTCTCGGACCAACTACTGATAATCGCCTTAGTAAGCTATTGCCCACCAACTAGCTAATTAGACGTGAGCCCCTCCTTGGGTGGTCCCTCCTTTTGCTCCTCAACATACGGGGTATTAGCAGCTGTTTCCAGCTGTTGTTCCCCTCACAAGGACAGGTTCTTACACGTTACTCACCCATTTTCCACTGGAAACACCACATCCCATCCGACTTGCATGTGTTAAGCATGCTGTCAGCGTTCATCATGAGCCATGACCAAACACTCCATAAGATTCATAGTTGCATTATTTAAAGCTTCCTTGTTCGTAGACAATGCGAATTTAGAATTGTCTTTCAATAAGAAGATGGCTTTTAAAGTTAAATCCACATGGAGTGATTCATCTGATATAGAAGACGGAAACTCTGATGAGCATGAAAAGACTTGCTTGATGGCTAATACATATTATGATGGAACTATCATGATGAGAGTGATCATGATGATGCAAAGAATGAAGCTACAAACAATGTTAAATATGAAGTATATTCTGACCTCACCGATATATGAAGCATTATTTAAAATTCATAAGGGTTTTGTTGCTATGAATGAGATGCTTATTAGTACGAATGACACGCTTAAAGCTAAGCATCAACAAGTTGAACTTTCTGAGATAACAAAAGTGGTTGACACCTTACTATGCATCTACTAATTCAGCTTTAATGATGTATGGTTTACATGCTGAGATTGATTTACCGAAGGAGAAGCTAAGTGATCTTGAATTTACTGTTTTGAAGTTTGTTAAGAGTACCAAGAATCTTGATAAACTTATGCATCCACTTCAAAATCAAAAAGGCAAATGAGGTTTAGGTTGTGTGGAACCAAACAATAGTGGATGAAAGTTAAAAGTGACTAGTTGTGTCTCAAGTGTATCAAAGGAACCATATAAACCTAAATTTTGTCAAAGAGAGCCTTACAAACCACCTCAAGACAGGTATCAAAAAATGCATCAACCTTAAGGCCCCGCCTCAGCAAGCTAGAGTTAGTTATTAGATTTTGGTTGTTCTTTTCTTGCTTTCTTGTGTCCTACTTCTGAAATTTGGCAGGCCGCCTAGGTGGGAGCCCCTCCCGCCTTAGCGCGACCCTTAGAATATGACAAGACAATCTGATCGCATTGTTTCTGTTTTGCATATCACAGTGCTGAGGTTGATTTGGTTCTGGAAGTAGTTTCAAATCTTTTGAAGGTAAAAGTCGAGTCTTGTGCGTAAAGTTTCCATGTTAGACCCTGATATTGACGGAAATATCACATACGGATGATGCGATGGATATCTAGTTGTTTATGTGTGATTTATCCAATTGTAGTGTTGAACAATCTCAAGAAAAATGTGAAGATAAATAATGGTGTTTCAATATCATTTTCAGTAATGTGAGTACAATGGGGGGTGTTTTTGGGGGGAGTAAATGCACCGTGGCTACCTACGTACCATTGGATGCAAGGGATCAAGCCAGAATAACGTAGTGTTATCCTGTATTTCACGTAGTTCTCACGGAAGAGGGAGTTCCGCTATTTATAGGGACTATATTCGGAGGTTACAAGGAGGGAAAATGAAAGACAAGTACAAGCACAAGTAAAATGTTAGGCCGTGAACGAGCTTTTGGTCGGCCGAACTTCCTTTGCGAGTTGAGTGACGATCCAAAAATCGTCGGGGTAAACATCTAGGGTTCTTTCTCTTGATGATAACCTAAGGATGCTCCTTCGATCTAGAAAATAGTAAAATAGAGGGTGTTTTGGTGGTGGTTTAGACTGCACTTGAGATGTTGTTTCTCAAGCTGCCTACGTATCCAATGCGTGAATTGGAATCAAGTCTTCGTAGTTCCTTAGGGATGGTTTATATAGAGAAGAGCTATGCCCTAAGGCGGCGTGGGCCTTGTCCTTGTTGGGCTTGGATTGCCGTGTTCCCTAAGGAAAAGATAAGGATTATTTGATCTCCTTGATTGTTGGAGATAATTACGGTATTCGAATATTTGTATTTAAGTGATAAAGATTGGAGCCTTTATTGCTCAGGATTCTTTCGTAGTTATCCGTTTATCATAAACGTGGGCAATACGATTAAGGACGGACTCAGGCCGACTTAGGTGACCCGAGCCGGACTGGTGGAACTGATCTACAGAGGCCGGGGAGATTAGCCGAGCTGTCATGAGCTCGGGGTCTTGTGTGCAGAATAGAAGGTCTGAGAGGGACTTAACCAACTGATAAGGTTGCTCAAAGGTTGGCTAGATTACAAGTGTTGGCCGACCCGCACAGGTCGGGGCTGGACCCGGACCTGGTCTCGAGGATTGGAGGTCGGTGCTAGGTACGGTCGATCCGGGAGAGATGGAGTGACTAGCCGGACTGGGTCACTCGCATCATTTCTCTCTCCCTACTTAGTGTTGAGCCACTGAAAAGGTGCCACGTAGGTAGGTCCATTTTCTGGCAGCATCATAAGCCCCCTAGATCCAGCCGACCCTTGGTTGGTCGGTTCGGATCTATCGAAGTGGTGGCTCGACGCGGAATGTTTAACTTGTGGATTTTGAAGTTGATTTGAGGTCGCCAGGTGGAAAAGCTAGCTGCGATGTCGTCACGGCTATATCGGGAATCAAGGCGTTGCTACCCACTATGGTGGTTGCGTGGCGGCGCTCAAGAACAAGGAAAATATTGTGTTTGGGATTATGAGCTGAGCCGTGTAAGGCTTCCTACGTACCCTTAACTTGTAAGGGATCAAGCCCAATTTACGTAGTTCTTTGAAGATGAGAACCCTCTTTTGTCAAGGGTGCGATGCTTCTATTTATAGGGCCACGAGTTGGCTGTTGGAAGAGCGGGCGGGATCGGGAAGTCGCCAAACCCGCAATCGGTCTTGGAGTGCCAAGCTGAAGAGTTGGCGAAACGGGAGCCTATGGCGAGTCGAGAGCTTTGGGGCATGAGAGTGTTGTTTATGAACTTTGTTGCTTATTTGTGTAGGCTTTGTTCACGTTAAAGGATGGCGGACTGGTGGAGCGAGCGGGTCGAGCCCCCAGTGCTTGGCATCAGACTAGTTGCTTGTTGCTTTATTTCCGTCACCTAAGCTCATGACAGCAATCTTGATGGTGCGAGGCAGTCGTGATCATGCTGGGCTTGGCCTGGCCTATTAAGGGGCGGACTGACTGGGCCGAGGGGACCTATCTGTTTCTAGGCTTACGATAGGCTAGGTTCAGATCCAAAGAAAGACATGGTGCAAAGTTATACCGACTTGATACACCGTTGGTTGAATTGACTTGTTCTAAAGCGATCTACTAAGATAACGTAAGGCTCATATAAGCATAATGTACCGGTGTTGCGCTTAGATAGCAACCGGTTTCAAGCGTGTCCGACTTGAGAGCGTAAGGACACAATTATGAGAAGACTTGCTCGGGGGCGAGCTTTAAATATGATGCCGAGCCGGAGCCGGGCATGCAAAGCTCAGATTGCCTATCTTACAGAGTTTATTGAGTTTGAACTATGGAGCAGGAGCCGATCTCTGGGATGACTGATGTGGAGCTAGATGATGATGGCTTCGAGGCCATGGGATACGCAAGCTTGCTTTTCTTATTCGAGTGTTGTATTTTGATAGAGTTTCTTACTTGCAGGGAACCTAGATCGGCTAGGACATGTTTCCCGGGTTAGGAAAGTTTACTGGAGATTTAAAGAAGATTGCCGACCTGAGGCAAGGTCGGTCTAACTATGTCTACACTTTGAGGGTGGATAAGGCAGAGGGTCAGATTGCCGACTCTGTCAGAGGCAATCTACCTAGCGAGGCTTTTATAATATGGGCATGGATGCGGTCTATGACAACCGTTTGAAGGACTTCTCGGAGGGAGTGAACATTGTGTCTGAGTACTCCTGCCGCATCACGCTGCTACTCTTACTTCGGCTCTTGCTTTTTCTCGAATCACCGTAGAGTCCAAATTTTGGTTCTTAGGTCAAAAGGCTTGTGGACTTGTAGTTTTTTGCTTTGAAATTCTATTTCAAATGAAATTGTAATCCATACAATTTGATAATAGAATGAGTATTTCGTTAAGTTCTTAGCCTTAAATCTATTCCGAGCACTTCTTTGAGTACTTAATTATGGTTGAGGTATCCTGCCCCTAGTATGCCATGCATTAACTTGTAGTTTTAGATGGCATACTAAAGGTTTGGTCATGTTTTTGCTTGAGTTGAGTCTGACTTGCAGACTGAAAGAGATTGGTTTACAAACTCATTGAGTCCGATCTGTGGAGCTCAATTGAGTCCGACCCGTGGACTTTGGGTCGTGTCCGACTTGGGGACCTAATGAACTTGTCCGAAAAACTTTGCTGAGAGTGTCATATGAGGCTCAGTTCGAGTCTGTCCTGCAGACTTAGGATTTATTTTTTTACTTTGACGCTATACTTTTGGTAGTCTCACTAACCTTTTTAATTTTGCTTATATAGGGGACCTTGGTTGGTCAGGAGGTTTCCCAGAAGTTGGGGGAGGCCTCCAGTCTAATATCAGCAAGAAGAAGATTGCCGAGTCGAGGAAAACCCGAGGGGAGCTCGGGGGCACCGTCGAGCTCGAAGGTAAGGGGATATAGTTTTCCAGGATCAGTATTTGGTCAAAGAGGCAGAGCTGACGTCCGCATCGAGCCAGTTGGATGTGGAGATGAAGGGTAGGGATTAGGTTGTTTTCGAGCTCCAAACAAATTCGTCTGAGCTGGTAAGGTATTTTTATCCCGACGAGCCGGGTCTACAGCAAGCGGGTGAAAGACTAAGGCAAGAGTGGACATTGTGTCTGTTGTTTCTTCACTCAGGGATACGGAGATTAAGGCTTTGCAAGCTCAAATCCTAGTTGAAGAGGGTAAGTTGAAGTCCTTGGCAAGCGAGCTTGCTGAGGAGAAGAATATGAAGGAGAAGGAGGTTGCCGACCTCCAAGCAAGGGTGGCCGAACTGAAGGCCATGAGTATATCCAGTTCGGTGTGCCGAGGCTATCCAGGAGTATAAGGCTTCGGCGGATTTTGCCGAGGCCTTGAAGGTGCTACTGACCCCGGGGTCTTAAACCATGGGTATACCCAGGGAGTGGACTGAAGGATGCAGGTTCTTAGATCTAAACGAGTTAGATCTACGCGCAGCGGATGGATCACGACTTATACATCACAATACATAATTAAAGGACTTAAACTACTACAAGGGGGTTAAGATCATGTTACCAATAGTAGGAAGAGAAGCCAAGATCTTCCGATGTGTTCTCCAAACGGCGGTTGGTGGACACCCTTCTTGATACTCAAACCTCCTTGATATGCAACACCAAGAAAAACTTAGAGTTTTTCTTCTTCTAAAACCCAAGACAAGAAAACTAATTTTTTCTCTCATTTTTGCAATAGTGGTCGAAATTTGCCAATGAATTAAGGCTTGGGAGAACTCTCTTTATATAGGAGAGTAATCCTTGTCCTCCAAAGATTAAATAATTAAGAGATAATTATTACATTAATCCTTTATTCCAAATAAAAGATAAATAAAATGATTATCCCAAACAAATTAGGATAAATCATATTATTATCTAATATTCCATGAATTATCATTTAACAAATAAATGATAAATCACATGTCAAATAATTATCCAAGAAAACTAATTTCTCTCTAATTATCATCAATATTGGCGCCACTTGTAGGGTTACTAAGCCCACATAAAATGTCTTTTATGTGTATTATATTATTTAGCCCAACTAAATACTATCCATGCATATCAATTAATTAGCCCACCAATTAATTATCAATGAGGCCCAAATAACAAGATTATTAGTCCGAATTACGTAAGCCACATCGGGACCATGGACCTATAACTAAGAGTAGCTCCAATAATTAATTATTCATCGAACCGAATAAGTACATTAATTATTAATTCGGGATTACGCCACCATAAACCCGAAATCGAACTCTACCGATCATAGATGTATACTTATACTCAACCCATAGAGTGAATAAGCGTCCATTGATATAATCACTACATACGGATTAACCCTCCATAGATCGTCCATTCTCGAGTGGGAAGTCTCCGTGAACCCGACTTTCGAGAATATCTTATCCTTATTTACCATTAACCCCTGGATGATCAATTAGTTCACATATCCGACTAGTGATCAATTAGTCTAATATGAACTCCCGGAATCGATCACTTTCTTAAGGTTAACAAATAAGGGATCGTCTCTCTACTTCCCGCAGAAGGAATGGATTCCATGTCCGTGAAAATCGTAACTACTCACTCATCCTGAGATAGTGCCAATGAGAAGTGGCTTGGAACACATATTTAAGTGAACCGTAATTAACACATCAAACACTACCCCGGACAAGCAAAGACTCGTGATCACCTCGAGATTAAGGTCGATCCATATATGATCATCTAATGATTAAATAAGATTCCTCGATTACGGAATTATATCGAGAAATTCGATTAAATCGGTCAAGTCCTATATGAATGCCATCATATATAAATGCCCCACGTAGGTACCCTCTCACCGGCATAAATCGATATAAGACTATCACACCCTAAGGTGTTCTCAAAGCATTATTGGTGTTTTAATCAAGAGACCCTAAACTCGATTAAGTTCACCACGGACTAATCTGCTTAAGTATATCTCCACTAAATCAATCCTCACGTGTAATCCATACACCGAAAGTTAAGTGGTTACATACTGATATACTTAGGGTTTGCAAAGATGTATTACTTTACAAGCACAAAGCAAGTAACTAAAATGAGATAAATTATGTCATCCATTATTAAAAACAATTACACAAATTGTCTTTCGGGCACTACACCTAACATGGACGAGGCGAGGATTCAATATCCTTCCCTTGTGCTGGACGACCTTCTTAAGAAGGTTTATTACAAGCGAGGAATGAGTGCGGTCTACACCGAGAGAGTGTCCAGATTTTAAGGCCGGGTGGACATCGTTTCCAAGTATGTTGTCCAAATTGACTACTACTTCTGGTTCGGCTCCTTCATCAGAGCCTCAAAAGAGTCTTACTCCAGACTCTTAAAGTTTTAGGAGTTTGTTTATTTTTGATTTGAACAATTTCGTACTTTGATTTTATTAAGGAAGTTACTTTGTTTTGTAGTCATGCGTTTTCATGAGCTTTGTTAAGCTACTTTGTTTTGTTTTGTTATATTTTCGGAGGGGTGAGCCCCCCAGTATGCCATTTATTAGTCTTGACTTTTGGATGGCATACTTGTGTTGTTGAGCCTGCCATGGGAGTTCGGCCCGCGCATACCTAAGCTAGTTACTGACGCTTGCTATGTAGTTCTGAGGTTTTCAGATTACATATTTATGTTTGTATGTAGTGCCGAGCTCTATTCGTGAGCTCGGGAAACTATTCGCTAGGTACTAAAATCTCACGAGTCAATTAGTTCCCATCTTACGATGAACATGACTAAGTCTGATTGTCTTTAGTATAAACTGAGTTAGTCAGGGTTGGCCTAACTAATCACGTAAAGTTTTAAGGTCAAGGCCAGGTTAGTACTGAATTCTTGTATAGAGTTTTAAGGGCGAGCAGGTGAAAGTTGCTCTACTTGTTTTGAGTTGTCTGTTATTGTTGATGAGTTTTGTTGTATTGTTGGGGATGTATGGTATCCCCCCAGTATGCTATTCATCAGTTTTATCTTTTGAATGGCATACTTGTTCCGATTCTGTGTTGCCGGGCCTGTCGCGTGCGTTCGGCTCGCTCAGGCCTGTTAGTTATTCAGTTTGCAACTTTGAAGTTTGCACACTTATTGCTGTATGTAGGACCGAGCTCTATTCGTGGGCTCAGGAATCGTTTTGTTGGAAACTCTAGTCAGATTAGCTTTATCGCTAAGGCGAGCGGGACTAAGTCTGATCGCCTTTAATACAAACTTAGTTGATAATGTGAAGTTGTAAGAGCGAGTAGGTGAAAGTTGCTCGATTTCGAGTCTAGCCTGTAGACTTAATTAGTTTGGTCTTTGCTGATCATGTTGAGTCCGACCTGCGGAGCTCAAGTGTCAGCCTTAGCGTTTTGAGTGAAGTCCGCCCTGCGGAGTTTGACTTGTCTGGCCTGCAGACAGTTTAGCATGAAAGTTCGTTTGATCCGCGCGGGTGGCGTGGATGTATGTTTGGATGAGTTGAGTTAGAAGTTTAACTGTCCTCACGTGTTAAATTTCTATGAGCTGAGTGGGATTTGTCAGACCTTGCGTGTTTTTTGCTGAGCCCGACTTGGCGCAGCTCAGGTATCATACTTTAAGGGAGTCAGAAGTATTTCTGACTACTTTAGTGAGTTTGAAGTTCTGCAAACTTTACATACGCGCGTCTATTCTAAATGATAAAATGCATAATAAAACGAGTTAATATGAAATTAAAATAGCGTTAAGGAAAACCTGGTGGGACAATGTCCTTACTGCGGGCTTGGCCGCTTGGTTCTTTGAGTTATGGGCAACCGACTGCCCCGCATATTGTTGGACGAGGAGGGCCAGACTGTGCTGACTTCTCATTTAAAAACATGGCGAGCAGGGCCAGGCTAGTGCTGACTTCTCGCATGAAAGTATTGGACGAGCAGGGCCAGACTGTGCTGACTTCTCGTTTAAAAACACGGCGAGCGGGGCCAAGCTAGTGCTGACTTCTCGCGTGAAAGTATTGCGCATGTGTTTGTCCTGTAATTTCAATAAAGACTATTCATAATAGAGATAAAAATAATAGTAAGTTAAGGTACCGTTTGCTTATTGGTGTAATCTGTCAGCGTCGAACTGAAGTCGGTCTTATAGAAGGCTCGCTCGCCGGCAAGTTCCAAACATGATGCCGAATTACATTCGGACTTACAGAAGGCTCGCCCGAAGGCGAGTTCCAAATACGATGCCGAACTAAATCGGACTTATAGAAGGCTCGCCCGAAGGCGAGTTCCAAATATGAGAAGACTGAAGGTTTCGTGTCTAGGAGAGCTCTTTCTGTACGAGCTCATCCTATCGCTTTGTTTGATCGCGCCCCAAGGAATTAATTGGTAGTAACCCTCATTGGTTGTATTAGGAATTGTCCCCTCGTGAATCATCCACGATGATGCGTACATCACGATTTCCGCCTGCTAAATAGCATGCAGTACACATATGTGTGTTTTTTATTAAGCAAACAATATAGAGGCATAATATATGTATAAGTTCGTGTGATAAGAATATTAATACATAAATCAAGTACATGATGGGATGGATATATATAATATACTGAACATATTGCATAGAATACCCTAACTTGCGGTATGATATATAAAATTGGATTTTCCAAAGAAAGTACTAGAATATGCAGTAAACACTATAATTTGGATGTAAACAGAATACTTTTACAGAAACATGAGGCAACTTTGACCATGGGCATATGAATATTTGCAAAGACATTGAGCAACTTGATAAACAAAGGTTTCGAGACTCAGATTTAGAGCATATGGCAGAGTTTATCAAGAATGTATATAAAGAATATTTGTACAGAAATTCAAAGATGAATTGATCTAATCTCGCAGACAGGTGAATCAGCTATTTAAACACCCAATTTGAAAGCCCTTTCAGAATTTAACTCGGCTCAACCATTTATAAGTTATTTAAGTAGCAAACATCGAATTAAATTAAAGTCAAATAAAGTATCTTCGCAAAGCGCAAAGGTAAAGCTTCCTCGATTTAGCCAATTCACAGTGAGTATTTTGATTGATGTTGGTAGAACATCGTTGGCCTCGGGTCATGGAGAGCTGGGGGAGTTCGGCTTGGACGTTGGAGAGCTCGGGAGGTCGGATCGGACGGTGGAGAGATCGGGAGGTCGGATCGGACGTTGGAGAGCTTGGGGGGTCGGCTCGGACCTTGGAGACCTTGGAGAGATGAGGAAGAAAACCTGCAGCTTATTTTGGTGTTACAGCAACAACTCACGGACTACGATCGGGCATCTAAACGGACTCCGATCGATACGAAATTTGGAGGGCTTGCTTGTACCTCCTTCTTCTTCAATATGAACGGTGGAAATTTTGTTTTGACGGCTCAATCTCCGGGAATTAACATTAGATCTGACTGCTGAATTTTGGTGGTACATCAGCAGATTTGTGGTGTTGATCAGGCATCGAAATGGACTCCAATCGGCATGAAATTTGGATGGCTTACTCGAACTTCTTACTTATTCGATCTGGCGGTGGAAATACTTTTCCAATGGCTGAATCTTTGGTAATTAGCCGCCGATGGGACTGCTGCGCTTTTTGGATGATACAACAGCATCTTTCTGGCGACGATCGGGCATTGAAACGGACTCCGATCGTCATGAAATTTGGTGAGATTGTTCGTATCTCCATTTTCTTCGATGTGAACGGTGTAAATTGTTTTTCAACGGCTAAATATCTAGAAATTAGCCTCCGACTTGACTGCTGCGTTTTTTGGCGATTCAACAGCAGCTGCAACTTTATGGCAACGATCGGGCATTGAAACTACTCCGATCATCATGAAATTTGGAGTGCTTGTTCCCCACACCTTCTTCTTCAATCTGAACGGTGTAAATAGTTTTTGACGGTTCAATCTCCGGGAATTGGCCGTAGATCTGACTGCTTTTTTTCTGCTGGATTCTGGAGATTTTCCTGGGATTATCAAGCAAAGAGGCCCTCCTTCTAGCGCCAATTGACGATCCAAAAATCGTCGGGGTAAACATCTAGGGTTCTTTCTCTTGATGATAACCTAAGGATGCTCCTTCGATCTAGAAAATAGTAAAAGAGGGGGTGTTTTGGTGGTGGTTTAGACTGCACTTGAGATGTTGTTTCTCAAGCTGCCTACGTATCCAATGTGTGAATTGGAATCAAGTCTTCGTAGTTCCTTAGGGATGGTTTATATAGAGAAGAGCTATGCCCTAAGGCGGCGTGGGCCTTGTCCTTGTTGGGTTTGGATTGCCGTGTTCCCTAAGGAAAATATAAGGATTATTTGATCTCCTTGATTGTTGGAGATAATTACGGTATTCGAATATTTGTATTTAAGTGATAAAGATTGGAGCCTTTATGGCTCAGGATTCTTTTGTAGTTATCCGTTTATCATAAACGTGGGGAATACGATTAAGGATGGACTCAGGCCGACTTAGGTGGCCCGAGCCGGACTGGTGGAACTGATCTACAGAGGTCGGGGAGATTAGCCGAGCTGTCATGAGCTCGGGGTCTTGTGTGCAGAATAGAAGGTCTGAGAGGGACTTAACCAACCGATAAGGTTGGTCAAAGGTTGGCTAGATTACAAGTGTTGGCCGAACCGCACAGGTCGGGGCTGGACCCGGACTTGGTCTCGAGGATTGGAGGTCGGTGCTAGGTACGGTCGATCCGGGAGAGATGGAGTGACTAGCCGGACTGGGTCACTCGGCGTCGTTTCTCTCTCCCTACTTAGTGTTGAGCCACTGAAAAGGTGCCACGTAGGTAGGTCCATTTTCTGGCAGCATCATAAGCCCCCTAGATCCAGCCGACCATTGGTTGGTCGGTTCGGATCTATCGAAGTGGTGGCTCGACACGGATGTTTAACTTGTGAGCCGAGCCATGTAAGGTCGCCTACGTACCACTTAACTTGTAAGGGATCAAGCCCAATTTATGTAGTTCTTTGAAGATGAGAACCCTCTTTTGTCAAAGTGCGATGCTCGCTATTTATAGAACCACGAGTTGGTCATTGTGCCGAACCACGATCCTTTGGCGAAACCCTATGGCGAGTCAAACGGGCATGAGTGTTGTTTATGAACTTTGTTGCTTACCTAGGCTTTGTTCACGTTAAAGGATGGCGGATCGTGGAGCCGGTCGAGCCCAGGTGCTTGGCATCGACTAGTTGCTTGTTGCTTTATTTCCGCTACCTAAGCTCGCGACAAAGAATCGTGATGCGAGGCGGTCGTGATCGTGTATTGGTCCGCCTATTATGGGGCGGATCGACGGACTTACTGTGGAGATTATACGGGTCCGCTCGACGGGCCCAAAAGACTTCGCCTATTGGTGGGCCTTTACCGGGCCCCTATGTGATCTTGTGGGCTCTTTTCGGGTTTGGCGTATCAATGGCCCCCTACTCATGAGCTTTTATCTGATCAAGTGAAAGTCATAGAGTATGCCGGTGACGATCTAATGAACCGTGTTCCGAGGTGGCTGCTGTTTCATAACCTGCAAAATAAGTGCCATGCTTTGAAGCTGACGGTCTTGAGGTGCCTTGCTATGAAGCTGACGGTCTGGAGGTGCCGTGCTATGATGCTGACGGTCTTAAGGTTCCATGCTATGAAGCTGACGGTCTTTGGGTGCATCATGATGAAAGCAATGGCCGCAAGGTGCCGCGCTATGAAGCTAACAGTCTTAAGGTGGCGTGCTATGAAGCTGATGGTCTTAAGGTGCCGCGCTATTAAGCTGACGGTATTTGGGTGCATCATGATGATAGCGATGGCCCCGAGGTGCCGCGCTATAAAACTGGACGGTTTTAAGGTGCCGCGCTATAAAGCTGACGGTCTTAAGGTGCCGCACTATGAAGCTGACGGTCTTAGAATTCCATGCCAATGCGTCAGACTTATTCTAAGAGCACATGCAATAACCAAACCTCATTACAATGTCACTTTGAATAAATAACAATATAAGTATCCAACATGCATCCATTTGGCTTACATTCACATCACATTCCCGTTATCCTTACAATAGCCTTGAAAACAAACGTTTTATTTTTCTCACCCAATTCACATTAAAATAAATTTGTCTCACCAAATTCAAGTACTTATTATATTTTAACACCAAATCCAAAATTTGGGAAATTTCAGACACCTAGTACTAAATTAAATATACAAAGAACATAACCAGGTAAGACATTATAAAAATAAAAAAAAAAAGGAAAAACCCAGTTCCAAGAAGGCAGATAAATGAAAAATAAACTGAACAACTGAAATATAATAAACAATTAATGCTTTTGAACTCAGATGTAAGACCACAAGAAGTAGGAATACTCCATTGTTGTTAAAGAGAGGTCAATATAAGATGAGCGACAGCAGAGGATCTGGGGAGGAAGGAGACAGGTTATGTTGATTAAATGAGAGAGAAAATATTTTTGGTTTATTTTTTATTAAAGAGAAGGAGAATGGTCGTGGACAGAAAGACAACCACATTCACGACAAGACAAACTTTACAAGGTGGAAAAATAGGCTATTGCAACTTCATTTATTTAACCACAATGGCTATTGTCAGAAAAATGCACTTAACGATGTCTAAAAACAGGTTATTGTATCTAATGGTTTTGAAAGAAGGGCGAGTTGTCCGGCGAGGGCGATCTGGTTTTGAAAGAAGGGCGAGAGTTGTCAAAAATAGAATACAAAATTATTTTCCCAATAACTTTCTTTAGTCACTTTGTAACATCTGGTTTTTGAGTCATCGTGCTGAACTTTCTCATCCTGTTAATATCAACAACTTGTAATGGTTTCTATTGGCTAGAATATCTTGTAGTATAAGTTGTTAGTTCAACAGTATTGTAATCAGACTTGTATTTCACATTTGTAAGCATATATGTAATCAATTCTTTGTGATCAGTCGTGTAAACAGGCTGTTATGACGCATCGATCAAGAAGTGATGGTGATTGTGAAAAAAGATAAGCAATTAACAATTAAACAAACACAGAATCAAGAAGAACACAAATTTAACGTGGTTTCCGAAATATGCCGACTACTCCACGGACAAATGAGGATATTTTATTATCACAAGAAAGTTACTAGTTACAATTAATTCAAACGGTATTTATAGCCTTGGGAATTCAACCATAACCTACTAAACATCCAAACCAGACAATGATTGAAATACCCTAGAAGTAACCTTATCCAAACCGAAAACCATGCAGATGGGTTCCCTAAGTATCACTGAGAACCAACTCAGTAATCCAAACATCAGCAGGTTGATCACCCCGCTGACTTGCCCCAGCTGAACACCAGACTTCAGCAGACTGCCCAAAACTCTGCTGACCAAATCAAAGTTTCCACACAGACTCTGTTGAGTATTACACTCAGCAAACCAAACTCAGCAGTGTAGTTTAAGTCACCATTACAAATCTCCACCTTGACTTCAACTTCATGCAAACTGACCAGATGCACAACCAAGTACCAGATTTCATATTTGTCTTCAGATTTGAATACCTCAACAGACCCCCATATTCAGCTGAGTATTCCCAGATTCAGATTAACAACTTTGGATATTCAACAAGTCCAGACACAACTGAAGCTTGCCCCTTGAAACTGGTTTAGTGAACATATCAACAGGATTAACATCAGTGCTGATCTTCTCCACTTTGACCCTCCTCTCATTCCTTAGAAAATGGTACATAACTGTTGAAATAATGTCCTAAACCCAACCGGGTTGGACCGGATCTGACCGGGTCGGATCATTTATACTATTTCTTTATGTTTATACATATGATGAATGGCTTTAATGTTGTTATATATTATGTTTATCTGTATGAACCAATTTGTGATTGTATATATGATAATGTCCTTTGTGCCAAACTATGAGAGAAAAATCATAATAGTGATTATGGTTGATGAGATCTCGACTCACTTTAAAAGGTTTGATACTTAAATGTCTCTAGTCGTATGTACTGTCAAACGGGACATTGATAGTACGATTAGACTAGCACATACTAGATGTCTTCTATCTTATGGAAGATAGGGATAGATCTCTTCTATCAAAGTGTAGAGACACTTGGACTGTACGTGGACGTGTATTAAAGAATTCGTACGTTAGACTGGCCCACTTACTTTATTAAGTGTCGCACTATGTGGCGGTTGTGTAATTATCCTAAGACCGGAGTCTTCATGACATCACGGTGCGGATTGTCATACTTTGACACTAGTGAGGTTTCCCCTAGCCATGGGGCGATCATGCGGTAGTGATTGGGTGTGATACTGAAGCATAAGTAGGATTCATGTTGCCCGTCTGGAAATCGCATATCCTATGATTAGGAGTAAATATCCAAAAAGGCCTTCTTATAAGGAATGTATTACTCTCTTGAATCTTTGAAAAGTGGAAGTAAATGAGTTACTTCGAGAGAGCGTGATATCCAGATTATAAGATACGGTCGTTGATGGTTGACACTCGACGTACGACCGTATGGATATTATTACAGCGATATGATTCTATTTACACGGTAACCGTTTCACATGAAAGGTAGTCGTCATTTGCATTTGACTCTTCCGATGATTGGGGGTCATGGTGTGTTGCTAGACGATATTCCGTGATCGTTAGGTATGAAGGGCATTTTTGTAATTTGCACTTTGTGACTACGGACAATATATTCGGAAAACTATCGGCTCACACATATAAGAACATCTAGCCGGATTAAAATGTGGTTATAGTGATAACCAAATAAGGAAAGTTTTATCTCAACTATAAAGTGTTATAATGATAAATTAATATGGTGGTATTTATTTATTATGATTAAATTAAATACAAGATATTAATTATGTTGATTAATTAAATATACATAGTTGATGTATAAGTTGAAATTATTTGTGTATATTGATACACATGTATTTTGCAAATTAATTAATCATAGCATTATATTAATTAAGAATATTCCGGATACAATAATAGGCTATTTGGGGCGCCAATAATAGTGTATTAAGATATACTTGAGTTATGCAATTAATTAATAATGTTATCATATATTAATATTATATATTAATGACTATAGATTTGCACACATGTGTAAATTGATTTATAAGATAAAGATAGTCAATATTAGATATTGACAATATCTTGGAAATATTTAATATGAGATATTAAATTAAATAAGATAAATCAATTAAATATATTTTCTTATTTTACTAGTAAAATGTTTTCTTCCTCCCTACTCCACTCAAGACTCTTCCCCAAGGCAATTAAAGGGATATGAGGCGCCACCTTCACTATATATAGGAGGCGGGTGTCTAGCTCTTTTGCACATCACAATTGCAAAAGAAATATTTTACTAGAAAATATTATAGAGTCCTTTTGGGAGTTTTGAGAGAGAGAAAAGACCGGTCTAGCAACCGGGCTTTTCTAGTAGCTATCTAAGAAGGATTCCGACGAGGTGCTCGTGTGGATATTGATAGAGGCCGGACACATGGACGGCTCGCGTGCTACTACTCTCTTCAGACGGTCAAAGCGTTGATCTTTTAGATCAAGCAAGGTAACCACCGTCTACTAACTTAATGTGTTTGTTGCTTAAACGATGTCGATCTTGGGTCGATAGGAAATATATTTTAAATTCGATGCATTCCCGCATAGATTTCCTAACACTAACATCAATGTGCTTGGTTCTCTCAGGATGAACCTGATACTTAGCCAAACATATTGCACAGAGACTGTCACAATACACCCTAGCTTGATGTTGATGTAAACTAAGATCATTGACTAGCCCTTTCAACCAAATTTCTTCTTTTGTTACTTCTGTCAGTGCCATGTATTCTTCTTCAGTAGTAGATGATGTCATTGTACCCTATAAAATTTCCTTCCAACTTACCACAGAACCACCCAAAGTAAACACATACCCTATCATAGATCTCCTGATGTCCACATCAGCAGCATAATCAGAATCACAGTATCATATGACAAAAAATGAGTACCACCTCCATAAATGAGTCCAATATCATATGTACCCTTAAAGTACCTAAATATCATTTTCATTGATTTCCAATGTTCCTTTCCAGGTTGAGCCATAAACCCGCTGACAACACTGACTGCCTGAGCCAAATCAGGTCTAGTACAAACCATGGCATGCATTAAACTGCCCACTGCACTAGCATATGGAACCCTTGATGTGTATTCTTCCTCTTTAGCTGACTGTGGATCAAACACAGTAGATAGATGTAGATTTGGTGCCATGGTAGTGTCTACAGGTTTGGCTGCTGACATGCCAAACTTGGATAATATCTTCTCAATATACCCCTACTGAGACAAGAACAACTTCCCCTGCTTCATATCTCTATAGATCTCCATCCCCAAAATTTTCTTTGAATTCTCCAAATCCTTCATCTCAAACTCAACTTGACCAGATTCTTCAGATCTTGAAGATAAGACTTGTTCACAGCAGCTTATCAACATATCATCCACATACAGAACCAGATAGATGACTGAACCATCCTTCAACTTGTTGTGATAAACACAACAATCATATGGACTCCTGCTATAACCTTGTTGAATCATATAGTTGACAAACTTCTTATACCACTGTCTTGGGGCCTGCTTAAGTCCATACAAGGACTTCTTCAACTTGCAAACATATCCTTCCTTTCCAGGAACCTGGAAACCCTCTGGATGAGTCATATAAATTTCCTTATCTATATCACCATGTATAAAGGTTGTCTTCACATCTAATTGCTCAAGTTCAAGATTCTGATGTGCCACTATTGCTAACAGCACCCTGATCTATTAAAAATCCAATAGCAAGAACACATAATCAGGCCACTGTTGTATCGCCAAAAAATGCAGCAAATAGATTTGTGGTTTATTGACAAAGATTGAACCGTTGAAACACAAATTCCACCATTCATATTGAAGAAGAAGGAGGGACAAACAATCCTTCCATATTTTGTGCCGATCGGAGTCGTTTCAATACCCGATCGTCACCGGAAAGTTGCTGCTTTGTAACACCAAAAAAAGCTCTCCAAGGTCCGAGCCGACCTCCCAAGCTCTCTAGCTCTCCAAGATCCGACTCGAGCTCCCCAGCTCTCAAAGATCCGAGTCCGGCTCCCCAGCTCTTTAGATCCGAGCTATCCATCAAAGGGAGATTATTAGATGAGTTCATTTTATTTTTGTCGACTCTTCTTAATTACTTTGTATTGTCACGATTATTGCAACTATATGTTTATTGCAAGTCCTCAACTCTCCAAGGTCCGAGTCGGGTTCTCTAGATCTCCATGATCCGAGCCGAGCTCCTCAACTCTTCAAGATCCGAGCCAACCTCCTCTCTTCAAGATCCGAGCCGAGCTCCCCAGCTCTCTAAGATCCGAGCCGAGCTCTCTAGCTCTCCAAGATCCGAGCCGAACTCCCTAGTTCTCCAAGATCCAAGCCGAGCTCTCATCTCTCCAAGATCCGAGCCGAGCTCCCCAGCTCTCTAGATCCGAGCTCTCAAACTCTCCATATACAAAATCCCCAGGTATAAGCTCTCATTGTCATTTATCTCCAACTTGAATGATCACACTTCATTATTTTGTTACTTTCCCACCAAAGGTGGCGGGAAGAGCCATCGTATTTTTGGAACTCTCCCGACCAAAAGTGGCGGGAAGAGCTTTCTTATTCTTAGAACTCATCATAGGTTAGCTCGTCATCAAAATGAGGTTTTCTCTTCATCAAATAAGTCCGTCCACTTAACAGCGACGGCCCCAAAGCCCGTCCGCCTTTGAGCGAATCTTTTATAAGACCGAATTCAGCTCGGCATCATATCTGGAACTCACGTTCGAGCTAATCTTCTATAAGACCGAATTCAGCTCGGCATCATATCTGGAACTCTCCTTCGAGCAAATCTTCTTTAAGACCGAATTCAACTCGGCATCAAATTTGGAACTCACCTTCGAGCGAATTCAACTCGGCATCATATCTGGAACTCGCCTTCGAGCGAATCTTCTATAAGACCTAATTCAACTCGGCACCATATCGGAACTTGCCTTCGAGAAAATCTTTTATAAGACCGACTTCAGCTCGGCATCATATCTGGAGCTCTCACCCGAGCAAATCTTAGGTAAGTCCGCTCGCTATCTAAGCACGGCACCAATAGACTACGCCAAATAAGCAAACGGATTTTGTTTTCCATTACACATAGTCTTTATTGAGTTTGCAGGACAAACACACGTTCAACAATATGCGGGAAGTCAGTACAAACTGGCCCAGCTCGCCCAACAAAGTTCGGGAAGTCAGACAAGTCTGGCCCTGCTCGGCAAAAATTAATACGGGAAGTCGATGAAATTTAGCGCTCGACAAAGTCCGGAAGTCAGATAAGTCTGGCCCTGCTCGGCCAATAAATCAATGCGAAGTCAGTGCAAACTGGACCAGCTAACCCAACAATATGCAAAACAGTTGGCTGCCATGAATGCAACAACTTTAAACGCCATCGTCCCATCGGTACGATCAACAGCACCTCTGGTGCATCAAGCGGTCAAGCCCATGATAAGGACATTGTCTTCTCATATTCGCCTTAATGCTATTTCAATATACTATTGACTCGTTCTATTGTGTATTTTGTCATTAAGTTCTACCGGACAGACACGCATATATCGAGTTTGCAAAAGTTCAAACTCATTGAAATAATCAGAAATACTCTTGACTCCATTAAAATACGATATATGAGCTCCACCAAGTCGGGCTCAGCAAAAAAACACGTGAGGTCTGGAAAATCTGACCCCAACTCACAGAAATTTAATATGCGAATTCAGCAAAACTTCTGACTCAGTTCACCAAAATATGACATCCGCGCTCCCGCGTCGGATCAAACAAACATGTCTGCAGGCCAGACAGACGAGCTCCGTATGGCGGACTCCACTCAAACCGCTAAGGCTGACACCTGAGCTCCGCAGGTCGGACTCAGCAAGATCGGCAAAGGCCAAACTAATAAAGTTTACATGACTGACTCAAATAATTAAGTTTGCAGGTCATACTCAAATAATTAAGTCAGCATGTCAGACTTGAGAATAGACAAACAAACAACCAAGTATGGCATCCAAAAACTATAAGTTAGTGCATGGCATACTCAGGGGCAAAACGTCCCAGTAATAAAATGAAAAGCACTCAAGAGACTGAAAGTTCGGGTTAAGAAAACTCATCAAGAGTAAAATTCCAAGTCAGCATGACTGACATCCGAGCTCCCTAATACGGACTCAGCTTAAAATCAAATCTGCAAGAAAGATTCGACCTAAGCCTCGTAAGTCGAACTCATCAAAGTTTGCAAAGGATAAATTCTAAGTCTCAGAGATAAGATCAGCCCGAGCTTAGTAGGATCTAACTCAAAGTGAATTTTGTCGGACAAGCTCATTAGGTCTACAAGTCAGACTTGAACCAAAGTCCACAAGTCGGACTCAATTGAGCTCCACAGGTTGGACTCAGGAAGTTTGTAAAACAATCTCTTTAAGTCTGCAAGTCGGACTTAGCTGCATTCGTTGTCTGCAGGACAGACCCAAGCAAAAACATGACAAAACCATTAGTATGCCATCCAAAACTACAAGTTAATGCATGGCATACTGGGGGGCAAGATACCTCACTATTAACGAAGCACTTAAAAAAGTGCGGATTAAAACAAGTACTTAAAGAAGTACTCGGAATAAAGTTAAGGTTGAGAACTTAATGAAATACTCCTTCTATTATCAAATTGTACATATTACAATTTCATTTGAAATAAAGTTTCAAAAACAAAAAACATCAAGTCCACAAGCCTACTGTTCTAAGAACCGGGGGATGGACTCTGTGGTGGCTCTGAAGAAGCAAGAGCCGAGGTAAGTGCAGCCGCAGCACGGCGAGAGTACTCGGACACAATGTCCACTCCCTCCGGGAAGTCCTTCAGACGGTTGTCTTAGACCGCACACAACCCAGCTTATAAAGAGCCTTGCCAGGAAGGTTGTCCATGACAAACTCGACGACCTAACCCTTTGCATCATCCATGTGGTTTAGGATCGGAGTAAGCAACGGCTTCAAAGCCTGAGTAAACTCCTCTGAAGCCTCATATTTTTGGATGGCCTCAGTGATCCGAGCTGGAATAGTAGCTTCCATATCAACCTTCTCAGCAAACTTCTCTTCTGACTTAAGCTTAACCTCCAGAGCCTGGAGTTGCTTTTGAAGAGCCTTGATCTCTTGACCATTGGATTCAACAGAGACCGGTATGCCGCAGGTCAGCAACTTTCTTTTTCAATTCTCCAGTAATGGCTGAAAACTTGCCCACCGAGGAAAACACCCTAGCCAATCCAGGTTCCCTGCAAGTGAAAACACTATCAAAGTATAAAACTCGAGTAAGAAAAGCAAGCTTGTGTATTCCATGGCCTTGAAGCCAGTGTCAGCTAGCTTCACATCAGTCACCCCAGAGATCGACTCTTGTTCCACAGGTCGGACTCAATAAAGACTACAGGATAGACAAGAATATGTCAACTAAAAAGCGACCGCTCTGCTCCAGACGATCGACTCGACTCAAGAATATGTCAACTAAAAAGCACATTGAGTCCGCTTAATAGCGTGGCATCATAAGACCGTTCACTTAATAGCACGGCATCATAAGCCCATCCGCTTAATAACGTGAGAAGTTGGTCTAATCTGGCCCTGCTCACCGAAAAAATTAACATTAGAAGTCAGTCTGATAAGCCCTTGAGCGAATCTTTTGAATGCCCAAACCACTCGTCCCTCCAGCTCGACATCCTTCAACACTAACAAAGCCAACACAACTAGGAAACAAAGTTCATAAATGACGCTCTCAGGCCTTAAAGCTTTCAGCTCATCAAAGGCTCTTAGCTCGCCAGCTCTTCCGCTTGGCACTTTAAGACCAATCTTAGTTCGCCAGCTTCCCAGTTTGCCAGCTTGTCCAAAAGCCTGATGACAGCCAACTCATGGCCCTACAAATAGCAGCATCACACCCTTATGTTAGGAAATCACTAGTTTAACGCAACGGAATTTAAAATTTGATTTCCTTTTCTAGATCGTTCTTCGTTTAATGCAATAAACACGTTAAGTAGTTTGACGGTTATACCTTAGATGATCTATAAGATCGTCGCTTTGACCGCCAAAGGAGAGTAGTTCAATGCGCAAGCCATCCACGCGTCCGGCCTCTATCGCTAATCCACACGAACCCCTTGCCGGAATCCTCCTTGGATTGCTATCAGAAAAACTCCGGCTGCTAGACCGGACCTTTTCTTCCCTCACAAACTCACTATGGAAGGCTCTCTATTTTACACAAGAATTATGAACTCTTGCAATTGTGTTGTACAAAAGAGCTTGACACCCACCTCCTACATATAGTGGTTGGGGCGCCCCATATGGTGTGGAGGAGAAGAAAACATTTTTCCAATAAAATAAGGAAAATCAACTAGATTGATTTATCTCTTTAATTATAATTTATTTTACCAATATCTTATATTGATTATAATTATTTTATTACCATAAATCAATTTTTCCAAAATCAATTAATATCTTATATTAATATTATGGCAATCTTATTAATTAAAGTGCACAATCCAAGTGTATCTCACACACTTAAATGTGGCGCCCCATATGCCAATAAATTGGCTTCCGGAGTATTCTTTAATTAATCTAATTTATTAATATCTTGTATTTTATTTATTCATAATAAATAAATACCACCATATTAATTTACCACTATAACCTTTATAGTCTAGAGACAAACTTTCCTTATTTGGTTATCAACTATAACCGCATTTTAATCCGACTCGATTTTCATATGTGTGTGACCCGATAGGCTTCCGAATATGTTGGCCGTAGACACAAAGTGCAATTTACTAAAATGCCCTTCATACCTAACGATCACGGGATAGCATCTAGCAACACACCGTGACCCCCAATCATCGGAAGAGTCAAAAGCAATGACTACTACCTTTCATGTGAAGCAGTTACCGTGTAACTTACAATCCTATCGCTGTAATAATATCCATACGATCGTATCTCGAGTGTCAATACATTAACGATCGTATCTTATAATCTGGATTTCATGCTCTCTCGAAATAACACATTTACTCCCACTTTGCAAAGATTCTCGAGAGCTAGACATTCCTTATAAGAAGGCCATTTCGGATATTCGATCCCAATCATAGGATACGCGATTCCCGGACGACCAATCATGTATACTCCGCATGCTTCAATATCATACCCAATCACTACCGCATGATCGACCCGTGGTTAGGAGAAATCTCAATAGTGTCAAAGCATGACAATCCACACCGTGATGCCATGAAGACTCCGGTCAAAAGGATAATTACACAACCGCCACATAGTGTGACACTTAATGTAAGTGGGTCAGTCTAACGTACGCATTCTCTAATACACGTCCACGCATACCCAAGTGTCTCTACACTTCGATAGACGAGATCTATCCTACCTTCTAAAAGATAGAAGACATCCAATACGTGCTTAGTCTGATTATACTATCAATGTCCCATTTGATAATATATAAGACTAGAGACATTTAAGTACCAACCTTGTTATAGTTGATTAGAGATCTCATCAACCATAATCACTATCATGGTTTCTCTATCATGATTGATACTAGGGACGTTACTATATACACACAACAAATAATATGAAGATAAACAATATATAATAACATAAGTGCTTTTATTAATCATAATAAAGTTATTACAAGAACTAAATAGATCAGAAATGACCCGACCGGTCGGATCCGGTCCAACCCGATTGGGTTTAGGACACCTTTACAACAATCCGCCACTTGGCCTAAAGCCAATCACCCATATGCCTAAGCCCGTGCAAGTGAACATGTTTCTCATGCTTAGCTTGAGACAATGCCTTGGTTAACGGATCGGCCTATGTTATCATCCGTGTGGACTTTCTCTATCTTTACATCTCCTCTATCTACTATCTCTAATCAAGTGATAGCGCCAGTAGCACATGTTTGGACTTTTGATGAGACCTTGGTTCCTTTGATCGAGATATCGCCTCCATTATTATCACAAGATGCAGGCACTTTGGACCATCAATGGAGGAACCACACCAAGTTCGATGAATGAACTTCTTCACCCAAATCGCTTTTTGCCGCCTCCGAGACCGCTATGTATTCGGCTTCCGTTGTAGAGTCTCTGCAGTGAGTCTCATCGCTAGGAACTCTTCCACTCAACGCCTCCGCCGTTAGCGTGAAAACAAATCCAGATTGTGACTTAAAGTCATCCTTGTCGCTTGGAAATCGGCATATGTGTAACCTCGTAATACTAAATCATCATTCCCGAAAACCAGAAACATATCCCTAGTACGTCCTCAAGTACTTAAGGATATTCTTGACAAAGACAATCCAGGTGACCATCACTGGGATCGGACTAGTACCTACTAGTCATACTAAGAGGGTACGAGACATCCGGTCTTGTGCATAGCATGGCATACATGATAGACCCGATTGCCGAAGCATAAGGGACTTTACTCATTTGTGCCCTTCCTCCTCTCTCTGTCTTAGGACTCATTCTTTTCAACAGTAGACCCTATGTGACATGGGCAAGAATCATTTCTTGGGTCGCTCCATGCTGAATCTCTTCAAAGATCTTGTCTATATCGATTGGATCGCGATGGACCAAGCAACCTTTTAGATCTATCTCTATAGATCTTTATTCCTAGAATATAGGTCGCTTCACCCAAGTCCTTCATTGAGAAGTTCTTGGATAACCAAGCTTTGATCGATTGTAACATAGGCACATCATTCCCTATGAGCAATATGTCATCTACATAAAGCACTAAGAACACAATGGCACTCCCACTAACCTTCTTGTAAACACAGGGGCTCATCTTCGTTCTTGATGAAATCAAACTGTTTGATTATCTCATCAAAGCGAAGATTCCAACTCCGAGAAGCTTGCTTTAATCCATAAATGGATCTTTACAGTTTACACACCATCCTGGAGTCATTGGTTGTGAATCCCTCAGGTTGTGTCATATACACTTCCTCAGACAAGTTCCCGTTAAGGAAAGCTGTTTTCACATCCATCTGCCAGATTTCGTAATCATGGTATGCTGCAATAGCGAGCAAAATTCTAATGGATTTTAACATGGCAACAGGCGAGAAGGTTTCATCATAGTCAACTTCTTGTCTTTGCTTATAACCTTTTGCCACTAACCTAGCCTTGTAGGTAGTCACGTTACCGTCCATGTCAGTCTTTCTCTTAAAGACCCATTTACACCCTATGGGAACTATTCCCTCAGGTGGATCAACTAAGTTCCAAACTTGGTTGTCTTTCATGGATTCAATTTAATTCATGGCTTCCACCATTTCTCTTTGTCAAGCCTTAATAGCACTTCCTCATAAGTTCTAGGGTCCTCATCTTCCATGAGATACACGCCAAGATACCTTTCGAGTTCACGGCGTTCCTCAGTGGATCTCATGCGAGGTGCTAGTGTGTCCACGGTGAAGGGTGGCCCCACATCCGCATGCGATGTCTCCTCTACTTCCATCAACGGATCATTATCCGTAAGTGGTTCTCGAATTTCTTCAAGATCAATTTTACTCCCACCGACCCTATCCGAAATAAACTCTTTCTCTAGAAAGTGGCCGCCCCTGGCTACAAACACCTTTTGTTCCTCAGATGGTAAAATTGGTATCCTCTAGTTTCTCGAGGATATCCCATAAAATGCAGACATTTGTCGGATCTGGCCTCTAATTTGTCAGGCATCATCCGCTTCACATAAGTTGGACAACCCCAAGGTTTAAGATATGCCAGATGTGTCTTCTTCTTGGCCCATACCTCGTATGGTGTAGAATCAACCGTCTTTGATGGAACTCGGTTCGAGGTATAGGATGCGGTTTCTCAGCATACCCCCAAAACGATTTTGGAAGAATCTGCATAGCTCATCATGGATCGTACTCATGTCTAACAAGGTGCGGTTCCTCCTTTCGCACACGCCATTCATTTGTGGCGTCCCGGAGGGGTCCATTCGTAGAATCCCATTCTCCTTCGATAGTCTTGAAACTCTCCATCCAGTATTCTCCACCTCGATCGGATCAAGTGTTTTGATTTCTTTACCTAGTTGTTTCTCTACTTCACTTCTGAATTCCTTGAACCTTTCGAAGGCTTCAGACTTATACTTCATTAAGTATATATGACCATAGCGAGAATGGTCATCAGTGAAAGTGATAAAATAAGAGTATCCTCCTTTGGCTTGAATTGACATTGGGCCACATACATCGGTATGTATGAGCTCAAGCAATTCATTGGATCTTATCCTTTGCCACTAAATGGTGACTTTGTCATCTTGCCAAGTAAACAAGCTTCGCATGTATCCAACGATTCAGAATCGAATTGATCCAACATTCCATCTTTATGGAGTTTGGCAATGCGATTCTTATTTATATGGCCAAGTCTACAATGCCATAAGTAGGATTCATTCAAGTCATTTGTTTTGGCTTTCTTGTTATTTACATTAAGTACGTCCACATTCATATCTAATATGTAGAGACCATTGCTAAGTATGCCAAGATTATAAAATATTCCATCACGTGAAAAGAACAACATTTATTCTCAAACGTAAATGAAAACCATCAACATCTAATACGAAATGGAAATAATACTCTTCATAAGAGCAGGAACAAAATAACAGTTACTAAGTTCGAGTACTAGCCCACTAGGCAATGAAAGAAAATAAACTCCTACGGCTAGTGCAGCAACACTTGCTCCATTTCCAACGCGTAGGTCCACCTCTCCTTTCTTCAGATCTCTAGCTCTTCTTAGTGCCTGCATATTCATTACAAATATGAGAACCACAACCAAAGATCTAATACCCAAAGTGGTTAGACTTAGAAGAAGTAATGTTGATCTCAATCATAAATATACTGAAGTCGAATCATCCGAATGCTTCTTCTTGGTACTCAAGAAGTCCTTGCGCTTCTCTCCAATGTCCGGTCTCACCGCAATGGAAGCAAGCATCCTTGGATTTGTCTTTTGCTATCTTAGGCGTTGGCTTAGGTGCACCTTCGCCTTCTTGGACTTTTTCTGGCTTTTGCCTTGCCCTTGCTTGAAGTGACCAAAGAACACTTGCTTTCCTTCCCCAAAGGTGCCTCGGCCAGTCTTCAACATGTTCAATAACTCCGCAAGGGAGCAATCTATCTTGTTCATGTGATAGTTCATCACAAACTGTGAGAATGAATCAGGTAGAGATTGCAGAATCTAGTCAATACTCAACTCTCGTTCCAACTTGTGGCCCAGCTTCCCAAGCCTCTCTATGTACCTGATCATCTTTAGCACGTGTGACCCCACAGCAGTCCCAGATGCCATCTTATAGCTAAACAGGGCCTTCGAGACCTCGTACCTCTCAGTTCGAGACGGAGAAGCATAAAGTTCCTTCAGGTGGACCATGAAAGAGTAGGCATCCATAGACTCATGTTGTTTCTGCAGTTCCAGTGTCATAGAAGCAAGCATGATGCATGTAGCATCGATCTTCAGCCGAAATGATTGCTTGTTGTACTTCTCGACAACATCTGCAGCCGAACCCTCAACGGGCTTTTCCGGTAGGGCCTCGTCCAAGACATAGCCAATCTTCTCGTGCCTCAAAACAATTTTGAGGTTTCTTTCCCAATTGAGAAAATTAGTTTCGTCAAGCTTGTTTTCGATGATAAAACGAAGGTTCAATTTGTTTGACATTTTCTACAACAATAAATAAAGATAGAATAAGTAAAAGCTCATGTATAAAAACCCTAAATTTGCACTTAAAATTTTATAAGGTTTTACTCCCACTAGCCAACTATTCCCAATTGGCTTTCAAGAATTTAAGTAATTCTTTAGTGGATGGAATCCTATCTAGTTGACTCGATCCCTGACGTGGGCCGATCGACCGGGTCAATTTTGAAGGTGGGTACTAATTACCGATCGAATCTTATTCGATTTCTATTGGTTGACTAGTCAACTCTTTGATATTTCACATCTCTATGTGATAGCCACCCCTTGTCTCTAAAATCAAACGGTCCTGACGTGGGCCAATCACCGCAAGATTCTTAGTCGAGTCGTAACCCAAATATTCATGAGATCTCATAACGATCATATCTCGATAATGACGATATACCCGTGGTAGGTCAACTCCCGACGTGGGCGATCAGGTTGGATCCGAATAAAGGCTCTTCACCGTCATTATAATATTGGGAGACAATTTTGGCTCGATTTTTGGCGTGGGAATAATTTTAAATTAATTCACTTAATTAATTTGGTTTAATTGTGGTCTCATCTACTATGTGCATATTACTACGATATCATATAAAGTAAAACATACACAACATTCCACGCATAAAATAACCGGTATGATCATGGACTTTTCCCAGTGTACGGTTTCAATACAAACCCATTTAAACCGCTGGTCACAAACTAAGGGTATCTGCAACCGCCAATAGGATCTTTATTGTTGTACGCCAAATGGGTTCTTTATCTCTCTTGGTCTTCAACTTCTTGCTCCATTCTTGTTATATAATAAATAATTACACCCGCCGCACACGGGAGAGCTAACGGAATGGGATAATTGCAAAAGTAAACTAGGTCACGCGTTCTTCATAACGGCTAGGTCAATTTTTCAAAACCAACATAAAGAAAACATTCTCATCTCGTCCCATTGGTTGAGTCACGATCAATTGGGGTCCATATAATCACATTATATCTACACATCTAATCCATACAATTTTATCTTATGAAAAAGATTAAGTTCTAATTTTAACTACTCATGCGTCTTTATTTTATCACATCAAATAATTAAATAACTTTTAAATAATTATATGACTTAATCGAAAATTAAAATTAACATTTAATTTTAAATGGATTTTAATTTCAATTAAATTTGAACTATTCAAAATAAAATTAAAATTATAAAGTCTCATATTTGTTTCCTTTCCAAAACTAAGTTTAGCTTAGACACTGCCACTTTCCAAAATCAAAATTTTGGAAGTTTGTGCTTAAGCCTTTACAAATCAAATATTTGAAAGAGGCGCTTGGCTTATTCCAAATCAAATATTTGGAAAGGCCAAATTATTTTAGTCTGTGCCCGCCCACTTTCCGTAAATCAAAATTTTGGAAGTGGCTTGAGCTGCAGCCTTTACAAATCAAATATTTGAAAAGGACCAAGGCCTATTCCAAATCAAATATTTGGAAAGGCCAAATAATTTTGGTTTAGGCACAGTCACTTTCCAAAATCAAAATTTTGGAAGTGGCTGCGCCTAGCGCTTTACAAATCAAATATTTGAAAGGGCTTGCAGCCTATTCCAAATCAAAATTTGGAAAGGCCAACATGCCATATGGTTTCCCAATGGTCCAAACTATTTGAACCATTGGTTGGCCCGTGGTAGGTCAACTCCCGACGTGGGCCGATCAGTTGGATCCGAATAAAGGCTCTTCACCGTCATTATAATATTGGGAGACAATTTTGGCTCGATTTTTGGCGTGGGAATAATTTTAAATTAATTCACTTAATTAATTTGGTTTAATTGTGGTCTCATCTACTATGTGCATATTACTACGATATCATATAAAGTAAAACATACACAACATTCCACGCATAAAATAACCGGTATGATCATGGACTTTTCCTAGGTACGGTTTCGAATACAAACCCATTTAAACCGCTGGTCACAAACTAAGGGTATCTGCAACCGCCAATAGGATCTTTATTGTTGTACGCCAATGGGTTCTTTATCTCTCCTTGGTCTTCAACTTCTTGCTCCATTCTTGTTATATAATAAATAATTACACCCGCCGCACACGGGAGAGAGCTAACGGAATGGGATAATCGCAAAAAAAAAAACTAGGTCACGTTCTTCATAACGCCTTTGGTCAATTTTTCAAAACCAACATAAAGAAAACATTCTCATCTCATCCCATTTGGTGAGTCCATGATCAATTGGGGTCCATATAATCACATTATATCTACACATCTAATCCATACAATTTTATCTTATGAAAAAGATTAAATTCTAATTTTAACTACTCATGCGTCTTTATTTTATCACATCAAATAATTAAATAACTTTTAAATAATTATATGACTTAATCGAAAATTAAAATTAACATTTAATTTTAAATCGATTTTAATTTCAATTAAATTTGAACTATTCAAAATAAAATTAAAATTATAAAGTCTCATATTTGTTTCCTTTCCAAAACTAAGTTTAGCTTAGGCCTGGCCACTTTCCAAAATCAAAATTTTGGAAGTGGCTTGCAAGCTAAGCTTTTTTACAAATCAAATATTTGAAAGGCTTTGCGCCTATTCCAAATCAAATATTTGGAAAGGCCAAATTATTTTAGTCTAGCCACCGCCACTTTCCGTAATCAAAATTTTGAAGTGGCTGAGCTTGTTTTTTACAAATCAAATATTTGAAAAGGATGAAGGCGCTATTCCAAATCAAATATTTGGAAAGGCCAAATAATTTTGGTTTAGGCCTCAGCCACTTTCCAAAATCAAAATTTTGGAAGTGGCGCAGCCAGCGCTTTTACAAATCAAATATTTGAAAGGCTTGCGCCTATTCCAAATCAAAATTTGGAAAGGCCAACATGCCATATGGTTTCCCAATGGTCCAAACTATTTGAACCATTGGTTGGCCATATGACACAACTAAATAAACGAGATATCTATGCACAATAAAATATCACAAAACGAAAAGGGTTTATCTCCCACATTGGAAGAAGAGAGCCGACAGACGGCAGCCCGAAGACCGCCGCCGCCACCGCCGAGGGATGGGGGCGCCGCCAGTCGGCCGACCCCCATAAACCCTATTTATTTTTATTTTTTTTGTTTTAACGTTTCGTGATTTAAATCTTGCATCTATCTTGAAGTCTGGCTCCGATACCACTGTTAGGAAATCACTAGTTTAACGCAAATGAATTTAAAATTTGATTTCCTTTTCTAGATCGTTCTTCGTTTAATGCAATAAACACGTTAAGTAGTTTGACGGTTATACCTTAGATGATCTATAAGATCGTCGCTTTGACCGACGGAGAGTAGTTCAATCGCGCAAGCCGTCCACGCGTCCGGCCTCTATCGCTAATCCACACGAACCCTTTGCCGGAATCCTCCTTGGATTGCTATCGAAAAAAACTCCGGCCGCTAGATCGACCTTTTCTTCCTCACAAACTCACTATGGAAGGCTCTCTATTTTACACAAGAATTATGAACTCTTGCAATTGTGTTGTACAAAAGAGCTTGACACCCACCTCCTATATATATATAGTGGTTGGGCCCCTATATGTGTGGAGGAGAAGAAAACATTTTTCCAATAAAATAAGGAAAATCAACTAGATTGATTTATCTCTTTAATTATAATTTATTTTGTCAATATCTTATATTGATTATAATTATCTTATTACCATAAATCAATTTTTCCAAAATCAATTAATATCTTATATTAATATTATGGCAATCTTATTAATTAAAGTGCACAATCCAAGTGTATCTCATACACTTAAATGTGGCGCCCCATATGCCAATAAATTGGCTTCCGGAATATTCTTTAATTAATCTAATTTATTAATATCTTGTATTTTATTTATTTATAATAAATAAATACCACCATATTAATTTACCATTATAACCTTTATAGTCTAGAGATAAACTTTCCTTATTTGGTTATCAACTATAACCGCATTTTAATCCGGCTCGATGTTCATATGTGTGTGACCCGATAGGCTTCCGAATATGTTGGCCGTAGACACAAAGTGAAATTTACTAAAATGCCCTTCATACCTAACGATCACGGGATAGCGTCTAGCAACACACCGTGACCCCCAATCATCGGAAGAGTCAAAAGCAATGACTACTACCTTTCATGTGAAGCAGTTACCGTGTAACTTACAATCCTATCGCTGTAATAATATCCATACGATCGTATCTCGAGTGTCAATACATTAACGATCGTATCTTATAATCTGGATATCATGCTCTCTCGAATAACACATTTACTCCCACTTTGCAAAGATTCTCGAGAGCTATACATTCCTTATAAGAAGGCCATTTCGGATATTCGATCCCAATCATAGGATACGCGATTCCCGGACGACCAATCATGTATACTCCGCATGCTTCAATATCATACCCAATCACTACCGCATGATCGCCCGTGGTTGGAGAAATCTCAATAGTGTCAAAGCATGACAATCCACACCGTGATGCCATGAAGACTCGGGTCAAAAGGATAATTACACAACCGCCACATAGTGTGACACTTAATGTAAGTGGGTCGATCCTAACGTCGCGCATTCTCTAATACACGTCCACGTCATACCCAAGTGTCTCTACACTTCGATAGACGAGATCTATCCCTACCTTCTAAAATATATAAGACATCCAATACGTGCTAGTCTGATTATACTATCAATGTCCTATTTGATAATATATAAGACTAGAGACATTTAAGTACCAACCTTGTTATAGTGATTAGAGATCTCATCAACCATAATCACTATCATGGTTTCTCTATCACAGATTGATACTAGGGACGTTACTATATACACACAACAAATAATATGAAGATAAACAATATATAATAACATAAGTGCTTTTATTAATCATAATAAAGTTATTACATGAACTAAATAGACTGTAAACGACCCGACCCGGTCGGATGCGGTCCAACCCGATTGGGTTTAGGACACCTTTCCAACACCCTAACAAAAAGGGGCTCTCATTTTCAAAGAACTACGAAAATTGGGCATGATCCCTTACAAGCTAAGGGTACGTAGGTTGCCTTCTATGACTCAGCTCATAATAAAAAAACGTGACATTTTCATCTTGTTCTTAAGCGCCGCCGCGAAACCGCTAGTAAAATCACTCACTTTAGCTAGATATACATCACTAAATCCACTCAAACTTGTTGATATTTTGGACATCATCACCAGTCAGGGGCAACGACGCCTCGAATCCTGGAATAATTATGACAATGTCATAACGGCAAGCCTGCCACTTGGCAAACACAGCTAAAAAAATTTACAAGTCTAAGATGACCGTGCCGAGTCATAATTTGGAAAGATCCGAGCTAAACCCAAGATTTTAGATGGATCTGGGGGGCTTATGATGAAGGTTAGATTAACATCTCGCTACGTGTCATCTCCACAGTACTCTAACAGTAAGTAAGGGCAAGAAATCAACACCTTAAGGGCCAAAAGCCTCAAGAATCCGAACCGAGCTCTGCTCGGCTACTTCCCGACCTCGACAGGTCGGCCTAGGTATGAAAGAGCTCTTACAAGCTCAGCCTGAGCCTATCTCAGGCCCAATCTCCCACATGCACATTAACATCAGATAAATACGGAAGGAATCCCTAATCATATACTGATTCTGACATTCAAATATGTCCATAATTATCTCCTAAAATCAAGGAGATTAAATCATCATTATCTATTGCTTAGGGAATACGAAATCCAAGTTCAACAAGGACAAGGCCCATGACGGCTTAGGGCATAACGCCCCTCTATATGAACAATCCCTAAGGAACTACGAAGACTTGATTCCAAGACACACATTGGATACGTAGGCAGCTTGAGATACAGTTTCTTAAGTCCAGTCTAAACCACCATCAAACAACCCCCGTTTCATATCGTTTTTAGGGTTCCGCCATTGAACAGGTTGTCACTAAGGAAAAAGGCCCCGGATTTATTACCCGACGATTTCCAGCATCGTCACTTGTTGTTTCAACAAAACACTCATTTTGATCTGCCACAGACTAAAATTGTTTCTTCCTGTAAACTTGTCAATATTGACATTTAAAGCAGACATCTTTCTCACCAGAAAAGCTTGAGTAGATCCCAAATCCTAGCATCAATTATGACCTTGGTGCCAATCTACCTTGCTTAAAACAGATAAACAGATTTCTTGATGTAACGCCCCATTCCCGGACACCAAGTCCTTATCCGGAAAAGGAACGTTCGGCACGTATAAAATAAAATAAATTCACTTTATACGTAAGCCTCTACTACGTCGTATCAAAACAAAGCAAACAGAAGCAAAAGACTCGGGTATATACTTATTTTTCAAATAATCCGAGAATAGAAACACAATCTAAAGATGGAAATGTAACATTTATACATTCAAGAGAAAATACGAAATCCAAAAGAAACGTACGGTATCCTCAAAAGGAAAGTAAAATTACTACAAGTCTCGAAAGACCAAAGGACATCTCCAAAAGAACCAAAGAATGTATAGACTAAATAATTAAATGAAAGAACAATAATAGTGTAAGTCTCCAATGAGGCATCGTCAAACGTCGTCATCGAACTCCTCCTTGAAAACTTGATCAACCTGTTCAACTTCTCACCCCCAAACACATAGAAAACATGCATTTGAGGTAAGTACAGCGTACTTAATAAAAGAGAGAAGCTATGATAACAATTAAGATTTATAAAGAAAAGATATTTAATTATTCGGTTATCTTTATGTGACTGACTCAATCTAGGGTTCACTTCATGTCCATCAACATGTCATGACTAAAAGTTTCTAACCTAACTTATCTCTGTTACAACCGCACTCGAGAGCACTACGCCTGATGTATATCCACCAGGAGATATCGATTGCAACCCATTGGTGGATCACACCAATGGCCCCGATAGCCTAGGCTGGTAGACTCCGATGGTGCACACGTACGGCGAAGTTCCTCCACTGCCATTTAGCCATTTATAGGCCAGCAGCGTTGTTCGCTTTATCTGCACGCCCGCACATGCGACATTTTCTGGTGCCTATCCAAGAGTGGCATGTTGTTTAATATTTTACTAGCCAAGTACGTATTTATTAAAGTATTAACTAACCATCTAAGTGTCTTCAATTAATCTCCCTCACAAATACTACTCTCTTCCTATAACATTAGACTTAGACAAAGCCTAACAATTACACAGACATTGATGAATGTTAATTCATCAAAGCACAAGCCTCTCATGCTCTTCCGACGGATCCGAACTTCAACTCCATTTAAGAGTACATTCGGTGCCGGAACTAAATGAATCGGAAGCTCAATCCAGGCTTGTTCATGTTTATTCAATGTTAATAGATTATAAATCAAGGTTTAAAACTCAACACATAGCTTGAACACTAATTTCCCCAAAACAGATCCAATGCGTGCGCATTCGACATACAGAACCTAAGACCGTACAACCTGTTACAGGAATGCGTGTGCATTCTATTGAATGCATGCACATTCTGCCTGAAAACCATAAACTCAATTTTTCAGCCACTTAACGATTTCTAATCTGTTTTCAACACAATTAACATCGTATTAAACTCAGTAAAGCACAGAAAATCATATCTAATAAAATCACAACATCTATGATCCTTGATTAACGAAAAGACACAACTTTCTAGCATCTAAACGTCTTAAAATATTAATCTAAACCTTATAAACCATAATCAAAACCATAGGAAGAGTCTCTTACTTGATTGAAGCCACAAACCAAAACTAATCTCTGCAGCACTTAAACAGGCCTCAAACAAGATCTAAAAGATCACAATTAACATGAATTAATTGATGATCAAAGCTTCTAAACAAAGAACTACAAAACAAAACCCTAGAACATGAATTCATGATCCTTTTCATCAATTTACAGAAGAAATTCGACTCCAACATACCTGAGAATCAGACCCAAATTCTGGTATCAAAACGATCCTTGTTCTCTCGCGAGTCCGGCGGTACTTTCGGATTTATAAGCGGATTCACGGATCAAAAGTTATGCCCAAAACCCTAAAACACAAAACATCATGATCTTTTACGATTTTGCAGCACAAAACGAGTTAACTATACCTGAGAATCAGTCCCAAATTCTGGTATCAAAACGATCCTCATCTTCTCACGATTCCAGCGGTACTTTCGGATTTTAAAACGGATTAATGGTCGCGAAGATATGCCCAAAAGTATCCAATGCTATACCCTTTGTTTCTGTTTTCTTTTCTCCTAGAAATTCATGTTCGAACTTCCTCAGAACGTTTCCTTTTTTTTCTTTTCGTATAACATATGTTCTGACAACCTCCCAGTAAATTGGAGGCTATATTCTTAAAATAAATGACCTCCTTCCAAAAATATTCTTTTCTCCCTTAATTTCCATTATTTACAAAACAGTCCTTCCTATCTTTTCTTTTCCTTTTATCAATATTTACTCTTAAGTCCAAGCCCTTATACATATTTGACCTTATAATTTAAACTTCCAATTAAAAGAAGACAATTATAATTTTTCGTTTTCGCGAAAAAAACACGTCTGTCCTTTCCCGTAAATCGAGATAACAATTTAGCCCCTTTTAAAGCCAAGGAAAATAAATAGAATAATCCGTTTTCGTAAAAAGACACGTCTGCCCTTTCACGAAAGGTCGGAATATTACATTCTTCCCCCCTTAAAGGAGTTTCGTCCTCGAAACTCGAATGTGCTCAACCTAGTGATCTTCACCAGCACATTCTTCAAACTAACTCGAAAACCGGAACCTCTACCAAGACTGAGCTCCCTAACCACAAAATCCAAAAGTATCATATTCTCATAACTGACCCAAACTCGCATAATCAACCCCAAATCTAAACTTCCGCTGTGACACTCTGATTGTGCCAACCACTGAACCGAAACTCAACTAATTGTTTCCTCTTCTACTTATCAAACTTGATTCTTCAACAACCACTTGATCTAACCAACCCAAGAACAGAAGAGCTACAACTTTCCAAACCCAAAACCAACTCTTGACCGCTGAAACCAAACTAAACCAAATTCTAACCAACGAACAACCCTCTATGGATACTTACCCGGATGGTGTCCACAAGATTTTCTAATGGTTGAAAGGTAAGCTTATCTTACTTAGCTATCTTTCTTAGTACCAAAACTTTTAACCTTTTATGTTATTGATAGTTAGTATAGCTAAGTTGTCCATTACTGACGTATCTAAAAGTCGGTTCATTAACTTTTACACTTTTACAACGTGAATTGATTCATGTCATAAAGTCCCACATATAACTATACCAGATGTAAAGTCCCAAATGATACCAAATGTAAAGTCCCACATCGATAAAGTAATAGAATGCTCACCCCCATATAAGTCTGAGACATAAAGGTCTTGTCAACTCGGGTTAGCCCTTTTAGGCCAAGCGAGGACGGCGGTCTAAGCAGTTGACCGGACCATTTATGACTCATTCAGCACTACCAGACCCGGGATCTGGGAGCGTTACAGAATGGTATTCAGAGCCGACTATCAGACGGAACTATGCGATGCACCTTTACAAGAAGACGGTGTAAGAAGACGGAACTTTACATTTGGTTCATTTGGGACTTTATCGATGTGGGAGTTGATGAACCTGGACTCTCTGATACCAGTTTGTTATGACGGATTGATCAAGAAGTGATGGTGATTGTGAGTGAAGATAAGCAATTAACAAGTAAACAAACACAGAAACGAGAAGAACACAGATTAAACGCGGTTTCCGGCAATGTGCCGAGTACTCGACGGACAAACGAGGATATTTTATTATCACGAGAAAGTTACTAGTTACAATTAATCCAGACGGTATATATAGCCTTGGGAATTCAACCCTAACCGACTAAACAGCCAAACCAGACAATGACTGAAATACCCCAGAAGTAACCTTATCCAAACCGAAAACCATGCAGACGTGTTACCTAAGTATCACTAAGAACCAACTCAGCAATCCAAGCATCAGCAGGTTGATCAACCCTGCTAACTTGCCCCAGCTGAACACCAGACTTCAGTAGACTGCCCAAAGCTCTGCTGACCAATCACAGTTTCCACACAGACTCTGATGAGTATCACACTCAGCAAACCAAACTGAGCAGCATAGTTTAAGTCACCACCATTACACAAGCTAATAGACCAGTTGTATAGGATTTGCTTTTTGTAATCTTATCCTTAATTACATTGTCTGTGTTATCTTAGTACTTGTATACCCTTTGTTTATTTATGCAAGTTCTAGTTTTCTGGAACATTGTTCGATTAGTTAATACCTTGGCTTGACACACTTAAATCCAATCTTAACACTAGATCAATTGTAATATTACTAAATAAATCGTTCAGTCGAAGTAATTTGACATTTAAGTGCAACACGTTTAGTTGTAATTTTAATCCTTCTATGTTTATCAACGTGTTATTTTAAATCAAGACAGTTTAAGTAACCTCTTTTATTTTTTATTTTTTTGCATGAAGTAACCTCTTTTATTAGCTAAACTGTTTTGACACATTATATATCTCAATTTAAAACAAGTTTTAGTACTCTCAAAAAAAAAACAAGTTTTAGTTGAGCTTTTGTTTGGTAATCAAAGCTACAATGTTTTAGCTGCAAACAACATGTTAACTTGTCTTGAATTCATTGTTGGTGATAGTGTATCGTGTGTGGAGTGATTTACGGAACAAATCCGTAATTCACAGAGTTAATTACGGATATTTAAATGCAAGAAAAAATTAACTCGAAATAAAAATGTATTTATCATGTAGATCTAACTAACTAAAGCAATTACGGCATAGATCTAACAAATTAACACAAGTATAGTATAGATCTAATGAGATAACGCTATTACAACATAGATATAAAAATTAAGACTGTCATCGTGCAAATCTGATTTGAAACTAAAGGAAAGTAAAGTACGATGCATAAATAAATGACAAACCGAGGCGAGTATGGTACTCTTTCCTTATGACAAATTGCTCCGGTATGGTGCCCACGGTAGTAGCAACTGTCTCTCAAGATATAGCGGCTTACGTCTCGGATTTAGAGGCACTTCAAAAATCCGAGCTCCGGCGAACTTACTAAGTGCTCCGACTTCTCTTCGACTCAAGAACTAGATCTATATGCTAGACTTTTTGTGGTGGAAAAGACTAGAGAAAATTGAATGAATAAACATTCATCCATGAGGTTCTTTATATAGTGGAGAGGAGGAGTCAATGCTTGAATCTGATTGACCGAAACACATAATCAAACTTTTCCCCTTGGAAAAGTAATGGCCGACTTCTCCCTCAGTGAAAGAAGCTAGGCCGAAATTATATGAGTATTTTTGAATTAATCCAACCCTCTTATTGGTCGGATGATGTGTCGTCTGAATTCTGATTGGTCGAATGACTCAATGAATTCTGATTGGTCGAATGACACAATCACATTCCAAAATTAATTTTATGGTTAATTTCATAAAGAAATTTTGTCCAAAAAATTAATAGCAACACCCGACCCGACCCGAGCACGACCCAGACGGGCGGACGGACGGCGCACACGTGTGGAATTATCTAAGTCATCCCTCCTGCACAAAAGTGCTTTGCCCCTTGGGGCACACCCATAAGAGACACACTAGCTCTTACCCCTTGAGTTCATGACACTCAAGTTTCCAATGTGGGAGATTGAGTTGAGGTTCTCCCTTCAACTCTTATCTCCAACACATTTTCAACCAACTTTAGTCATTAATTTCTCATTCACCCGATATCCGAATCGAGTGATTCCAAAGCCAAACATTATCTACTCCATGATTAGAAATTTTAGACGTAATAAATTCCTGATGAATTACACCGGAACGTATCCAAAATTCACGCTAAAGTTGACCGTTTACCCCATTTCATAGGATATCTCCAACATTCATTTCTATCACTTTTTAATTACTTAGGTCTAAAACACAAATATTCTTCCGCTATTCAATAAATATAAGACTTAAGTTTGAACTCAGTTTTTCAAATTAAAATCGAAAGTGGTAACGATTCATTCTGCCCCATTCTGAATCACTTTGCACATCGATCCAACAATTCTGATTTTTGTTTGACAATATTCTTGCCCATGGTGCTTTGTGGAAGGCTTTGAAAGTATGTCCCACCAAGTCATCTTTTTATCATGATATTACATCTGACTTACGTGAGTTTTAAAACTTTCTTCAAAAGATACGTGCCAAATATTAAAATTTCAGATAAGTACTCGGTATCCAGAAGATAAAAAAACAAAGAATATTTACATTTTTTTCTTTGTCTGTCTATTTACATTTTTCATATTAATTTCCAGCAATATTTTAATTTTTCATCGGATATGAAAATGTCTATTTCATTGGACATTCCTTTTTCTTAAGGCTGAAAAGTTCAAAGATAAATATATGTCATTGGTCTTTCCGTTCGGATAAGCACTTTTTCCTTTTTATTCTTTTTCGAGGATCCCTTTTCTTTAAACTTTTTTTTCTTTTTTGACAACACCATTTAATTAAACGTTGTTTTTAGATTTTTTTTTCCCACCAAAGACGAACGTTTTATTAAATCCGATAAAACAAAATTTACAATAAAACTTGCCACCGGCTAGACTAGGATGCGACCATAAACCGCACTACAACACCGCCTGACGAGGGTTGAACTGAGCCTCGCCACGTGTCATCTCCTAATTGATCAAACATTAAATGAAGACATAAGAACTATAACATTAAGGGTCAGGAGCCCCACTTCACGCGTAAGCGGCGATCCGAACCCTGTGGAAATGGGTCCCGCTCCCCAAACCACCGCAGGTCGGCTGGGTCGCAACGGAGTTGGGCCAGTGTAGTTCGGGTCGAGATGGCCTGGGGGGCTCGACGCAGGTCGGCCAGAGCCTCCTTTATATGATAATTAGCCCACGTGCTTATGAGATAATTATGGGAAGATCATAAGGATCCTTTACCCATTAAGACTCTGATTTTGATATTCAAACTATCCATAATTATCCCTAAATTATAACCATACACGCGAGATTATCCTTAGGGATCAAGAATTAGAATCCTTGTAGAACAAGGAAAAGGATGAGCCATCTCCTATATAAACAACCCTAAAGAATTACGAAAGACGTGATTCCTGAATAATCAATAGGATACGTATGCAACTTGAGAGAAGAACTCTCAAGCTCAGTCTTAAAATCACCCAAAAAATCATCTCTCATTCATATTACCCTAGATTAAACGGCCCAGATTTACTCATAGATGAGATCGAGCATCGACAATTGGCGCTAGAAGGAGGGTCTTCTATCGGTAATGGATCGAGAGGTTGTTTGTGATCAAGTTAATGGCAAAAAATGTCAAAAACATAGTCAGATCAATGGCTTATTTCCGGAGATTGAACTGGTAAAACGAAATCCCACCATTCAGATTGAAGAAGAAGGAGGGACGAACAAGCCCTCCAAATTTTGTGTCAATCGGAGTCCGTTTCGATGCCCGATCGTCACTGAAAAGTTGCTGCTGTATCACCAAAAACGCAGCAGGAAGATCGGTGGTTGATTGCCGGAAATTGAACCTGTGAAAACCAAATTCCACCGTTCATATTGAAGAAGAAGGAGGGTCAAACAAGCCCTCAAAATTTAGAGCCGATCGAAGTCCGTTTCGATGCCCGATTGTCGCTGGAAAGTTGCTACTGTATCACCAAAAACGCAGCAGGCAGATCGGAGGTTGATTGCGGAAATTGAACCTATGAAAACCAAATTCCACCGTTAAGATTGAAGAAAAAAGAGGGACGAACAAGTACTCCGAATCTCGTGCTGATCGGAGTCCGTTTGATTCCCGATCGTCGCTGAAAAGTTGCTGCTGTATCGCCAAAAATGCAGCAGGTAGATCGGTGGTTGATTGCTGGAAATTGAACCGTTGAAACAAAAATTCCACCATTCAGATTGAAGAAAAAGGAGGGAAGAACAATCCCTCCAAATTTCGTGCCAATCGGAGTCCGTTTCAATGCCCAATCATCGCTGAAAGTTGCTACTTGAATCTTCTATAAGACCGAGCTCGGCTCAGCATCATATTTGGAGCTCTATTGAGCAAATCTTCTATAAGACCGAGCTCGGCTCGGCATCATATTTGGAGCTCTATTTAGCGAATCTTCTATAAGACCGAGCTCGGCTCGGCATCATATTTGGAGCTCTGTTGAGCGAATCTTCTATAAGACCGAGCTCGGCTAAGCATCATATTTGGAGTTGTTGGTCCCTTGAAAAGGCTTTGGTTAAGTTTAGAGGGGGGGTGAATAAACTTTACACTTAAAACTTTTGGAGTTGACAAACTCAGCAAGGTCAATAGCCTGCTGACTATCAGTAGTCTGCTGAATGTTAATGTAACTGAATTTGTTGCAGCGGAATATATTTAGTATAAGCCTTATTACTTGTTGTTAAAAGAATGATAATAAGTAATGGATACTCAGTAGTGTAAGTGTGTGATTCAGTTGCTAGTTTCAGTAGGTTGATGTGATCAGTATACTAAATAATAGAAAGTAAATGCAGAAAGTAAGTAGGCAAGATTTATAGTGGTTCCAGGTGGTGTAATCCTGTCAGTCCACTCTTCTCATGTGATGTTGGAGGAAATTCACTAGAGATCTTTGAGGTTGCAGTTACAAAAATCCCTAAGCTGTTTGTCCTTCACCAATGACTATGGCTTCACAAACTGAACACTTGAAACATGTAGGATTGCTGCTCCAAAGTATTACACTGGTCCTTGAAGGGTAGGATTGCCTCTTCACCAGCTCCACCACACAAACAACAGTCCTTGACACCTAAGTGCTTCTCTGTCTTCAAAGGATTTCTTATAAAATAAAGATTGAATCAAATAAATGATTCAGTTGTCAGCAGCTTGATCAGGATGAAATGATCAGTAGCTTGATGTCTTCAAGTGTGTATACTTGATGTAACTTGATAGTAGGTTACACTTGAAGAAATTTCTTGATCAGTAAGTTTAAGCTCAATGTATGTCAGCAGGATAGTTTTCTTGAGAAACTTGACAGCTTCGAATAGATTATTTTTGCTTCTTAATTTTCATCACTTGTATATGAATCAGGAGTCTTCTATTTATAGGTGAGAATCCTGTGACTTATGTTTGAATTTCAAACATAGCCGTTTCAGACTTGTCTCCATCTTGACTTGCTTTTGTCATCAAGTTCATGGGGTCGACAATCGTCGATCGACTTTTTGTCGATTTTGATCGTCACCCTTTGACTAGTATCCATTGGATAAAGCTCTGAATCTTTCCAACGTTCCTTTTATCTTGACCATCGATTTGTTGAAAAAATCAAGGCTTGTAATCCATCCTTATCCTTTTCATCTTCCAATGTAACCTTTTATTAAATCAAGAATTATACTCAGCAAATATCTGAAGTATAACAGCCTGCTGATGAACATATCTGTCAGCAGGTTTAAGTCTACTGTGTTTTAATAACACTTCAGCTGACTTCTTCTCATCTAAGACCGAGCTCGGCTCGGCATCATATTTGGAGCTCTCCCTTGAGCGAATCTTCTATAAGACCAAGCTCGGCTCGGCATCATATTCTATAAGACCGAGCTCAGCTCGGCATCATCTTCTGACTCAACATAACATCTGAGCTCTGCAGGTCAGGCTCTATGTTCATAAAAGATGAACTAATTAAGACCGCAGGACGGACCAACCGAGCTCTGCAGGTTAGGCTCTAAGTTCACAAATGATGAACTAATTAAGTCCACAAGACGGACCAACCAAACTCTGCAGGTTAGGCTCTAAGTTCACAAAGGATGAACTAATTAAGTCCGCACCACGGACCAGCCGAGCTCTGCAGGTCAGGCTCTAAGTTCACAAGTGATGAACTAATTAAATTCACAGGGTGGACCAACCGAGCTCTGCAGGTCAGGCTCTAAGAAGGATAAACTAATTAAATCCGCAAGACGGACCAACTGAGCTCTGCATGTCAGGCTATAAGTTTACAAGACTAAAATAATTAAGTCTGCAGGATGGACCAACTGAGCTCAGTCTCTATAAAGATTACAAAGGATAAACTGTTTAAATCCGCAGGATGGACATCGGAGCATCAAAGAAAAAAATCTAAGGCAAATGCTTTAAATTGAGTATGCCATCCAAAAACTATTAAGTTATTGCATGGCATACTGGAGGGCTGGAAGAGCAGATCAGATGAGCAGACAGCCGAAAAATTTGCAAGGAAAATAACCGGAAAGTGCAAGGTAAGCTACAAAAAATTTCATATACTATAATTTTTGTACTTATACAATTTTTGATATGACCAAAAAATTAAGTCTGCAAGTCAGACTTCAAAAAATAAAGTTTGCTTGAGCACCCAAATAATCAAGTCTGCAGGTCAGACTCCAAAAAATTGAGTCTGCCTGAGCAGACCCCAAGAAATTAAGTCTGCCTAAGAAGACCCCAAAAAATTAAGTCTGTAGGCCAGACCCAAAAGAAAACAAAGTCTACCTGACAGACTCAAAAAATTAAGTCTGCATGTCATACTCCAAAAAATTAATTCTACCCGAGCAGACCCCAAGAAATTAAGTCTGCCTTAGCAGACCCCAAAAAATTAAGTCTGCCAGAGCAAACTCCAAAACATTAAGTCTGCAAGCCAGACAAGCCAAGCTCCGAAGAACGGACTACGCTCAAATCATTAAAACTGACATCAGAGCTCCGCCGGTCGGACTCAGCAAACATACGTCAACAAATTTTATTAAGTCTGCAAGACGGACTAACTGAGATCTGCTAGTCAGAATCAGCACATGAGCTCTGCAGATCAGACTCGGTAAGTTTGCAAAGGACAAACCCATTAATTCCGCAGGTCGGACTCCACAATGTTTGCTGGTCAGATTCATCGAACTGAGCTCCGCAGGTCAGACTCAAAAGTTGATAAATGACCAACTCATTAAGTCCGCAGGACGGATAGAAATTTGAGATCTGCATGATTGACTCAGTGAAAATTATTAGGTCTGCAGGACAGACCAACTGAGCTCCACAGATCGAGACTTGGTCAAATTTATTAAGTCTGCAGATCAAACTCAAAAAATTAAGTCTACCTGAGACTCAAAAAAACTAAGTCTGCAGATCAGACTCAAAAAATTAAGTCTACGATACTCAAAAAAACTAAGTCTGCAGGTCAGACTCAAAAAAAAATTAAGTCAGCCTAAGCAGACACTAGAAAATTAAGTCTGCCCGAGCCGACTTCCAAAAATTAAGTCTACCTATGCAGACTCCAGAAAATTAAGTCTGCCCGAGCCGACTTGCAAAAATTACGTCTGCCTGAGCAGACTCCAGAAAGTTAAGTCTGTATGAGAAGACTCTAAAAATTTTAGTCTGCAGGTCAGACCCGATTAATTAAGTCTACATGACAGACAGTGAACTGAGCCCTGTAAGTCAGACTCAGCAAGTTTGCAACAACCAAGAGAACTTAATAAGATATTGCAAAAACATTGTACATGTTACAATTCTTGAAACTTTTTTCCAAAGTCTGCAGGACAGACTAAAAATAAAAAAATAATTAAGTCTGCAGGACAGACGAACTGAGCTTTGCTCAGAAAAAACTCGCTAAGTCAGCAGGACTAACACCTGTGTCTGCAGGTCGGACCTAGCCGCATTTGTTAAGCCTATAAGACAGACCCGAACTGATCTCCGCAGATCAGACTCAGCAAGTTGGCAATAGCCAAACTCACTAAGTCTGTAGGACAGACCCGAACAAAATCTTAACAAACGACTAAGTATGTCATCCAAAACTATAAGTAATGCATGGCATACTAAGGGGCAAGACACCCCTCTGCGGATCATAGTACTCCAGGTAAATGCTAAAAATAAAATTAACGCAAGAAAACTTGCAAAATTTGCATATATTAAAACATTGTACATGAAAAAATTGGAAGCTTTTCTCCAAAGTCTACAAAACAGACTCCAAAGTTTGAGCTCCGCAGGTCGGACTCGAAAGCTTCGGCTCCGCAGGCCGGACCCGAAAAGTTTGCTGGACAGACATCAACTTTTAGAACTCCGTAGGTCGGACTCAACAAAGTTTGCAGGCCAAACTCATCGAATTAAGCTCCGTAGATCGAACTCACCAAGTTAGCATGACGGACAAAAGTATGAGCTCTCTAACTCAGCCTCCATAAAGTTTGTAGACCAAACTTCCTTAGTTCGTAGATGAATGCAGGTCAGACTCGTCATAAAATCAGTCCGCAGGACGGACTCGAGCAAGTCCGCAGGACGGACAGAAATACAGAGCACTGGATGTCAGGCTCAATGTGTTTGCAAAGCTGGGCTCCGCAGGCTGGACTAAATCTAAACAGCCAATCTACAGGTCAGACTCGCGCAAGTCCACATGTCGGATAAATTTTTTGGGCTCCACGTGTTAGGCTCGCTAACTTTGCGAAGTAAACTTCTTAAATCTCCAAAGAGACCCGAGCTGAGCTACCCAGGTCAGGCTCGTAAAAATACAACGAAGCATAAACGAAATGCAAGTTCAAGAACCTGAGAAGCATTAAGGGCTGAGTTCTTCCCAAACTCTGTAGCAGGAGTAAGATTCACCACAGAAGCATTGACCTGGGGCAGTTCGGCAGGAGCTGTTGAAGAAGAAGCAGCAGCCGCAGAAGGCACCAAACAAGGAGCTGCAGCAATGTTCTCAACAACCGTTCCACTTCAGAAGACGTGGGCACAAATGACAGCGTCATAACAGTAACTATGCCACCTGGTAGAGTAGGTCATTGTAAAATCCTACAAGTCTACATGACAATGGCCGAACAACACCGCTAACAGATCCAACCTCACAACGAGTGGTTCAGCCAGATCTGGGGGCTTATGACGAGGGTTGAACTGAGCCTCTCCACGTGTCATCACCTAATTCATCAAAAATTAAATGAAGACATAAAAACTATAACATTAAGGAACATGAGCCCCATTTCATGCGTAAGGGCAGATCCGAACCCCAGGTGGGAAATCGGTCCCGCTCCCCAAACCACCGCAGGTCGGCTAGGTCGCAACGGAGCTGGGCCATTGTAGTTCGGGCCGAGACGGCCTGGTGGGCTCGACGTAGGTCGGCCAGAGCCTCCTTTATATGATAATTAGCCCACGTGCTTATGAGATAATTATGGGAAGATCATAAGGATCCTTTACCCATTAAGACTCTGATTTTGATATTTAAACTATCCATTATTATCCCTAAGTTATAAGGATACACGCGAGATTATCCTTAGGGATCAAGAATTAAAATCCTTGTAGAAAAGGAAAGGGATGAGTCATCTCCTATATAAACAACCCTAAGGAACTACGAAAGACTTGATTCCTGAATAATCAACATGATACGTAGGCAACTTGAGAGAAGAACTCTCAAGCTCAGTCTTAAAATCACCCAAAAAACCATCCCTCGTTCATATTACCCTAGATTAAACGGCCCGGATTTACTCATAGATGAGATTCAGCATCGACACGGCCAAATGCCGTACTACAACGCGGCCTAGCCGCACTACTACACTACAACCCGGAAACTAGGAACTACAAACTACTAAACCAAGCAAATAACATAACGAAGCTAGGTAATAGATTGGCAGAGGGTGCTGGATAAAAGAGAAAAAAAAAATCTTTAAAGGATGAGGGCGTCCAAAATACATGGATCCTCTAAAAACAATCTATTAACCAACAGACACAAAATACAGACAAATACACAAAATAACAAAGCTGAACAGTCGCCGCCAACACCGCCGGAAACAAGATACTCCGCCAACTTCTTGGACCATGGAAAGCCGCAGGATCTTGGAAGCTGAGGAAACAAGATGGTCACCGGAAAACTTAGATATGCCTTTACAAGCACCGGAGAAGCCATCGATCTCCCCAAAACTTCCACTGAGATCTGAAACAGGAGGGGGAGATACAAGCAACCGTCGGAGTAGGGACACCGGAGAACGAAAGGAAATAAAGTACTTATAATCGTATCAACGTTCTGTTAAAAAAAATATATATATATATATTAATGAACTTAGATATGCCTTTACAAGCACCGGAGAAGCCATCGATCTCCCCAAAACTTCCACTGAGATCTGAAACAGGAGGGGGAGATACAAGCAACCGTCGGAGTAGGGACACCGGAGAACGAAAGGAAATAAAGTACTTATAATCGTATCAACGTTCTGTTAAAAAATATATATATATATTAATGAACTAAAAAACGGCCCATTATATTATTATTAGTTTTGACACTTTTGGTCCTCCATCTTTTAACTTTGTCTCTGAAATAATCCACATCTTTCTGAATGACATTTTTGGTCCCCTAAAAAAAACTCTGTATTTTTGTTTCAATTTATGGACAACTAACAATTTACTCATTTAAACTAACAGCAATGCTTGGCATATTTAATATAAAGTTGAATCCACTCCTGATCAAAAGTGAATTATTTTTCAAAACACAACTCTTTCCTTCTTCATTAACTCCCTAATAGCTTCTTCAAACACTTTAGCTTCCTCCCCTTGTCCATCATCAAAAGCCTTCGTCACCCATCCCTGCCATATTCTTCCGCCTTCTTTCCTCCGACCACCGGTTTTATCACCACCAACATCGCCCCTTTCATCACCTTACCGGATTCCGGAAACTTTAATTCCGGCACATACCATATATGCATCCACAAAGTAGGCACCCTTGTCCTTTCAACAAAAACCTCTTTTATTTTCCATTGATTTCTTCAATTCTTGGCTCTGTTTGGTTTCAGGTTATGTTGGAGTTGATTGAATTCAAAAGAGATAAAGTGAAATAATGATTATAAAGTTGAAATGTTGTATTGAAATTTGTGTAGATAAATATATGATTCATGAAAGAAATTTTAATGAAATAAAATAAAGTGAAATAATGATTATAAAGTTGAAATCTAGTATTGAAATTTATGTAGATGAATAAATGATTAGTGAGAGAATTTTAATGAAGTATTATATTGATAAAGTAATGGTAAAATAGTGTAGTGGATGAATAAATTGAATTGTTTAATATTGATCCCTCCGTTTTTTATAGTAGTCGCTTAAGGTGTAATCACATATATTAAGGAAGTAATTAATTTGTCTGAAATAGACTGTCAAATGACAAATATTTCCTTCTCTTTTGCTTTTAAATATTTTCTACCCATTAACTAAAGAGACTCATTCTCACTTCTCAAAAAGAAAAGGTCCCCTACCCAAAAAGAATACGTGAGTAAATTTTGACTTATAAGAGCAAGAGTAGTGGGTGTGTTGTAGACAAAATCTCTTGTGTAATTGTCAGAATAGAGAGGCGAAGATGTGAGTCAGAAAAATAATGATGATGAAGTAGAAAAGTTTTTTTAGATCTTGTCCAGCCCATTCTCTACAATTGGACAATGGAGTAGAACATATTCTCTGACAAAAAGAGAAAAAAAAACCACAGGTGTCATTCTTTTCTCTCTTTCAACCCTTTCTTTCTTCCTTCCTTTTCATGAAAACACCCAAATTTTCCTTTTTGTATTACCTCTATATTGCTTTGCCTCTTTTCTTCCTCAATTGTATCATAGTTTTCCAATAACTTAAAATAACACATTCAATCCCTAAATTAGCAACATTCGTCTTCAAATTAGGACATAATTTTGGGTGTCTTTAATTCTTTTATTTTTATTGAGGTCTTTTGTAGTTTTTGCTGTCAAAAATCTCAAAGCTTCTTATCAGATCTTGTTTTTTATGAGGCAAATTTTATTTTATGAAGGTGGAATAAGATTTTGATGGGTTTTGATAGAAGATTGCAAATTTCAGATAAGAGTAGAAATAAATTTGTTATTGTTGGCGGGGGGTGGAAGGGGTTGCAATGGTGGAGAGAGTGGCAACAATGGGGAAGAAAGCATTGATGGAGAAGAGGGGCGGTGATGAGCGGCAGGGTTATGAAGATGAAGTTGGAAATTTTGAGCAAGAAGGGGTCGGCTCTGGTGTTTTTCACCGGCAAAGGGTTGAAACATTTTTTTTACCACTGCAACATCTTATCAATAATATTCTATCAATAAAATAATTCTACAATTTAAACAAACCAAAAGTTGCCATTTGGAAAAATGTGTCAGGATTGAATGCTTCATTTCACTACGCCACTATGGTTGCGGGAGATTATTGTGTGATGTCTCCACACGGTGTGGAGACACCGTGTGGCACACCACACACCACACATCTTCATTCTGTATTAAAACTGTGTGGTTCTGATCGTTTCACCCGTCACTTCACCACAAATTCTCTCACCACACAATAACTTCCCTATGGTTGCTCCCATGAAAACTTACAAGATGATTGTGACTCTACCAATTCTTTTAACCTTGGAAAGAGATATTTTTTATTACAATTATTGTGCATGTTGGAAATATAAAACTTAGTTTAATTAAAGTGAGAATATAAATGAAAAAAAATGTTGTATTAGTAATGTAAAATGACAAATAAATAAAAACAAAGCAAATTTTGAAAATCGTCAGTTAAAAAAACGGAGGTAGTAATTTGGCTATCGGTATGGCCAGGGCTAGAAAATTAGTGCCAGGGCTTGGGTTTGGGGTTGGACTTGGGTTTGTTTTGGGGTTGGGTTTGGGGTTGGACTTGGGTTTGGTCACTTCACCAATCATTTCTTATAATTTCTCTCACCAATCATTTCTTCAACTACAAATAAAAGAAGGAAACTTGAAGAATTATACCTCAAAAGTTAAATATTTGATATATATGCCCATGAGAAGTTATTTCTTAAATATGCCTCGCGACGAATGACGAAGCAGCGTCGCGCGCCGATACACACGCATCCACAGACGCCAAGCGCGCGCGACCGACACACGCATCCCGCATACGTATGGTAAAGAATCATTTTTGCAGAGAAGAAACTATGAATTAAGCAGTAATGCTACATGCTACAACACATTATATTTAAAGAGAGGAGGAGGGGCCGACATTAATATTTTAGGAGTAAATAGTCGAGCCAATAAGAAGACGCCATGTGGCGGAGACTTTTCTTTTACTTCCGGCTAATAAAAATAAAAATTATTTTCGGAAAAACAAAAGTCTCCGAAATAAAAAAAAAAAAAACCTTTACTCTCAGACAAATACACTCCCGTCTTTCACAATCCCTAAATTCTCTTCTCACCCAAATCGATGCGGGCCTTCGAGCGCTCCACTTGCATCCCATGTGTCGGTCACGCGTGACGCCTGCACGGCGTATGCGGGATGTGTGTGTCGCTCGTGCAGGACAGATTTAGCAAATAACAATAAATAAATATTAAATCTTCTCTCCTCATTTCACTTTATTTACTTTATTAACTTTTTCTCCATTATTTTATTCCATATACTAATTTATTTCAAGTTCTCCTCCAGTCATTTTTTACATGATAACTGTAACTCTACCAATTCTTTTAGGCAGCTGGTATCGTCAGGGCGAAATAATAAGGACTAGGGCATGACTCAGCAATGATTTTGATATTGACAAAAATACCCTCATTATCTTCTTTACTCAGCAATGTTTCATAGTTTTTTCAAAAGAGCTCCTTTTGCCTATTTTTTTTAATTTTATTTTTAATAGTAAATTTTATTATTGAAAAACAAAGAAAAATACAGTGTTGCCATCCATGGTCTCCTCACTACAATAATGTCATCAGTGAGCAACCCCGCCTCCTTAAACCTCTAGTCCGAAAAACACGGGTAGGAAAAATCGGATGCTAGGGGAAGTGAGCTCCTTTTGCCTAGGCAAAAACAATTTTTTTGCAATACACACACACAAACGGTCCTCATTGGGATTCGAATGCGAAACCATCGGATAAACAAACATATCTAATACCGTTGGGCCAATGTCTTATTGGTAAGGCAAAAACCATTTTGCATCCCTTTAAACCCAATTGTCCCAATCTTCAAACCTGGACAGATATTCCCGAGGCTTTTCCCCTCCCCACCATCAACAGTTCCATTCCCTGCCACAAAAAGGGGTAAACATACTTGTGACAAATGATGGTCTTTCAGCAAAACCTTCGAATTTGATATTAGAAGCATACGAAACAGTAATGGAGAAAAAACATTTTCTTTCCATTTTGAAACTTTGTACAGGAAGTCGGTAAAATTATTTTTAAAAAAAGGAAGAAGAATTAGGCAGTCTGTAAAAAAAGACGAAGAAGTGGAAAGGACAATTAAAAGGATAACTTGATAGACAAAGTGACGAGGTTTTTCTTGTTGGTATTAAGGACCCCGATCCCCTGTAAACGTGCACAGCACGCTGTGGACCAAAACGGCGTCGTTTCGGTCTGAAACGACGCCGTTTGGTTCTTATCTTTAAAAAAAGAAAAAATAATCAAACGCGGCGTCGTTTATCCCGAAAAGCTGCGTTTGAATCTGTGACCATGCACCGCACTTCTGTACCGTAGGGGATCGCGTTCCTTGGTATTAATTGCAGAAGAAAAGGTCGGTACTGAACAGGGGAGGAAAGAGATGAGGGTCTTTTTGTCAATTTATAATCACTATTAAGTTTTTGCCCCGGATCTTTTTTTTTTTTTTTTTTGCTTTGGCCATACCAGCTGCCATTCTTTTAAAACTTAGTTTATTACAATTATTGTGCACATTTGAAATATAAAATTTAGTTTAATTAAAGTGTTTTTCAAAAAAAAAAATTAAAGTGAGAGTATAAGTGGAAAAAAATAATAAATGTTGTATTGATAATGTAAAATGACAGATAAATAAAAAATAAACCAAATTATAAAAAGCAACAGTTAAAATAAACGGAGGGAGTATTTTGGCTATCGGTGTGGCCAGGGCTAGAAAATTAGTGTCAGGGCTATCCTGTAAGCAATAGTTTTGAAAGACATAAATACCCCTTCTCTTCTATCTTTGTAAGTTAACTTCCTCTTTCCCGCCATCTACTCCATCCAATTGCTCAAGCCTCAACTACAACCTTCCTCTTTGAGGTTCTCGTCCCTTGTTCTTTCTCACCTGCCATAGCATCTATCAACACACCTCTATTTACTCGATTTTGCATTCAAACTTGGAAGATAATGAAATCCTTAGAATATAACAGCATTTGTTGCCTAATTAACAATCCATGTGCTGAGAACAATCGGTTATGATTTTGTATAAGTTTATACGTTGTCTTCCTTAAGAATCCATTGCAGCAAGACGCCTTCAAAAATTTAATGATACGGGTCGGAAATTTATTATATTTTACAATTTTTTAACCTATTGTTATATATTATAGTTCATTATTGGTCAATAGAGATCAATATATAAAAATTAGTGATCAGTACACATATAAAATGTGTACCTAAAAATTAATTTACACTGTAATCTTTTTTTTAGCGGATCGGATGACCCATTTGTCACTACAGCAAAAGTGGGGGAGGTAGAAAAACAAGCGGAGGCTTGATTCGGCAAAGGTAGAAGGAGACTTTGATAGGCACCAATAGAATCAGATTTTGAGGGGATTACACAGTTTTCATTTTCAAAGAATATAGGGTTATTTTTGTCGTTTCATAAATATTATACTTAAAAATAACCCTGAAATTAATTTTCCAGCCCTGGCCATACCAGCTGCCGAGTATTGTATTTGTTGATGGTGAAATAATTGGTAAAAGAAATTATAATAAGATAATAGAAATAATAAAATAATGATAAATAAGATAGTTGATCGAATAAAATATTGAATTGGATTCAAATGAGTTTATTCTCTTTCAAATTATGGTCTTTCAATGTTTTTTTGTGTCAAAATATGTCTTGCAGATGCACCTATTAAGCAAAGAAGTTAACAAATAATAATGAATTTAAACCCATTTTTATTAGTATCAATCAAATTCTGATTCAAAACTTGATTTGTTTCTTGCAAAAAATAAAGGTCGAAATAATCGATGTAGAGAACCAAGATTATATTAGATAGGTCAGAGGTGAATTCAACATTATATTATTAAATAAGTCAACCGTTAGTTTAAATGAGTAACTCGTTAGTTGTTCTGAAGTTGACAGTAAAATGCAAAACTATGGGACTAAAATGTCATTCAGAAAGATTGAAGTTTATTTTAGAAATAAAACTAAAAGATGGACTAAAAGTGTCAAAAACCTTATTATTATTATTATTATTATTATTTATTTTATTTTATTTTAATTTTTTTTTTTTAGGGGCATTGCTGAAGAGTTTTTCTTTTAATCGCAAATTGCCTACTTACCCTTATGTTTTCACTATATAGTGCCGCCATTGTTCCTCTGCTTCCAATCTCAAAATCTAAACGCATTTGCAATTTCCCCCTCTTTCTCGTTCTCTTTGGGTCTCTCTTTTTATACGAAAGTGTGTTGCTACGAGTAGTATTGTTTGTAAACCTTATTTGGATAACGTTTTCTCGAGGGGCACAGCAGAGACCCACCCTTTTGGAAAAAAAAAACTGTTGTTTTCGCCTTTTCCACATTTCTAGCTGGAATAACAGTGCCTTTACAGTAATTTCGAGTGACATTCTCACAAACTTCTTTAAGGGTTCTCTTCCTCTTAACATTCACGGCTTGCCGAATGTGGTTTGTTCAGGAGTTAAGTAATTGATTGTTGTTTTTGAAGCAATTGAATAAAGGGTTTTAGCTTGTTTTGGGTTTTTTTTTATAATTCTTCTTGAAAGAATGAAGTATGTTTTAGTTACTGGTGGAGTTGTGAGTGGTCTTGGAAAAGGGGTGACTGCTAGCAGTATTGGACTCATTCTCAAGGCTTGTGGCCTCAGAGTCACTACCATTAAGATTGGTACTGTTGTTAGCTCTTTCAAGTATCTTCTTATTGCATTTTAATTTCCCAAGGAATATGGATTTTCCGGTTTTTTTTTTCTTTTTTCTTCCAGTTGCTTTGTTCTTTCAAGGGATGCATGTGGTGGGTGTGATGTGATGGGTAGGATGAATGAAGAAATAAAGTTGTTGTTGCTCATAATTTCAGCTTTTGAAAAAACTTTAGCCTTCTTTACTTGTGCCTTTTATTGTGACTGAATAGATTCTTACAACAAATCTCATCGTCTATGTTCTTATGGAGCTGCCTTTTTTCTTTGTTACCTGTGTTTGTTTCCTTGATTTACTGGGATTTTGAGGATGTTTGAGACATGATGCTACATAGATGAATCTTCATTTCAAATAAGTTCTGCTCATTTTTCTATTTTTCCTTTATTCCCAAGTATGATCTTACCTCTCCTTCCTGATAATTTTGTTGGAAATGCCAGCTGTTGACAGCAAACAAAATTTAACTAATTTTTATTTTCCTTTCATCTTTGTACCTTTGAAATAGTATATATGCATGTATTCCATTTGTTTGTCTTTTAGTAAAATTGGTATCCAAGTAATGATTTAGTTGTCCTAGGCTGGTTGTATTTTTCTTCTTGTCCAGTTTGTGATCCCTGCAGAATTTCATGTCACGTAAGTAGATTTTACGACATTTTCTTTTTATTTCATTTGGCTGTTTCGTTCTAATTTGGATCACTGCAGTGTCTTTTTCATTGATTCAGCATCATGTGCTGAATTTGAGTGCTCAATGTACCTTTTTCACTATGCTGTTAATTAATTCATTTTGTTCCTTTGTTGTTGTCCTTCCACCAGATCCGTATCTAAATACTGACGCCGGAACTATGTCCCCTTTTGAGCATGGGGAAGTATTTGTCTTGGACGACGGAGGAGAGGTAATTCAAAGTAAATCATGAATCACCATATGATGGTGGTTGGTTGTGTGCTAGTTTGTTTGAATAAATGTTTTTAGACTTCCATGAGTTTTCATCCAGCTTTTTCATTAGAACTCACGTGTTTTTTTTATATTAAAATTTGATGTTTGCTAAGTTACTATTTCAGCATTAAAAACATCTGGATAATTCGTGTCAAGTAAGTGTTGAGTAGAATGAGACTACTTTTTGGTGATTGATTGAGTCTGTGTTTCCATGCGGATTTAATATGCTTGGCATATTCGTATTATTGTTTGACCTTGCTTAATATGAAATGCGAGATTAATGGGGTGTTTGTCTAATCAAGAAGATTGAAATATAACTTGCTATTTCACTTCTGTAGGTGGATTTGGACCTTGGAAACTATGAGCGCTTTCTTGATATAAAGTTGACACGTGACAATAATATAACCACGGGGAAGATTTACCAGGTGGACCAAGAGTCTTTATACTTGATGATATTTTAGTTAGTCTTGCTTGAGCATTGTTGATTGAAATATTTTTTCTGATTCTTGTTGCAGTATGTTATGAATAGGGAGAGGAGGGGAGATTATTTGGGTAAAACTGTTCAGGTCGGCTTCTTTTCCTTGTCATGTTTTTATTTTTCTTTTACGTTTTTACCATATCTGTTATTCTCATATCATGGCCTTATGTACTTTTATTTAGGTTGTCCCCCACATCACAGATGCCATACAAGATTGGATTGAACGGGTGGCAGTTGTACCGGTTGATGGGAAAGATGGTCCAGCTGATGTTTGTGTCATTGAATTGGGTGGCACAATAGGTACATTAGTGGCCATTTTGTTGACCATGACAGATCACTTTTGTCTTTTAGCTGATTGTTCCTCACATAATGTTTCTTTTTGGTCCAGGGGACATTGAATCGATGCCATTCATTGAAGCTCTAGGACAGTTTTCTTACCGAGTAGGTAAGATCAAAACTGATAGTTGGAATCAAAACTGTATTTACCGGCTAAGTATTGAAAGTAACTATACTGATCATGCTTTATCTGTAATTTCTTGTGTCTCAGGTGCAGGAAATTTTTGCTTGGTGCATGTGAGCCTTGTGCCTGTTCTAAACGTTGTTGGAGAGCCGGTAAGCTTTTCGTGTAGGGGAAACATACTAAATGAGAATCTTTTCATTATCAAGTTGAAATTTTCCGTTCGTTTTGTAAATAATATTCTATTTGCACTATTCAGAAAACAAAGCCAACACAACACAGTGTGAGGGGATTAAGGAGCATGGGACTTGTACCAAATATTTTAGCTTGTCGCAGCACCAAGGTCTTTCTTTCTACCCTTCACTCCCTTTCTTCCTTTTGCCGACTTCCCTTTCTGTGGTGCATTCGCCTTTAATGAGCTTTGTCTGGTTCAGTTTCTGAAATCTTTTTCATTTTCCAGGAACTTGATGAAAATGTCAAAGAGAAACTTTCACGATTTTGTCATGTTCCTGTAAGAATTTTGGCAGATATATTACATTTCTGTTAAACTTGTAACAGGTCTTAATATGTTTATACTTGTCTATGTAGTCTGAGAATATTATCTCTCTTTATGATGCATCAAACATATGGCACGTGCCTTTGGTTTTACGAGTAAGTAAAATTTATATACGTAGCATTATGAGTTTTTGGCTTGTTAGCTGGCTGCTAAGGGTTTTTTTTTTTTTTTTTTTTTGTGTCCTTTCAGAAGCAGAGGGCTCATGAAGCAATATTGGAAGTCCTGGATCTGAAAGGGTTGGTCTAGCTCATTGCCTCAGTGTTGCATTATTTTTTTTTTATACGGATTTATTACAGTCGACCTTCTTTTTGACATCATGTAATGTCTTAAAAGTCTTCTTGTTGGTGTTTCAACTGCAGTATTGCTTGTGAACCTGCTTTGGGTGAGTGGACATCTAGGGCTGAGCTCTGTGATCTGTTGCATGAACCGGTCTGTGTGATTCTTTCACTTTTCTGTTTTGTCCGTTTTTTTTGCTTTTTGATGGATTATTTGCTCAATACCTACTACAATGTTGATTAACAGGTCAGAGTTGCAATGGTCGGGAAGTATAACGGGCTTTCTGATTCGTATCTCTCTGTACTCAAGGTATATCAATCTGATCTTCTAGCTTGAAATCCTTTGGTTATGCTAATTGTATTATATATGTGACTGTGAATGAGGATGGCTTTGATTATGCTGGCATGCTGACTTTTACAAGAAATTTGCTTTCTACAAGGCTCTTTTGCATGCTTCTGTTGCCTGCCGTAAAAAGCTATGTATTGATTGGGTTCCTGCTAGTGACCTGGAGGTTGCAACTGCCAAAGAGGTTTCAACATGATTTTCGTGCTTCCTTGCCTGGTTTTTTTTTTTTTTTTTTTTTTTTTTTTCCAGTAAAATTCACTCTTCGTTTCTGCTTCCAGAGTCCTGATGCATATAGAAGTGCTTGGACTTTGTTGAAGGTTCGTTTTATTTTCCTTCTGATGTATGATAGTCTTGATAAATGATATTCTGCTCCCCCCCTCTCCCCCATTTCCTTTTTTAGGGGTGGGGGGGTCTTTCTTGGCTGAGATATCTGATGTAGGGCGTCACATTTTAGGGTGCGGATGCTGTACTTGTTCCTGGAGGTTTTGGGGACAGAGGGGTGGAGGGTAAAATCCTTGCTGCAAAGTATGCTCGTGAAAATAGAAAACCCTATCTTGGAATATGTCTAGGAATGCAAGTTGCTGTAATTGAGTTTGCAAGATCTGCTCTTGGGCTAGTAGATGCGAATAGCACGGAGTTTGATCCGAATACAAGAAATCCATGTGTCGTTTTCATGCCAGAGGTAGGAAGTTCTTTCGTAAGAAATCTTCTAAATTTTTCCCTCCGGGTTATTCTTCATTTAAATAACTTTGCTTATGTGGCTTAATCAGGGCTCAAAAACCCATATGGGTGGTACTATGCGTCTTGGTTCAAGGAGGACGTACTTTCAGGTCATGGATTGTAAAACGGCTAAACTGTAAGTTGCACAAATCTTTGAAAGTGTGAAGGGAGTCGCAACCATTTCTTATACCGGTATATTTAGCATTCCATATTTCGTTAATGACGTGTCAATGAAGTTGCTTTATCTTCTTTGTTCTTATTTTTGTTAATGATAGATATGGTAATAAGAGCTTCGTTGATGAAAGACATCGACACAGATATGAGGTGTGTGTGTGTGCATATTGATGGATAGTTCTACTACTTGTGGCATAATAGTTTCATTAGTGCCATGTACTATACATTACACGCTATGACGAATTTCATCGGGAAAATAATATATTCTGGAATAATCCCCTGATATGACATACAGGTAAATCCTGATGTGGTGCCAAAACTCGAGGCTGCTGGCCTTTGTTTTACGGGGAAAGATGAAACTGGTTGCCGCATGGAGGTTGGACTCCTTCAGCACAATAATTATTACTATTACTTTAATGTTAGTTACTGTACTGTTTTACTTATTTATCTGTTCTTGTGTTTTGATAATTTGCAGATCGTTGAACTGCCGAATCATCCTTACTTTATTGGAGTTCAATTTCATCCCGAGTTCAAGTCAAGACCTGGAAAACCGTCTGCAGTTTTCCTTGGTATATGTTGTTGTACTGTTTTCTACTATGTACGTATTTTGAACACTTTGGCACTATCTCGATCATATACTTTCCGTAATTATAAACAGGACTTATAGCAGCAGCGTGTGGGCAGTTGGATTCATTGTTGAAGAGGGCTAAGCCATCGAGCTTGAGCAACGGTACCTCCTCACCAAAGAAGGCACATTGCAATGGAAATTCTACTAATAAGCTGGCTACGAGTAGTGGTTTAGTCGGTTTATATTACAACGGAAATGGATTGCACGCGTAAGTTTCTTTTCTAGTCCAAAGTATTATACAACCTGATTCGGCTTACCAATTTTTTTTTTCTGCTGAATGTTTTGGCAAATGGCGGGTGGTGGTATGTATAGAGCAATAGGTGTTACGAGCAGGAGGGTTTAGAGCATGGTGAAATCTCTCTTAGAGCATGTGTGTGTGTGTGTGTGTGTGTGTGTGTGTGTGTGTGTGTGAGAGAGATTGTTGGTGTCATTCTACTGATCAACTTTTGGCAAAGAGAAGCTAGAGGTTCCGAACAACGACCAAAAGAGTGGTATTTGTTTGTGTTTTTTTTCATTTTTGTTGCTTTTTTTGTAATCTTTCAGACATTTTTTAATCTGCTCTTTTTTTTCCAGACATTTTGTATTCTTTTGAAGAAAACCTTGTTTCTTTTTTTTCTTTTGTTGGCATGTTTATTGGATCCAACTTTTTTCTTAGTGTTTTTTGTGTAACAAGTCGATCCGAAAAAAAAAAAACCGAGTACTAAACAACTTGCTTTCAAGCTAATAACACCGACATTTACCAATAATGATGCTTTTAACTAACTGAGCTTAGGTTGGTTTGGGTTGGTTTGAGTGGGTTTGGATTGGTTTTGAAAGACTCTGGTCGGTTTGGGGCGTCATAATTCGTTCTCCAAACCAAACAAAGATGAAGTCAACCCCGATAGTTTGGTTTTTAAATTGGGTTGGTTTCGGTTTAACAAGCTTAATCTTTAAATATGACGACCAACATTTTTTACATTGACTCTAAATAGTTACATTCAAAGTAAAATAAATTACAAACCAAAATGACAAGAAAAAATTAAACAACTAACAAGTAACAACACATTAAATATAAATTACAAACCAAAATGACAAGAAAAATTAAACAACTAACAAGAATAACATTCTGATATAATTCAAATTCTGATCAATCTTCAATAGTTGCATCTTTACATACTTACTTACGGTGAATGTTGTTGTACAACTAAATGATCAAAACACCATGAGTGTTCCAACCAAAACAACATAGCAAAATCATAAAAAACAATTAGGTTATATTGGGTCGTTTATGTAATAGGTATAATATATATGATTAATGCATAACAAATTTGGTTTGGTTTGGATTGGATATAATTAAAAATATCCGAAACCAACTCAATTCATTTGGTTTGTTATTGGTTTTGTTAATTCGGATTGGTTTAGATCGATTTACGATTTGAATTGATTTACCGGTTATTTTACTCAGTCTAGCCTAGTAACTGATATACCAACACAAAAAGTCTGATACTTTACAAATTTGCCTCCCAAAACAGAGAAATCATTGAAAGATACAACATCTCACAACTCTACATCAAACATCATCTTACAGCCGAAACAACATTAGCAAAAAAACTCACATGGAGAAAAACAAATAGCATACAAGATGAAGACGACTCGAGCATTATTCCCGATAGATCCCCCGGGGTCAAATGGGAAACATACAAAGATCATGCGAAATAAATACAGATCACAAAAAAATTAATTGTCAGATCCATTCCTTCGGGTTGATACATGCGTCCAATAATTTCCACTCCTCTGTTCCTTCTGTTGGTTTCTGCAATATCATATATCAAACAACAATACACTCCTCAAGAAAAAAATCCAGATCAAAAACTCAAGTAGATGATATACAAGTAGGGCAATATGGTCAGTGAACAAGAGGGAACAAAAAATATGCTTACATGGTCGTATTCCCAACGAGCAGTAAGAGGAAGAGAAACAAGAATGCTCTCGATTCTGCCCCCAGTCTTGAGACCAAATGTAGTTCCACGGTCGTAAACCTTATATATTTAGGTTTTTTAAAAAAATTTAAATAAAAAAAAAAAGTGAGATATGTAAAAGAGGCTATGTCAAATGAAAAAAAAAAAAAAAACAAGTGGATTATATTATATCCCTCTTACTAAGTTGAATTCTACGTAGCGTCCTCTACGGAGTTGTTGCCAAGCCTTGTTTTTATCTGAGTACGGCGTATCCTTCCTCTTCTGTATTATCGGTATGTATGCAGGGACTACAGAATTAGCACACTCTGCACAAAAAAAAAAATTGAAACGTGTGGATTATTAGGTTTGCCACAAACAGGAAGTCAGAACGTGGTGCACAAGTCACAAAGAAATACTCAGTTTTCCGGATACGAAAGGTTTACACACACTTGCCCTAAGCAGGGCTTGAACCCTCTTGCCAAGGTATATCCTAGTGAAACCACTAGGCCGGTGCCTCATTGGCAAAATACTAGGTTTTCACACAAATTAAGGGAGAGGGTAAATGTCAAATTCTAAACGAAAAAAATTTACAAATACTACGATGATGCTAAAGATATTGTCCACTCCCTCTCTTATTATTTAGCCTATATGTCACCGAGAGGCATCAACCGTGAGTTTCATATATATTTATATATATAACAGCCACGAGACAAAATAGCTTGAAAAGTAAATGTTACTAGTACAATAATTTACCAGAAGCAAATGAGAGAAGCATCTCTTGGTCATAGTCATTCAGATCATCAAAGAATATACCCCCAAGACCTCGCCTCTCATCACGATGCTGTGTTATTCATGAAGACATACAACATAAGTAAACACCATAACTGTATATGTCGATTTCGTTGTGGGAACTAAATCAAAAGATTATTTTCATGCAGAATAACAACATAGGTAAAAAGAAAAGAAAAGAAAAAAAACTGGGAACCTTTTAATCGATGACAATTTAATAAAGACGCCCTTTTTCTTCTATTATTTATAACACGTAAACACCTATTGTTCCAGAAATTTTTTTCCCCGATGAAAAATTCATCGTCATAGCGTGTAATATGTAACTAAATGTAGAAGCATCACCTTCACAAAAGACATGCATTGAGTAGGTCACAATTCAAACTGTGGTAGAGCACACCAACCTTAATATAAAAGTAATCATCACACCATTTCTTGAATCGGGGATAGAAGCTAGGGTCAAACTTGTCACAAGCACTTTTTTGGACCTTCAAATAGAGGCCAATATCATTAAGTGTATTCCAAAGATGTTCACATATTGGGGGCACAAAAGAAAAATTACTTTACCGAATGAAAATGCTTAACATCCTCCTCAAAAATGTAGGAAGGAGTCAAATCTGTGCCACCTCCAAACCACCATGATCGAGGTGCACCGGGAACATCTGGACAGAAACAAACATAAACAACCTAATTTCACTCTCTCATTTCATAGCTGAAAAGCTGTAAAAAGCAATTTCCTAAGGGTAGAATACACTGTAACACAATAGATGCTTCAAAGTACAATTTTTTACCTTCAGGAGCATCGGTCTCAAAATAGCGGTAGTTGAAATGTAAAGTCGGGGCAAAGGGATTGTGTGGATGCAATACCTTGCAAAGAACAAAAAGGAGTGACAACATTGTCAGTATCAAATCTAGTCAACCAAAACCACCTATTCCTTGTTTACACAAAAAAGCACCCAGATTGCTGTTTATTGGGATAAAATCAAAAGTACGCAGAAAAATGCAATAAATAAAAACTCCATAGTTCATCCATTTTTAATTAAGAAGGATAGTAAATGCTAAACTGGAAATGGGATTGAAAAAATAAGAAGAAAAGGGGGCAAGAAATTACAGAGCTGATTCCAGCAGCGAAAAAAGGGACAGGTCCAAGCTTAACATCGCCATTATCAGAAGTGGAAGTGGGCTTAGCAGCACGATAAGCTTCAGGAGGCATAACACCATAAACGACAGAAACATTAACACCAGCCTTCTCCCAAACATCACCATTCTGCAAAACCCTACTAATCCCACCCCCACCACCAGGCCTCGACCACACATCCTCCTTGAACTTGTTACCATTCTCAACCCCTTCAATAGCAGCACAAACTCTGTCCTGTGCCTCCCTTATCATCTTCTCAAACCTCGACCTCACTGAAGAGCTTAACTTCGCGTCATCCGAAGAAGATGAAGAAGAAGACGTGGCCTCGTCGGAGTGACGGAGGAATGTATGAGGCCGGTGGGCTTCTGGGATCTCTTTTTCGATCATTGGAGAGGAAGAGGAAGAGGAAGAGGAAGAGGAAGAGGAGGAGGAGGAGGAGGAGGAGGTGGAGTTAGTGGCTTGGAGGCGGAGGTGGGGGAAACTGGAAGATGGGGAAGTGGTGAACGAGGAAGGGGGTTTGGGTGTGGTGATGGATGGTTCGAGAAATGGGATTGAGGAAGAGAAGGGGAAGAGGAGAGTGGGGGAGTAGGAAGGGAGGAAGGTGAGCTTTGGAGGAGGAAGCATTTCACTAATGGCGGATCGTTGGTGGTGGTGGTGGTGGTGAAAGTGAGGCTAAATGCAAGAAGGGGAGAATCCAGAGTGTTGAAGGTTGGACTAATTTGAGGAATGGATTGGGAGAATCAGATCAGGCGAGGTGGGGAATACCTTTTTTTTTTTTTTTTTTTTTTTTTTTTATTTTAAATTTTCTCGCTACGATAGTTTCTTTTATTTTGTGAGTATATACCGTGGGCGTGGGGTTTCCAAAGTGTTGATCGATGATTCGATACATTATGAGTGTTTTCTCCCTTAAAAAAATCAATGAATATATTCTTTTTTATGATGATAAAAAGTAAAAATATTATAAATTTAATTTCAACTCATTTGACTTTCGGATCTAAGTGTTTTCTCCCTTAAAAAAATCAATGAATATATTCTTTTATGATAAAAAGTAAAAACATTACAAATTTAATTTCAACTCATTTGACTTTCGGATCTAAGTGATATAAAAAAAAATAAGAAAATCAATAAGTATATCCATTTTCACATCAAACACATCATAAATACTCCATAAACACGTCAAAAGTTTTTGTGTGTGTTCTTGGGATATAAAAGTTGTGGCAATGGCATGGCAGCTACGGCAGCCTGGAACTGAAAATTCATCTCTTTTCATTTGGCAGAATGTAAAGTTGGTATTTATTTAGCTTGCCCTACCATGGGGCGGGTTGAGTTATTACAAGAAAGCGAAGTCATTCATGTGAATACACGAGAGAATGAACGCCGTAACCCAAAAATGAAGAAAGCAAAGTCACTCACGTTAGAACACGAGAGACATCTATGACCCATGCCGACCTTACATGTAGTACCTTTCAAGGCTATTCGATGCGGGCCCTCTTGTTTCGGATGTGCACCAACAGTTTCTAGGGCTGACTGACCATGACCCCGACCCGATTATTGACATGGAATTTTGCGTTCTGATGCGGGATCGAGACGGCCGCTTGGAGCTGTCTGAGTACCGGAATTCCCAGGATCATGTTGTGGTTTGACTAGAGGTCGACTACGATGAAGGTTATCCTTTGAGTCTTGAAAGGTTCGTATTCTCCTATCTGCACGTCCAGGTCGATGGTGCCTTTGACATGAACTCTTGGTAAATCCCTCGAGGATGCCGTTGAATGGCCGCAAATGTGAGTCTCCTAAGCCAAGCTTCCTGAAACACTCGTAGTACATGACATCTATACAGGCCCCGGTGTCTATCAGTACTCGATTTATACGGGTGTCCTTGATAACAACAGACACAATGATGGGCATGTTCAAAGCATCGGGGAGATCCGCCAGTTCACTACGAGTGAACGCGAGAGGCTGTTTGATCCCATGCAAGACAACTGGTTTCTCAATGACTTGTTTCAAGCTGCACTACAAGAAAAACTGATTTTAATGAGAGGAATCTAATGACGGGCTAAAATTTCGTCACTAAAAACGTGTTTTAATGACGGTAATATATATATTAAATTATTTAATGTGTAAACGGTGAGGAAGTTCAAATTCTTATCATTATTGACTGCTTATCCCCTTAATATTGATACACAAAAAATCATCTCCTCATTGTTATGTAAGAAATTTTACTAAATAATTTTTTTTTTTCCATTATAAGCAATTCTCTAAATTTTGTAAGAATAATGATACGGACACAACCGTTGTGACACAAGTGTCACAACATGTATCTACACCGTTGATTCCTATGTGAACTCATCATTAATTATTGTTATATTTATCATGATAAACCGTGTAGATACATGTTGTGGTACTCGTTGTGTCACAACGATTGAATCCGTATGATTATTTTTTTTAAAGGATAACCCAAATGGGGGTTATTCTGATGCAGGGAGGCTTCAATAGAGAGCTGCATACGTGGCAACATCTGGACCATACAGTTTCATGCCACGTATGCAATTCCATATTGAGGATGAAACTGTGTGGTCCAGATGTTGCCACGTATGCAGCTCTTTATTGAAGTCTCCCTGCATCAGAATAACCCCCCAAATGGTAGGCGGTAAAACTACCCAAAATATTCCCAATTCATTTTTTCGGCAAAACATTAATTCCTAATTCTATCTATACACAAAACCTAAATTCACTTCAAATTAAATTAACAAAAAACCTAGAAAATATTTACCCCTCCGCCACAAGCTGCTAGCCACTTTCCCTCCCTACACCAATTCCGGCGTCTGTCATACAAACCCCAAATCGATCGTCTTTCCCATGACTGTCCTCCTCCGCCATCTTCGATTATCATTCTCCAGCATCCGATTTCACTGATTGCAGACGAAGCGGCTCCAAAATCTTCACTTTGAAGTAGCTATGTGAAGAAGACAGGTGAGCAGAAATTCTTCGTTCTTCTTGAGACTATTTTCTTTCTCTTCCCATGTGCTGATTAAAAGCCCGAATTCGTAATCGACATAAAAGGGTAAACTTGTAATCAATCGACATCGCCTCCATCACGGGCCATACTCCCTCTGTTTTTAGTTTTGCAGTTGATGTTTGGAGTTCGAATGATGGGGAGAACAATATTGTTGAGGCTCATTCATTGACGTCAAATGCAATGGCGCTTTGTTAACGCTAGAACCGAACCAATAATGCTGGGGCAAAACCATAGAGGTTTGTTTTAATTTTATTTTATTTGCAGTCATGTGTTCAAATGTCAAATTGTGACAATCCTTATATGATTGAGTTAATGCTATCACTAGGAAATGAGTGTGTGGTTTAGAGTTCTTGTAATAAACAACTTCCAATGTTTGGTGTTTGAATATTTGTGCTCTATTTAAGGACAAGGATGTTAATTTGAGATGTGGTTTGCTTTTAGTTCGTTATGTTTATAGTTTCTTCACATGTTCTCATCTCAGTAAAGTTGAATAATCGTATGGAGGAACTTACAATGATTAAATGATTAATTTGGACAAGTAATATTGATAAACTTTGGACTGTGAATTTACATTAATGTTGAAAAATATTACAATAGACATCATTACAATACATAGGCTCCAACATCGAATAGAGACTCGTTTTGTTTTACTATATGTATAAATAAATTTTGTTTGTGTAAAACTGGTGAAGACAAGGCAATGAAGATAGTATTGCTAAGTGTACTAGTGCATTGGTCTTTGGTTGTCTGTGTTCTTTGGTTGGCTACTGATGCAATGGCCTTTTAGACAAAGAAAAAAAAAATGATAGAATTAAGTAAAAAGAGTTTTCGTGCCATGGTTAATATAGATTGTTTGGAATATAATTGATACCATTATGGGGCTGCGTTAATAGTATGCAAGTCTAATTATAACAAAAGAGACGAAGTTGTCGTATAATTGTTCCAAAACTTAATATTGTATTTTAAGCGGAAAATTTAGTAATATAATTGATTGTTTGTTGAATCAATAAGATTCTTTTTATCAAGTTGATAGTAATTCATTTCTCTAGTGGTTACACTAAATAGTAAAATATCCTAATTCGACATGTATAACCTGGAGTGTTGCTTTTAAAATTCGGATTTTTGTTGACTTTTATAACTGCTTTGTCTTGTCACAATATTTCATACCCTTTTCTCTTATCGGTGTATTTTACTTTGACAGCCTATAACAACCCTCTCATTCGCGGGGAAGTCGGAATATATTGTGTCTACATCTTGAGGTTAGAGTCCTTATGTTTCTGTTTAGAGGGAATAGTCCACGCCCAAAATCATCCCAAGTGCTGCTAATGTGGCTGCACCTAAAGTCTTATGGCTCATGCTAGACCGTTAACTCGTTAAACGAGTTTGGGATAAACTTCAAGTCAGTCAATTGCGTGGTCTTACAAGCTCAGAGCCAATGGTTTGTGCTCCTTTCCAGTATTTTTAATGTCAAAAAAAATTAGTGTGTATCAAGCATATTTTTTACTTTTATGAGATGGAGCAAGTCCAAATTTGATAACAAAATAATCGTCAACCGTATTTCATTAAAACCCGTTTTTCTTGTAGGATCTGATCTCCGGTCGGCGTTGGACAGAGGACCTTTATTCTGTTGGAAAGTTAGATTATTTGATGCTTATGTGTTTTCAATTCTGGGGTTTTCAGATTTTTTTTCTTGTTTTGTGTGTCTTTAGCCGTTTAGTTCAAGGAAGACCTGATTTGCGATTTTGGTTGTTTCAAATGGAATTCTCATTTTTATTCCTACCTCTGTGTCAGAATGGCATGGGATTATTTTCTATCATGCCTCTGGTTGGATTATTTTCAATTTTGATAAGGCGAATGATATGATTTCTGTATTGAATGGTGGCCCTTACTATGTCTTTGGACAACCACTTTTGCTAAAGAAAATGCCTAATTTTTTTGACTTTAGTATGTATGCTCTGTCTACTGTCCCTGTGTGGATTCAACTGCCTTGCTTGACTCTTGCTCTTTGGAATGAGAAACCACTTAGTAAGATTTGTTCTTATGTGGATACTCCTTTATATACTGATTTGTTGACTGCAAAGAAAAAGAGTGTTAGTTTTTCTAGATGTTTGGTTGGATAAATTTGGATGGCACCCTGCCTGATAAGATTCCTATCTCCTTGCCTGGTGGGAAAACTTTGATTCAGCCAGTCCTCTATGAAGATATCCCTAATTTCTGTATTTTGTGTAAGAAAATTGGGCATGTTGCTGATTCATGTGCTGGTTCTTCTAGTCTTAGGCCACAGCTTTATGTGAGCAGGTCTAGGAAACAAAAGACAGCCCCTGATCTCCCTGTTTCTGACCTTCCTGCACATAAAAAGTCTCCTGTTGTTGATGCTTCTTGTGTGAATGCTGATCTTTTGGCTTCTGCAGCTGCTGAAATAGATTTGGTCTTGAATTCTGATTCTGCAAATGGAAATATGGTCACCCCGCTGCTGTATCGACTGCTTTTGACTCTTGCTTGTTGCTTGATGACTTGATTTTAATCATACTACTATTATTAGACAGTCACCTGCTCCTGTTGCTGCTGTTTTTGTTTCTTCTAATGCTTGTTTGGTTGATGGTTCTACTGCAGCACCTGTTTGTTGCTGAATTTGGTCAGAAGGATATGGATATTAGTATGGTTATGCATGCTGCTATTCCTTTGGTTCCTCCTGATGCAACTATGACTGATAATGCATGTTTGAAGGATGATTCTGTTTTCTTGAGCTAAGTGTTCAAGAAAGGAAAGTAACTTTGATTAATGATGTGTTGCCTTTATTGTAGACTTTTTTGTGTGTATGTCATGATTTTGATTAGTTGATTTGGTTTCTTGTAGAAATTTCAGGAGTTGATTCCTTCTATGAGTACCTACTTAAAGCTCACATTCTTTTTGGAAGAGATGAATTTTAGAGGATGTTTCAGTCTAGTTAGGTCATGGTGCAGAATTACATCAGACATGGTCCGTGGTGCGCCCTTAATTTGTTATGAATACATGTGTAATTATTTGGTTTTCATAGTTAATGTTTCCTGACAAGTGCATATGTGACTACAATAGTAATCTGTTTTGCTAAGATTCACAATCTGTTAAAACCTGGTTTAGGCTGTTAAGTTGCATCAAGTTCTGGTTGTTAAAATTGATTGAATGTGCAATTTGCTCAAGATTTTCTACCTTTAGTAATCTGATTTGAGTCTAGTATGGTACCTTTCTCTTCATATATGTTATGTTCTACAAGTCTACTTGCCTGTGTTAATGTCCTGCTCAATATTCTGAGTTGAATGCATATGTCCAGCTGACTTTCTGGTCTGAATTTTACTAACCTGTTTTTTCATATTTAGTCTTTTTTTGGAGTTTAAGTTTCAGTCCAAGTTCACGAGCAACCAGTCACCAGGGATCTTAGTTGACCATTAGTTTGTTATATCTGTTATGTTGTGTCTGTTATTTAGTGAAATCTGTAAGATTTTTGGTCCTTGATTCGCACCTACTCAAGGAAAAAGTTTCCAGGATGCATATACATGAATCCTTGTACAAGAGATGAAGAATGGGATTTATGAATTTGATTTTTTTCTCCACTTGCAATACATTCATGTGCATAGCTTACTAGAAGGGGTTCAGTCCACAATACAAATACAATGCGGAGATAGTCTTTCATGTTCTTAAGGTTCTACTTCTACTACTTCCATGAAATGACTGCACTTAGGTTTTTGAGCCGTTTTTATTTATTCATTAATTAAAACTGATTCTTCTGGCAGTACTTCTATTAATCATGATGATTAGGTATCCCATGGTGTGGCATACTATTTTTTGAATCTGTCTTTGCATTTACAGTATCCTACAGGTTTGGTTTTGGAGTCCATGATGGAGATTCTGAAGCATGGTTGCCCGAATATGGATTTTCTTTTTGTGGTGTTTCTGTTTTAGGTGCCCCTGTTTTGTCACTTGTTAAAGACGAAAAGTTAGCTAGGATTTATATAAATTTCTCAAAAGTACTAATTAAACAAACACATTTGCAATGGTTAAATTACTTTAAGAACATGGGTAATAAGCATCAGCATGAAGCTTTTCTTTCACTTTGTCTTTCAATGTTTGTGTTTTGCAGAAACATAATATGATAAAGTTGGAGATGAAGTGATTTCTATTGTAGCAGTTGTTCTTGCCTCTGGATATAGGTTGAGTTTTGCATAGTATTTGGGCTGTATTTTTTCATAGTCCTATGATTTTCATCTCATTGCATTAAACTTGATGTTTCTTGCATTTTTATATGATTTTTCCAGCAATTTATGCATACTTCTCCGTTTATGCAGTGTGTCTTCTCCATTGAACTTGATATTTCTTGTATTACAATTGATTACTTTTGTTCATCTTCATGGAGCTGGACATTCTCTTTTTCTCATGATTTTAATTTTCTATATAATATAATAGGCTGCAGCAAAGAAAACAAAGGATTTCTCTCCGCATTTTCAAAAGAGCAGGATTGATGTTGTTGTGGCAAATGTCCCAGGTGGTCATCGTTTGAAATTGTTTATCCTTAAGGAGACATGCGAAATTTCCTTTTCCTTCTCCAGTATTCATTTTCCATGCAACATTTCCTTTTCAGTTGCCGGTATTCATTTTCCAGGTCGTGGTGAGCCTTATTCTTAAGAAGCCAGTGCACTTAATTAAGATGAAGGAAGATCATGCAGAGCGATGTTGAGATGGTGCAATTATCCTTACTTTTGAGTTTCTCCACTTAGTTCTTTGGTTGCCAATGAATTTCTACTTGTTTTATCATTGATATATTCAAGTTGAAAACATCAATTGGAGTCAACTCTACCGTATTGTCTACCTTTCATTGTGAAGGTAATCCTTTCCATTCTACTATTCTCTTGTTTATTCAATCTTGTTGTTAGAGGTTGAATTTCATCTATGGATCTTAAAGACAACGTGGACTACACTCCTTTAAGTAAATTTTGTTGCAAAGCCTACATTGATAACTTTCCATGGATATTGGTAAATTCTTTTTTTATACTAGATAAATGACAGAGTATGTCATTTGCATGATCATTGACCGAGGTTGTTATGTTTTGTTAGATTGGGGAGCTGCTTGTTTTGGTTTTTGTTCTGGCTCGTTAGTTTATTGTTGCCATCATTGTAGATGAAATTTGTTGACATTTTAGTTTTGATATTATCAGGGAACAATATTGAAACATGTTCATAATGACCATTTGTGTATTTATAGAAAGCATGATTTAATGATGGTGAGATTGTAACATACTTTATCGTCATTAAAGCATTTTTGTGACGGTATACCCGGTCATTACATGTCTCTTGTTGATAATGGCCATTGCTAATTAATGAGCGGGTTTTCAATTATTAATGACGGTAATCTCCATCATTAATGGGTAGAAACTAATATTCAACTTTAGTTCTAATGAGAGGCAAATAGTATAATAATAAGGAATTTACTCGTCATTGGAATTTTTTTTAATGATAGTCTAATCTCGTCATTAAACCCTTGATGTCTTTAATGACGAGGCCAGTTCTTGTCATTGAAGGCTTTAACTAGAAGGGCAACTATGAGGGGGGCATGAGGGTGATTTCCCGTCATTAAAAGTCTTTAATGACAAGAAAATGGCAAATAATGACGGGATTCCCGTCATTAAAACCCATTTTTCTTGTAGGAGTTGATTTGATTTTTGAGCCTAGTGTTGCTGGGAGGAATCTCAATTATGATGTGGATTTCCTAGCCGTATCAGGGAGCTGGAGGATTGACTCGATTCACGTTATCACCATCTCTCTTATAACAATTCAGAGATCCTTGAGCTATTAATTTCTCAATCTCTCTTCTGATGAGCTTGAAATCCTCGATGGTGTGACCATGATCGTGATGATAGTCACAAAATTTATTTGGGTGACGGTCACCCCATGTTTCTTGCCTCATAAGGTGAGGCTTAGGCAGCTCGTTCCTTATCTCATTCATGATCTGAGCTAGGGAACCGTTGAGGGGTGTATAGTGCTCCTCCGCAAATTTTTTGAGCTTTTTGAAGTCCCGATTCTTGTTGTTTCCTCTGGCCGGGAAAGACTTAACCTGATGCTTTCCCTTGCTAGATGAAGGAAGGGAAGAGGGCTCAGATGCGCCGTACTTGCATGCTTTGTTGAGCATCTCCTGCGAATTCTCAGGGGTGAAGGACGAAGTTGGACTTGAGTTAGCCCTTTGCCAACCCACTTTCAAAACTGGTCATGACCACTTCGTCGGTCATGCCTCTAGTCAACTCGTATATCTTGTTGAACCATTCGTAATAGCTACGAGTCGACTCACCTTCTCCATGTCGGACCTCGAAGAGGTCGATCTGTGTCTTCTTTGGCTGCCCGGCAACTTTGAACTCGGAGACAATCTTGGTATACAGATCTTTCCAAGATTGGATTGATCCGGGCGGTGAATTACGGACCCATGCCGCAGCTTGATCCTTCATCGTGCCCAAAAAAGCAACGCACCAGGCCGATTTCTTTTCTAGTTGCCAGCGATGCTCGGCTCTAAAAGGTTGAGAGCCAATCGTATAGGCATGTTGCCCCTGTGTAATATTTAAAAGTGGGATATTGGAGTCCTTCGAGCGCTGTTTTCAAGATCTGATCACTGAGGATGCTAGTTACGAAAGACTCTTTATCCTCTTTCCCCATGTTAGCCTCTGGCATGGCCTCGATCTTTTTCTCTAGTTTGGCGACCAGATCTTCGAGCGGGTGCGGTGTGTAGTGCTTGGCACTATTCACCGTCATGGACCTCTTAGATCGATGTTCGGGATCATCACGGTGATCGCCTAACATTGATTTTACGTTGCGACGGTCTGAGTTTGCCACGTCATTTTTTTCCTGTCGAGGATCCCCATCATGTTTGCCCAAATTCGGACCTAGACGATCTTGGATCAGTTTCTTTTCATGGGGTTGACCCGCTGTTGATTGGGCACCCACTCTTTTTCGAGTTGATGGGAGGAGGATACAAGCGTCGGGGCCACTGAAGCAGCGTGTTTGATGACGGTTGGTGATCCCACTGGGGGAACGAAGTCGCTGATCGGTAAGGTTGGTTCCCCGAAACGGATTAAGTCCTGATTCGTTTGATGGATTCTTTCGACGGAGGTGGCATGAGCGCACAATGCTTGGACAAGGATTTCAGCGTACGCCTCTATCTCCTCATGGGGAGATACCTGGTGAGAGCGGGTTGGTCTTGAGGATCTTTCCGCCTCTTTTCCTTTGTCTCCTCCCGTAGCGATTGCGAGGGCCTGTTTGGATTTGGCACTGCTGTCCAAATAGTCTCACGCCTCATATTGTTGTGTATCTTCTCTGACAGGACTGAAGGATCTATGTCCCTCTTGTTCATGACGTGTTGCGTCATGTGCAGCGTAAGACCCCTCCGCAGCTGGGTCTCTGCCTCTTTTCTTCTTCCTCCCCACAGGGGTAGGAGCGTCCTTTTGGACCTTACTGGTAGATCTAGTTTCTGTAGGCATGCTATCAAAACCGAAAACTTCGACTAAGATTTGGAGGTCATGTGGCGTATTAGGCAGGAATCTAGGACTTTTGTCGTGGTAGACAAGGATCTTAAAGATTTTTGGGGATTCAGATGAACTGGATGGTGATACCGATAAAGATTCAGGCGGAAATCCAGAAAGAGGTGGCTTTTGAACTCCGGAGCTGAAGAACAACAACTACTACTCTCAAATTTGACTGGCTGTCTCGGATTTTATGCTAAACGAAATATAACAAGTAATAAAATAAATCCGGTTTACCCCAAGTGCAGGGATCGTAGTATAATGATTAAAACCGGAGTCGAACTCACAGGATCGTCTTTGTCTAGTTTGATTAATTTTCCTAAAGTTTTCACGAGAAGTAAAAACGTCATATCCTAAACAATTTAAAGACTACAACTAAAATAACAAAACAAAATGAACTAGTAATGAAAACAATAAAGTTAAACTGGCCAGAAGATTAAAAATCTAAAGCCATCGAAGATAGTTGCGAACCGAATAACGAAAATAATTATATTCTATAAACTAAATAAAAATTATAAAATTGCTATGGTGATAACAAATGATTTTTTCAATAAATTTAACAACGAACAAGCAATGATCCACCGATCCCGCAACCCTCAATTTCTTCTCTAAGGTTGTTTAGTGATGATTTAATAAGAATTGTGGTTTCACCTATCATAAGTATGAATTTCTAATATCTTAGAAAAATTCACCTATCAATCTTTTTCGTCCATCGATCCTAAAGATTAACGCTTTAATTATCAAGGTGTGAAATTCATCAATCTCGTAACCTAGATATTCAATCTAACAACTATCGTTAATTAGATTAAAAATCCAATATTTACTATGGTGATCTTAGTTTAACAACGATTCTCATCAAATATTAAATATCAAACAGCAATACATTCATCAATGAAATTGCATAATAACAATAAAAACATAGAAAATATACAATCTCATTAAAACTCATAAACAATCCAAAGAGTCGAAATTGAGATGCTGCAACGATCGGTTTCACAAAGCTCGTTCAAGAAAGCCTCAGCCTCTGACCATCGTCACACCGGAGCAAAATAAAATAAAATAAAAATACAAAAACACTCGGTCGACCGAGTGTCAGGGTTCGGTCGACCGAGCCCTACACTTTTTTTTTTTTTTTTTTTTTTTTTTTCTTGTCGCCTCTGTTCTCCAGATGCTTTTTCGTCCCCGCCTCTGTTCCAATGACTGCGTCCTTTTATAACCTTCTTCGAGCTAAGGTAATAATTATCATATTTCCTTTTCTTTAAAAATAAAAACTAAACCCTAATAAAAATATAATAATTCCAATTTTGTCCTTCTAGATAAGTCTTCAAATAAAATGATGTTCGAAATCCTTCAGCTCGTTGACTCGTTCCACGATATGCTCGTCGTACCTACAACATAATAAAAACGTGCAAAGTGTAACATCACATATATAAATAGATAATTGCTAATAAAATCACGTAAATAACCCGACTTTGCACTCTAATACTTTCCAACTTCATTCTTTCAATAAATCCATTAAACACTTAATTTTCTATAAAAATTAATAAATTACAAAGGATATTGTTACGAAATAATGTAATATAAATCGTAAAAATCACCGTAAACAACTCCCCCACACTTAGCTTTTGCTCGTCCCGAGCAAGACAAAACAAGACCAAGGCTTAGATTTACTTAGTACCACTAAGTTCCAACCAAAAAGAATAAATATAGACATCTTCAGCAAGTATACAGCGTATTTAATAAGTTAGAGGTTCACCCCGGTGTGTGTGCAGAGCCATATAAAATTTCCACTAAGTCCAAACTTGAAACATTCCAAGCAACTAGCAAATACCCATCTAAACAAGAAAAAGATGATGATACTTATAACATGTGCCCTACAAAACGTAACAAGTCCTGAAAAGGATGATAGAATGTGTTTAGGATCTTTCTGACATACTCAGAGGATATTCCCTATAACATGCCTGTCGGTTTATACTGAGGATAAGATAGGCAATAACTAAGTCTTCCACTTATTCATACCACTTTCCTTACGTAAGTTGATTCAATTAACTTTCACATATAAACGCACATCGAATGAGCTATTGCCCGTCATAGTAGAATAGGACATTCGGGATATGCCTACCTTACTCAAATCATAAGGCGACTTCTTACTCGATCGTCGTGAGCTTTTGGTCATCATAGTGGTATAGGACATTCGTGGTACGCCTACCTCACTCCAATCATCGAGCGACTTCCGACACTCCCAATTTTTTCATTATTTTAACAACAACTTCCCAAGCACGATGAGTTACGTTTCACTTATCACATTCAAACCTAGGACATTCACAAAGATGTCATACTCGATTCTAAATACAAACTATTATAATTCCCATGACACGTACATTAGCACTAAGCACAGAATACTTATAAGATGATCAAATGTTACTAATCTAAATGGGTACAGCTTTATAATTTATAGCTCGTCATTTAACATGGCTACGTGAATGTATGTCGGGTGAGACATCTGACCTACTAAACATACAGTATAAAGCATCAATGACTATAATATGCCATGGTTGGAAACCACAACAGTAGTAAGCCAAACAAAATATGAACTTGCTCGGAACAAAAACAAAAAATTCTAAAAAATTTCAAGTTTTCAGCTCTTTCGAAGCATGGTAATAGATTAGGCACAATTGTAGGTACATACAACCCCTCCCCCACACTTAAACAACAACATGTCCTCATGTTGTACAGAATTTAAGAAGAAATAAAGTACTTAGCTGATTTGGTATAGAAAGTCGACCCGTTGGTCAGGCACAAGCATGAAAAGGCCAACGTTCGAGATGTCATATGTAGTCCTTTTCCAGCAACGACTTCAATACTAGCTTGACAAAATAGCTAAAAATGTACCTGCACTACTTGAGAAACACGGAAATATCTCGGGGAACACAGAGGAATATAATACGTCGCGCAAAAGTAACGATAGAGGATACTATAAAGTAGCAGGGCTAGATGCAACAAAATGACAACAGACACATAAACATAATGCTACAAAATGATATGCAAATATACTAATAATGCAAAGAATACTGGGATACACGAAGAAAATAGAAACATAAAACACTAGCCCAAGCTAATCTTCATAGATGTCGCCCCAATCTACAATCCGGATTAGGCGACGAAGCATATCGATCGCAGGAGGGATGTCATATTCATCTTGCAAGTTCCAATCTTCTCCCGCAACATCTACTCCTTTAAAATGTTCATCACGGAGTACCAGCAACAAATCAGTAAGCATCGGGTCATTTAAAATCGTATACGGCTGTCCTAACGCACATTGAAGGTCCTCAGTACTAAACTCTCCACCACCCACAGTGTGGGGTACAATGACAACATAAGTAATGGTCCTGACGCGCATGATGATATGGTAATCAACGTCAAGGATAAGCGTTCCTCCAGGTCCATCATCTAGAGTTATATGGCGGATTCTATGAATGAATAGGATCTCATGCGGGGGAACTCCGTAATCCATTTCAAAACAAAGCCGAACTGAAGCAGATTCATACAACACTCTTATTAGAATTAATACTAAAACACATAAACCAAAGACAAAAGAGTAATTGAAAAATGACTAATATATATATATATATATATCTAGGATGCCCTGGGCGCTGCTTGTTGGTTTATGTCGTTGGCTCGACAATCTTCTTATTCAGCCCGGGTCGGGCCATTTAACCTTCCTTCCGGCCACTACTTCGTGTAAGCTCTGATAATTCGTGTGGCCACAAAAACAGCATCTAACACATGGGGTTAGGTTCCTTACTGCTTTCCAAACGCTCTTAATCTTCCCCATTGTCGACCTTTTCTTCTTCAGTTTCTTCTTTAACTTGGCCTCCCTTTCATACTCTTCCATGTCCCAACTCCCGGCCATAACTTGCTCGACCAAGCCACTGCCGTCATCCTCGGAAAACAAGTCGGGCAAGAATTCTTCAAGCTCATTGACTTCAGTCATACCACACCCGAGGATATCGAGGAAATGAATAATCAAAGGTTTTTCTTTAGTTTGACCAATATAGTGTTTGCACCTTTGACCATTTACTCTAAATGGCTGGTCACCATGACCTCTCAGCTCTAAAACACCTCCGGGAATAATTTGAAGAATTTCAAAGGGGCCAGACCAACGCGTCCTCAACTTCCCAGGAAACAGATGTAACCTGGAATTATAAAGTAAGGCTTGCTCCCAACTTGAAATTCTCGCTTGATTTTAGCATCATGAAGGAGTTTCATTCTGTCCTTGCTAATCCCGGCACTCTCGTAGGCTGGAGTCTAAACTCATCCAATTCATGCAATCGCATCGATCGATGTTCACCACATGACTGGGCATCAAAGTTCAAGAACTTAATGGCCCAATACGCTTTATGCTCTAATTCGACTGGCAAGTGGCACGGTTTTCCATACACCATCTGATAGGGAGATGTACCCATGGGGGTTTTATAGGCAGTACGGTAAGCCCATAGTACATCATCCAGTTTGAGACTCCAGTCCTTTCTATGACTGTTCACAACTTTTTCTAGGATCTTCTTCAAACTTTGATTACTTCTCTCAACCTGGCCACTAGTCATAGGATGATATGGTGTCCCAATTTTGTGCCGGACACCATATTTCTCAAGGACTTTTTCTAATGGCCGGTTGCAGAAGTGCGTTCCCTCATCACTGATTAAGGCGCGGGGACATCCAAATCTCACAAAAATATTTTTCTTCAGAAAGCTCATGACCGTTTTGTGGTCATTGCGAGAAGTGGCTTGAGCCTCCACCATTTTGATACATAGTCAACGCAGACTAGATGTATTTGTTTCCACAGAAGATGGAAACGGGCCCATAAAATCAATACCCCATACATCAAAGACTTCACATTCTAAAATGGGCTTCAATGGCATGTTGAAACGCCTAGTTAAAGCTCCGTTTCGTTGGCACCTATCACAAGCCTTGCAGAAAACTTCTGAATCCTTGAAGATCGTGGGCCAATAGAAACCAGACTGAAAGATTTTAGCAACGGTTTTCCAGGGACCAAAGTGGCCACCAGTAGGCCCACTGTGGCACTGTTCAATGATATCTCGTTGCTCTGATTCGGGAACACACCTTCTCAACAATCCATCTTTTCAGATTTTAAAGAGGTAAGGTTCATCCCACACAAAGGTTTTCAAATCGAGAAAAATTCTTCTTCTCTCCGATAAGAAAATTCGGATTTAAGTCACTGGGAATGCGGTAGTTGACGATAGAGGAGTACCACGGAACATCCTGAGTGCACTCGCCTATATGCATAACATTTTTGAGAGGAAAGTAAAGGTCTATGTCTTGAGGCTCTTTCTACTTCATTCTCGCATTCTCGAAACATGATCGGCTACTACGTTTTCATCGCCTTTTTATCCTTAATTTGAACATCAAATTCTTGCGGATCGATATTCAACGTAGTAGGCGCGGTTTAGCATCTTTCTTCGTCATGAGATAGCGCAGAGCGGCGTGATCACCCAAACAGTGATTATGCGCCCAACAAGTAACTACGAAATTTGTCCATTGCAAAGACTACGACCAATAATTCCTTTTCAATGGTCGTGTAGTTTACTTGTGTGGGGTTCGATGTGTGATCAAGGCGTAAGAGATGTCTTTGGAATTTTCCCTTAATATGTCGACCTAAGATCGCACTAACAAAGATAGTTGGATGCATCACACATGAGTTCAAAGGGTAGGTTCGGTCGGAGAGATATAGGATCAAGGCGAAATTAGTTGACTCTTAAGCTCATCAAACGCATGCTTGCAAATCACATCAAAATTGTCATCAAAATTGAAAGCGACATCTTCTAAGTAATGTAGAAAGGGGCTTAGCTATCTTGGAAAAATCCTTAATGAACCTCCTATAAAACGAACATGTCCAAGGAAACCTCTTACTTCAAGCACATTTTTAGGGAAATTCATCTTCTCTATAGCTTCAACTTTTGCCCTATCTACTTATTCCTCTTTCGATATCTTGTGGCCAAGAACTATTCCTTCGCTCTACCATAAAGTGGCATTTTTCCCAGTTTAGGACTAAGTTCTTTTCCACACAGTGGGATAATACTTGATCAAGATTAGCAAGACAGTGATCGAAGGATTGACCAAAGACTGAGAAATCGTCCATGAATATCTCCATACACTTCTCGACAAGCCCATCAAAGATTGCCAAAGATACATCTTTGGAATGTAGTTGGGGCATTGCAGAGAGACCGAATGGCATTCGCTTTGTAGCGAATGTACCATAAGAAGCGGTATGCGTGTGGACCTATTTTAAATAGGGGGGCGCATTTTTAATCATTATTTAATTGTAGAGAAATTAGTTTTCTTGGATAATTATTTAATGTATGATTTAATCATTTATTTGTTAAGTGATAATTAATGGAATATTAGATAATAATATTATTTATCCTAATTTGTTTGGGATAATTATTTTATTTATCTTTTATTTGAAATAAGGATTAATCTAATAATTATCTCTTAATTATTAAATCCTTGGAGGACAAGGATTACTCTCCTATATAAAGAGAGTTCTCCCAAGCCAATAATCAGATGATAACACATGAGTTTAGTGTAGTAGAATAGCTTCGATATTTCGGCTATTTTACTAAGGGCTTCGAGTTGGGATAATCCTCGGGATTATTCCGGTAGCATATCGAGGAGGTCAAGCGGCTTGAATCACCATCCACTTGGTGTTGCTTGGAGATATACGTCGGAAGACGGTGGCTTCTCAATTCTTGGATCTCGGATTGTTCTAGACGTTTATTCACAATAAACAGGTAAGCAATCTAAACCTCATCGTAGGTTTAGATCTATTGTATTTATGTATTTTGGTTATTAGATCTAGATCTTGTAATTTCCGCTGCGTAATCGGGTGGATCTATGATCCATCCGGCGATATTACATCCAACAAGTGGTATCGGAGCCTTTGATCTATCAATCAAAGTATGTAAATTTTAGATCTAAGGAGTGGAATAGCATGTGTAGATTGCTTTATTTTCTTTTTTTTATGAATCAAAAATATCATGTGTGTATGCCTTTGTGATTGTTGTGGTTGAAGAGATGGATTGGGGTTAGTACTGTTTACCCGTAGTTCTATTTTGTAACTCTTTTGATTAGTATCAATTGAGCATAGGATGTGTAATTTAATTTATGTCATGCGAAAAATTGTAAAAGGTAGTACCTTTTGTATTTATTTTTTGGTTTCGGGTTCGAGACGACGAAGATCATGGTGTTGAAAATCATCAAGAAGGATAAACGGGAGGAGGCCGATTGTTTTATTTTTTTTTTTCCGGCAATTTTTGGTGTCGGCAACATCAACATTTTTTTTGAGACCCCTGATGCGGCAACATTGTTGTAGGGATTGACATTAGGTCCATCAATATAATAAAAAAAAAAAAAAATTTGGGACCTGCGGTGATACACAAAAAAAAAAAAAAAAAAAAAAAAGGGAAGGTTTTTTTTTTTTCTTTTTATTTTGCCGAGGGCAATTAATAAAAAAAAAATTATAAAACAAGTTTGTAATATAAATATATTTTAAATGTATTGGTATATTACGCTCCTTTCCTCGCTGCTCGGAGTTAGGTACAAGATCGAAGCTCGAGATCCTGGAAGTTTCAAGATCAAGATCAAGATCAAGATTTGAAGACTTAGAATAAGTTTTACTTTTCCTTAGAAAATAGGTTAGTCGGGGGTACCAGCGGTCCATCTCGGTGTTTAATTTCCGTTATTTTTTCGTGTATGATCGAAAATTGTATGATATAACCGGAAAATTACCATGACATGCATCATATCATAATTCCACTCCAATGCATACATGTAGCTAGTTTATTTCGAATAAATTAAGCATGTATAACTCGTATAATTAAATAAAAAGCTTATTTAATTAATATGTGGTAGTTAATTAATTAAGCAACTAATTATTAAAAACCGAGGAACCGAGTTTTGTCAATCGTTACGATTTTAGTGATGGATTCTCGGTGAATCCCACTTAGATAAATCGTTGAGTTTTCGGTGAACCCACCTTAAGCATAAACGAGAGTGCGCTTTGGTTGATAATTTAGAAATCGGAAAATCATTGTACACGGGTTCGGAAATGGTCTAACCATGGTTTGGCGAGTTCAACCGAGCTTCGGCTCAATCGACTCCCCTCCACGTGTGATGTACGATACAGTAGTTCGACAAGACTTAGCATAGCCGATAAGCCTTCGGGCTAAACGGGGTTTCTCTAGCAGGATTAGCCTAAACTGTCACATATGTTCCAACGAATAAGACGGCGTAGGCTTGCCTACATAACCGACCCTGTTCGGAGTACTTTGATTTATTGTTTCTTATTGTCAAGACCGAAACCGCAATTAGTAAACCCACCAATTTTTTCAAAAAATTGAGTTGGATCGGGGAAGGCGACAACCAACCCCACGGCCTCTACTATAGATGCAAGCACGTGAGAGAAGGGTGACACCTCGTGCTGCTTTGATTCCGGCCCCCCTAAGGATGGTGTTCACCCCTATCAAAATTCAAGGCTTGGTCTCCGAAAGGATAGGATTTCGGGTACTCGTTGGGTCACTGTCCGACCCTAAAGGCGGCATACTCGGGGCTTACTTTGAGGTCTGATATAGTAGGTCACACTCTTTATGGATATTTTTGAAATATCTAGGCTAGAAAAAGGAAAGTAATCATGATTAAGAGCCGGGATGTCTGATTCCCGTGAGATGTTCGATTCTCGAAGCTTAATCATTGAGAGAGATTGTCTCAGTTTAACCGTCATTGTGCTGATACCGACCCTAAAGGCGGCGGTACGATGCGAGGTTAAATCCTTGGAATGGTAGGATAAACTTTTTTTTTTATATAGTTTATTATTCCTAAAATAAATCTAGTAGTGAAAATTTATTTTTGAATTTAATTTTCTGTCATTTTATTTACAACTAAATCTCTAGGTTACTAAACTGTTAGTAATAGGACTTCATTAAAAACGTGGAAAGTAACAAGTACGTTGTAATTATCAAACAATGCAGTTAATTTTTCAAGATTTATTCTCTTAAGCCTTTAAAAACTTAAGTGACATAGTATAGGTATGTCACGGGTGTCACTCGTGTTGAACGAGAGACGACCATACTTAGTTTACAAAAGATGACACAGGACTATCAGATAAAATTCATTTAGTGAATTTTAAAAGTGTAATTACACAACAAATTTCTAAATTGAAAAATTGGAAAATCATATACATAAGGCATTGCTAGTTAGACGGTATTTGGAACCGATAAACTAGTGGGAGCCTTAGTCTTATGATTTGTTGTTTTTCTGAGTCATTAGAAATGTGTAATAGATCGCATGAGAGTTTCTCCATTTATCGGAAAACAGAATAAAGCGCTAAGTTGTTAGACAAGATTTGGAACTGATAAACTAGTGAGAGCTTAGTTCTGAGTGATTTTCTAATGTTTGAAAAATCATAAATACAAAGTGTTGCTAGTTAGACGGTATTTGGAACCGATAAACTAGTGGGAGCTTTATTATGATCTCTCAAACCATTCGAACAAAGTGTTGCTAGTTAGACGGTATTTGGAACTGATAAACTAGTGGGAGCTTTGGTCTTATGATTTGACGATTAGAAAAATCGATAGTCCAAGCAAGTAACATCAACATCCTACGCTTCAAGAGTAGTGTCTACTCAAACGAACTGCTAGTTCAAGACTGTTTCCATTTAAGGAAAGTCGAGAATGGGAAAGAATGTTTATACGTGTTAGTCATCTAAACTAAGTAGTTTTAAGGCTAAACCGGAAAATTAATTGGAAATTAGAGGATAAGGAAAGTGATTTCGGATCACTGACCTATGCATCCTTAGCAATTTTCTCGAAAGCTAAAGTTCTTTGGAAGAACCAGGTAGCTTTGCATTAAACAATAAATAAAATAGACAACGGGCAGTTATTTCAGATAGACTAGTGGGAGTGATATAAGGAAATGAATCTCGGATTCAATTCTTGAGTATCATAGAAAATTCATTTTCTGTTTTCGGATTCGTTGGAACGAACATATTCATTTTCAATAGGATAACTTGTTTGTCTTATTGACGATAAATATAACATTCGTAGCACGAACCCAAGACTCGGACTTTTGTTTGATAAAGTCAGAACCATTAAGAAATGCTGAATAAGTATATGTAACACATCTTAAACAATATAAACGCAAATGGTTTCCGTATTTAGATAAACACTTCTTTATATACTATTAATTAGTGCATATTCCCCAACGACAAGATCTGCAGACTGGCTTAGGTGATTCCTATCTCCAGTCAAAGGAACCCTGTCTCAAAGGAACAATGTCTAAGTTTCCTTTCAATCGGGAAAGGGTAATAGATTTAAAGAAGTTACATAGCTTGTTCATATTGACCTTCGGGGTCATATGAAAGATACAAGCTAGTGGGAGCTTTTGAAGTAGTGACATCTTGTCTGACAACTATTCGAGACTCCGGTAAGTTTATCCAAAATATTTGGAGGAAATCTCTGATTTCACCAGAGATAGAGTATTCCATACTCAGAAATAGGTTATTGCATAGTCTTTGAGACTGATGCTCGGCCTGCCTCCCAGTGAAATGTTTTCACTTACGGATACACCATAAATTTGCCTTATATAGTTATTGATGTGCTACGATACACTGCTGAACTAATTTAAGATATTGGTTGCAAAATAACGGTTGTAATGAAAAACCGAGAAGTCTACCAAAAAGATGCCTACGCATTTGTGGATAATTAAGGAGTGAATTCGGTTCACCCCACTTCCGTAAATATAGACATTTAGCATTTAGTGCTTGAAGGTAGGATCGAAATTTTGCACACGCTCGTGTCGTGAAATATCTTAATGCATTGAGTAAAGGTTGGTTATAAAACTCGTAAAAATCAGAGAATGACGGTTATGCTGTCAAACTCGGTCTGATAGAGTCTATAAATAACATCCTTAGATCTTGAAGTATTTGTACTCAAAATGTTACTAACTGATTTGTTCAGTCTACATCCAACACCGGCAGTTGGTGATAACACTAATAAAAACTACTAAACTAGATCATTATATCAATCAACCCTGAACGCAGTGGGAGTATGGTTTGCCCATTACCCATTGCAGGACCTTAAGGTCTATAGGGTAGATTGATGACCTATAGTCCTTCGTGGGTCGTGGTAGATCCTCGATCATGAGGTTGGTTTAAAAGCCATAACCCTTTGAATGGAGTTTGATACTCCAGTTCTGTTGAAACTCTTGTAGAACCACCTGAGTATCTCAGGCCCAGTGGGAGTAATTGGAACTACACGGAGAAGAGTCAAATGAATAGGAAAGTTTAACTTTCAACGCAACACTGAAGAATTTAGGGGTGATTCCCTAAAAGGTAGAGAGTTAACCAGACCGTGATCTCTCTCACCACTCAGTCTTTCTTGATTTCGTCAGAAAGCGGGAAATAGGGGTGATTCCCTAAGACTTCCTTGCCGAACAACGGAATCTGAATTCATTCAGAACAAAAGGGTTTTAGCTAAGAACAAATGGTGGATTCGTTACAAAGCAGAAAATAGGGGTGACTCCCCAAGACCTTTATGAGACTAACAAAGATCTTAATTTATTCAGATAGAACCTTTGGAAGGATGCCCGCCATAGCTTATATCCTTTGGGGATTAAAGCAAACCTCTAGGTCATTTCAAAGTCATATATTTTAATATGTGGACTTGACCAGAATATTGATAAGTCTTTCGTAGACTGGGCTTCGATATTACTAAAGTAGCATGTAGATTAGTGTTTGTGAATGGTAACACTGAAACAGTTGGAAACAACATGGGTGTGTTATCTGAAGTCAGAGTCTGACATGCCATCGGGATTCATTCTTAAGGATTTGATTCGCTCAAATTCGCGAGAATCGATCATTGGCAATCCCATCCATTCACCTGGTTAAGATATTCTTGCATTTATGCAGCATTCAATGATGTAGTCTACCCTACCTCTCAGGAATGATTATCTAAACCAACGGATGAATACTAAATGGGATGTTTAGTGAATCCTCAAGTATCTTCGGTAGAATGAGGAATAATATGCTGGTATATTCAGGTACAAACTAGAATATAAGTTATAACACTGATTCTGGCTTCAGGTCAGATTAAGGATGATCGTTAAGTCGATCTAGTCCTCAGTGTTGAAACAAAGGCATATTGAAATCGTACCACCTGATTAGATGGAAAGGCGACGTTTCGATCCTAAAGATCGACTCAAGCGGTCAACCTACCTGATCAGTGTACCAAGTCACATGGTGTTCAGTTTTAAGTACGCGCCGGGTCACTGACCTACCCTACGGCGGCATACTCCGGCCGTACTTGGAAACGTGAATTACTTGGATGCGCTTGGAGGGTATGAATCTTAGGGACATGTCTCACTTGTTTTGAGCAAGTGGGAGAATGTTGTAGATATAGATATAAAGGGTGTGCTATAAAACAATTAATCCACTTGCCTTTCGTGCAAGTGGGAGATTGTTAGGTGTAGTGCCCGAAAGACAATTATATAATTGTTTTAGGACAGAATTAATAATTCATCTTATTATATGCATGTATGCTTATAATTAAGACACTACTGAAAACCCTAAGTACCTCGTTTATGTAATCACATAACTCAGTGTATGGCTATACACAAGAGGATTGAGTTAGTGAGATGTACTTAAAATTAACTTAGTCCGTAGCATTTATTAATCTGAGTACGGGTCTCATCATTAATTTGCTATTAATGCGCCCAAAACACTTTAGGTGTGACAGTCTTATCCGGACTGTCGGTAATAGGGTACCTAGTGGGGCATTTATATATGATGATAATCATATAGGGTTGGACCGATTTGATTTGAGTTCTCGATATAATTCCGTGATCGAGAAGTCTTATCGAATCACAAGATGATCATAAATGGATTAATCTCAATCCTGAGGTGATCACAGATAACTGCTTAGACTAGGGTAGAGTTTGATGTGTTAAGAAGGATCACTTTGAAGTATGTGGTCCAACACTTCTCGTTGGCTCTATTCTGGGATGAGTGAGTAGTCTGTGCTATCACATATATGGAATCCATTCCTTCCCTCAGGAAGTAGAGAGACAGTCCCCTTATTTGTTAGCCCTAAGAAAATGATCGATCGGCCGAGTTCATATTTAGACTAATTAGCTACTAGTCAGATATGTGAACTAATTGATCAATGTGGGGTTAATGGTAAATAATGATAAGATATTCTGAGTCAGGTTCACGGAGACTTCCCATTCAGAATGGACAGTCTATGGAGGATTTATCCGTATGTAATGATTATATCAGTGGACACCTTATCAACTCATAGTTGAGTATAAGTTATCTATATTCGGCAGAGTTCAGTTTCGGGTTTATGGTGGTGTAATCCCGGAATTAATAGATTGAATATTATTGTTCGGTCTGATGGATAATATTATCTAATTTATTGTAGCTACTGAATATGGGTCCATAGTCCCCGACGTGGCTCCTAATATAGCATATAGGTTTTCTCGTCGTTTCACCTCAATTATAATTAAATAGTTGGATTGGACTATTTAATTGATATGTGGATTAATTGTTTAGTTGGACTAGATAATTAAATACGTGGAAAAGATATTTTTCGTGGACTCGGCCCAATGTGTGTCAAAATGCGTGTGGACCTATTTTAAATAGGGTGGGGCGCATTTTTTAATCATTATTTAATTAGAGAGAAATTAGTTTTCTTGGATAATTATTTAATGTATGATTTAATCATTTATTTGTTAAGTGATAATTCATGGAATATTAGATAATAATATTATTTATCCTAATTTGTTTGGGATAATTATTTTATTTATCTTTTATTTGGAATAAGGATTAATCCAATAATTATCTCTTAATTATTAAATCCTTGGAGGACAAGGATTACTCTCCTCTATAAAGAGAGTTCTCCCAAGCCAATAATCAGATGATAACACACGAGTTTAGTGCAGTAGAATAGCTTCGATATTTCGGCTATTTAACTAAGGGTTTCGAGTTGGGATAATCCTCGGATTATTCCGGTAGCATATTGAGGAGGTCAAGCGGCTTGAATCACATCCACTTGGTGTTGCTTGGAGATACACGTCGGAAGACGGTGGCTTCTCAATTCTTGGATCTCGGATTGTTCTAGACGTTTATTCACAATAAACAGGTAAGCAATCTAAACCTCCTCGTAGGTTTAGATCTATTGTATTTATGTATTTTGGTTGTTAGATCTAGATCTTGTACTTTCCGCTGCGTAATCGGGTGGATCTATGATCCATCCGGCAATATTACATCCAACATGATCGACCTAGAGGGAAGGTAACAAAAGGGTCCGGGTAGAGTCTACCCAAGATCCGTCCCATGTTGTGATGGCTCCGGCAGATAGAAGAAAGGTTCATGTTGCCAATGAACAGGAAAAAATCTCGGCGATTTCCGAGTAGGAGCTCGCTGTTGGCCTTCAGGCCATGAAGTACTTTAGCGTTTTCTATATCATGGCTTTCCCTTGAAAGTATGGCTCCTCCTAACCTATGTATTTTACAGGGTGCTTTAGTCGGCCAGGAGCTATATAATCGCCTGACCGAGTCAGGCTCCAACGTCATCCAGCTGAAGAGCAAGATCTTTGAGTTGGAGAAAGCCATTTCTGACCGCAATAAAACCCTTAAAGTCAAAGACAGAGAGATTAAGGTGCTGAAGAAACAACTAAAGGCACAATCCTTTAAGATGAAGGCTCTGAAGAACTGCCATGCTGCTGAGCTTCAAGCATTCATAGAGAAGGAGTCCAAGCTGCAGGAAAATATGAAAAAACATAAGTCTGAGGTGGCCGAGCTGGAGACTACTGCTCAGTCTTACTCGGATAGGGTCAAGGAGTCTTTTACTCAATCCATCAAGGATTTCAAAGCTTCCCCGAAACTCCTTCAAGCTCTGAGCTTGGTTCTAGCCCCCGCTGTGCAAGGTGGCTATACTATAGGAGTGGAGGATGCTCGAGTTCATCTTCCGGAGCTTTATGTTCATGCTTCGGCAAATGGGAAGTATTACAAGCATGGGGGCCAAGGAAACGTATGCAATTTGTTTAAAGGAGTTTCGGGAAGAGGAAGATGTTGTGGTGAAGTACCGCCTAATCTTGTGAAGCCGAGCTCGATATTCAGCCTCTTCCTCTCTGCTCTCGCTGATATGACTCAGATTCACTCCCTAATGCTTCTTGAGCCTTTGTTTTGTTGTTGCTTTTATCTTTTATTGTATTTTTCCAACAAACTATGTAATTGGTGTAGGATTACTACACTTTTTCTCCTAATTTTGCAATTTCTTGCTTGTTTCTTGAATTTTGCAGTTTCTTTTTCCTTTCGAGTATGTCTTGGCATATCTTCTCTAATCTTCTTATCTAGCCCCCCAATGTGTCATTCAAAAACTCATGACTTTTGAATGGCACGCTGAGTGTATACGTTTACTTCTTGGGTATTTTCTGAGCCCACTTAGGTTTTTCTTGGAATTTTTAGACTTAGAGGTCTGCTTGTCAGCATCTGACCTGAAGAGTTCTTCCGGACCGTCCTGTAGACTTGAGTAAAGTTATACTGAGTCCGACCTGTGGATCTCAGCTCATCTGACCTGTGGACTTATATAAAATTAAACTGATTCCGGCCTGCGGATCTCAACGCGTCCGTTCTACGGAATTAGATTAAATTACACTGGTCCGATCTGTGGATCTCAGCGCGTCCATCCTGCAGACTTAGATAAAATTACACCGTACGACTCATGCGGGTCTCGGTCGTCCCGCCCCATGGACTTAGATAAAATTACACCGTCCGACCTACGGATCTCAGCGCGTCCGTCTTGTGGGCTTAGATATAATCACACCGGTCCGACTTGCAGATCTCAGCGCGTCCGTCCTGCAGACTTAGATTAGATAAAATTACGCTGGTCCGACCTGTGCATCTCAACGCATCAGTCCTGCAGACTTAGATAAAATTACGTTGGTCCGACCTGCGGATCTCAGCGTGACCGTCCTGCGGACTTGATAATGTATACCTTTTGTCAATTTCAACTAGACTCGGCCTGTAAACTTAAAAGAGAACACACAACCCATAATAATAACAAAGAAAGAAAAATTTTCATTCGAATATTTAATACAATTTATTCAAACTTATTAATACTAAATCCGGAACATGTTCAGGCATAATACTTGCGCGAATTATTAGCATTCCAGCTTCTGGGGATAGTTCTACCACCTGCTTCTACTAGTTGATAGGAACATTTCCCATGCACTTTCACCACCTTATAGGGACCTTCCCAGTTCGGGTCTAGCTTCCCTTGGGGCCCTTGACGGATGACCTCATTTTTTCGCAAGACCATGTCCCCTACCTTGAAGTATGTGTGTTTTACCTTGGAATTGTAATACTGAGAGAGTTGATGTTTGTATCTTTCCATCCTCATGAAGGCTATGTCTTGCCTCTCTTCAAGGTCGTCATTTGCGTGTCTGAGCTCGCTCTCTTGATCTGTCTGAGAATATAGCTCGGACCTCAGGGATGGGACCCTAATCTCTACATGAATAACAGACTCACACACATATGCTTGGCATTGTTGGCAATAAAATTTAGTTTTGATGATGACTCATCTTATTCAAGAACATGTTTGTTTACACCCCATTGATGAAGTGCTGAAACTAGTTGTTACAGTGGAAAGCTAAAAGATGTCTAGAACTGAATGTATAGGTTTTACTAGAGCCTGATAATTGTATAGGTTATATCAGACAAGCACTATAATAGATAGAAGTGTCGTAAAACTGAAAACTGGAAATCATCTAGAAAACTGGAACTTAACTTAAGACTGAAGATGTACACCTAGAACTGAAGCTCACTCAGAACTGAAGAAGGTAAGTTCGCTGAAGGACACAGACTCGGTTGACTTATCTAAAACTGAAGGCTGAGGGAACAGACTTAGTATTTGAAGAACTGAGGGACACAGACTCAGTTAAGGAAGATTGAAGAACTGAGGGTTCAAACTCAGTTACGGAGACTTTAAGCCGAGACTGTAAAGTTAGGATTCAGGTAAGTCTGTGATGTCCTGAACTGACTTTATGAATCTTGTAGAAACCTAAGTATCATAAGGACAATGATATCTTAGATGATTTGTTTTAGGAATGTTGTAATCTGATTCGGTCACATAAAATCAGATAAATAGAGTACTGAAATTTTGAAGAAGAGTAAAAAATCGGTTAATGCTCTAAGTCAGTTAACAAACTGAAAACTGACACACTCAGTATAAAACTGATCAGGAAACTCAGTTTTATAGTCAGCCATCCAAGCAACTGAAAGTACATTCGAACGTTATAAATCAAGGATTTTTATTGGATGAAAACTGACATGTCAGAACGGTCACTGACACCTGACATCTGTAAATATGGACGTTGATACAATTCAAATTCAAGCAAGATGAACGTTGGACCTCACACTATAAATAGAGGACTTTGCACCAAGGATCAAACACCGAATTAACAAGATTACAAGCATTTTTGTGCACAAGTCTAGTTCATGCGAATTCCTATCAATATCTGCGCTCAACAAGATCTTATCTAGAATTTCTTCAAGTGTTCAAGCTACATCGATTATATCCAGATTTAGACACTAAGAACCACAAGCAAGAATCAATTTATTGATTCTCAACCCAACTTTGATTCTCAATCAAAGGTTTAGACTATGAAGCAATCCAGTCAAGGAGTTGCCAAGGACAGTTGTGACATTTGCAGTCGGGTAGACTGTGTTTGTGGTGGTAGCTGGTGAAGAGGCAATACAACCCTATAAGGACCAGTGGCTCAAGCATTTGAAGAGAAGCAATCCAACCTGTTCTTTAGTTGTTTAGATAGTGACACTAGTGATTAGTCAAGGACTATCATTTAGGACTTTTTGTAACAGGTACCGCAAGGAGTTCTAGTGGAATTTTCCTTCTACATCACAGGGGAAGATAAGACTGACATGATTACACCACTATAATTCTTGCTCTACTTACTTTATGCATTTACTTATCTTTACAGCATTTATAATTGTTTATACATCATACTGAAACTGATTGTTATAAGCAGACACAGTTCACAAACTGACATTCACTAGAATTCAGTTTTGCATACCCATCTTTTTCATACAGAATCAACAAGATCCAGATAAAGGCTAAAACTTATATCCTCTGCCGGTTGACTCAGTTTTGTATAAGTCAGTTTAACTTAGACTCAGCTCTGTCAGCTCAACTCCACACAAGTTAAAACTGAACCTTAATTGTTAATTAATCTAGTTTTTGGTGATAAGTTTATTCACCCCCCCTCTAAACTTGTGTTATCCTTTCCAAGGGACCAACATGTAGAATTCAGAGTGGTTCTATAGGCCCAAAGGATGTTAGGTAGATGCTCAACCCATTTCTCCCATTCTTCTTCCAACCTCTTTTTCAGCCCTGTCTTTATATGCTTGGTTGTTTACTCGACTTGCCCGTTGTCCTGGGCGCATCCTATCGAGGTAAAGTGTTGCACAATTTCTAGTTCGGAGCACATTCATGAACCAATCTTTCCCCAAACTGCGTCCCGTTATCAGAAATTAATACCTTTGGGATGCCATACCTGCATACAATGTTTTTCCACAAGAATTTTTGAATGCCCTTGGCCGTAATAGTAGTGAGGGGTTCGGCCTCTACCCATTTTGTGAGGTAATCCACTGCTACTACCTGGAACCTGTTGTTTCCCGGTGCTCATGGCAATGGTCCAATAAGATATACTCTCCACTGGTCAAAGGTCCATGGGGACACTATAGGGATCATTGGTTGTGAGGCTTGATGAGACACATTGTAGTGCATTTGACATGGTTTACATTTCTGGACTAACTCTTGTGTGTCCCGCTGCATGGTGGACCGGTAATATCCGAATAGGACACTTTCGAGATAGGGTCCGAGCCCCCGGATGGTTCCCGCATATCCTTAAATGGATTTCCTGAAGGAGGTATTCTCTCTCTTCCTGTGTTGCACATCTAAGCCATGGGGAAATATACGACTTTCAATAGAGTATATCGTTAAACAAAGAGTACATGGTCGCTAGGAACTTTATTTTTCTGGCCTGAGTTCGATCGGTAGGAAGAACTCCTCTTTTCAGGTAGGACACTATAGGATCCATCCAAGTTTATTTCTGCGTGATTGGTTGCACTGCCCGGTTGTCGTAGCTTCTCTCTTGCAGTTGTTAATACTTTCTTGTTGGACTTAAAGTTGGACGCCAGCTTTGATAAAGCATCTGCTTGCTTATTTTAGGACCGAGGGATTTGCTTTATTTGTATCCCCTCGAAGTCCTTCCATAACGTCTGAACTACGGCTAAGTATTTTTTTCATGGGTTCTTCCTTTGCCTCATATTCTCCCTTGACATGATTCACAATCATTTGGGAGTCATTATACACCTGCAAGTTCTTTGCCCCAAGTTTTACTGCCAATCGTAGTCCAGTGATCAAGGCTTCATATTCCGACTCATTGTTCGTTGCTTGAAAGTTGAAACGCAACGCGTAGGGAAATTCTTCTCCATTTGGACTAACAAGCAGGAGGCCTGCTCCAGATCCTTCTTTACTAGATGATCTATCTATATAGAGTGTCCATTGCTCATTTTTTTGGCTCGGCTGCTCCTGATTAACAGTGATAGCCGTCCCTTCAGCTAGGAAATCGGCTAGAGCTTGGGCTTTGATCACAGTTCGGGGGCAAAACACCAGGTCATATACGGCCAATTCCACTACCTATTTTACCAACCCTTCTGATGTATCCGGCCATGCTAATACCTGCCTCAAGGGCTGATCGGTTATCACTTTTATTGGGTGAGCTTGAAAATAAGGCCTCAATTTCCCCGAGGCGTGAACCAATGCTAATGCTAACTTTTCTGCATTAGTATATCAAACTTTTAGTCCGTGAAGGGCCTTACTTACATAAAATTTAGGCCGTTGGATGTGATCTTGTTCCTTTACCAGCACAGCACTTATAGCTTCCTCATAGACTGACAGATAAAGCAGTAATGTGTCTCCTTCTTTCAGGGAAGTTAAGGTCAGAAATTCCATAAGGTAGGATTTCAGCTTTTCAAAAGCCTGCTTGACTCTCCTCGCTCCACAAGCCAGCGTAGTTTTTTCGAATTTTAAAGAAAGGAATGGCACGTTGTGCCGAATCGATATGAATCTACTTAGGGCGCCATCCGTCCCATCAATCTTTCTACCTCCTTGATGCTCTTCGGCGGGGCATAGTCTCAGAATGCGTCTATTTTATCTCGGGTTTGCTTTGATTCATAACTTTGAGATCATTATCTTAAAAACTTGCCCGACCTTACCCCAAATGTGCATTTTTTAGGGTTTAGCTTCATCTGTGTCTTCCGGAGGACTCCACAAACTTCTTTGACATCCTTTAGGTATTGGTCAAGAGCTCAACAAATCATCGACGTACACTTCCATGCATCGGCCGATCTGGCTATTAAAAATCTTGTTCATCGCCTCCGGTATGTTGCTCCAACATTCTTTAAGCGAAAAGGCATGGTTATGTAACAAGATGTCCCAAGCTCCGCTAGTGAATGAGGTTTTCTCCGCATCTTTGGAGTCTATGGCAGTCTGATGATATCCTTTGTATGCGTCCAAAAACGCAAATACCTCAAAATCAATTGTGGAATCCACGAGTCGATCGATCTTAGGCATGGCATAACAATCTTTAGGGTAAGCTTTGTTGAGGTCGGTGAAGTCCACGATATCCTCCAACCGCCATCTGGTTTCTTGACTAGCACAGGTTTTGCCGACCATTCCGGTAGACTACCTCCCTGATTATATTTGCTTGGAGCGGTTTTTAGTTACTTCCTTCTAGATCCCGTCCATGCGCTCCCGTGCAAAATGTCTCTCTTTGTTGGGTTGGATTTTTGCTCGTGTCCACGCTTCATCTTGTGAACGACAATGTCCGGGATAGACCAGGCATATCTTCGCTTTTCCACGCCAAGACATCCATGAACTCCTTGAGTATCTCAATGAGCCGCTTGTGCGGGTCGGGAATCCAAGCTACGATCGCTATTGTCGGGCTCAGCCGGTCTTCCCAGGGCCGACATTTTCTCGCTTTCTCTTCCGATGACCATGTCTCATCATCCTCCGGGAGAAGTTCCTCCATGAGAACCTACCGGGCCGCCACTTCTCCATTGATGATGGTAGCGTAGCAGCTCCTAGCTGCTTCCACATCCCCTTTAATCACCACTGACCCGTCTAGGGTGGGGAACTTAAGGCTGTTGTGAGCTAAAGAAATGGCAGCTCAGAGGTCAATTAAGGCTGGTCGTCCAATAATGACATTATATGGAGATGGAGATCGAATGATGGCATAACTGATCCTCAAAGTTCTACCTCTTGGCTCTTGGCCAAAAGTAGTAGCCAGCTCAATCATTCCCATAGGTAGAACAGATGTTCCGGTGAAGCCGAATAATTGTGTTGACATGGGTGTTAAATCTCTGCTTTCTAGCTTCATTGCTTGGAAAGCGTGGTGATACAGTATATTTACCGCGCTTCCGGTGTCCACACAAACTCTTTTTACCAGGATTCGATCAATCACGACTGTGATTACCAATCCTTCGTTATTCATCATCAAAGGAAAGGGGTCCCTTGGACCGTACGCCACTTCACCGGAGAGTCGTTGTCTTTTATTAAGGGACTCAACAGTCCTGCTGCTGTCCTCCCCATGGCCTCCACAAATGGTATTGATTATGGAGGCTCGAGCACTATTCGATGTGTTACCTTCATCTTTACCACCATCAGCGATTAGAGTCCTATCAATTTTGACATTATCACCGAGTCTCTTAAACCTTAACAAATTACCAGTAGAAGGCCCTCATTCTAGCGCCAATTGACGAAACAAAATTCATCGGGTACAAAATCTGGGCTGTTTAATCTGATGGTAATTGAATTAAGAAGGAAGACAAGAGAAGTATGAACGGGGGGAGGATTTTTTGGGTGATTTAGACTGAGCCTGAGATCTTCCCAAGTTGCCTACGTATCCAAAGTATCAATTGGAATCAAGTCTGTCGTAGTTCTTATGAACTTTTATATAGGGAACATTTGTGCCCTAAGCCTTCATGGGCCGTGTCCATCATGGACCTTTCTTTCATGTCTCACAAGTACAAGTAACCTGTAATTATCCCTTAATTTTAGGAGATAATCTCGGTATTCAAACGATAAAGGTCAGAGCCTTAATGGCTCAGGATTCTTCTCATAATTATCCTGAAAAACGTGTGTTTTATCATTATATGCTCTAGCCGGCCTGTGGCGAGCAGCAGAGGTCTGTACGACCGAGCTGGGCAGGTCTGCCTCTATTTCGTCTTGACCAACCTATAGTGGACCGAGGAAAGACCTGAGCAGCCTCCTCCTTTGGAGGTGGAGATCGGCCCTTAGGCCTATAAAGGGACTCTTGGTCCTTAAAGTTAAGGTTCTAGCCTTATTTTTATCGTGACACGTGGCGTGGTGAAATCCGGTATCATCATAAAGCATATATCTAAACTTATGGACACTGGATTTATGGAAACTGCATTACTAGCCATTCAAGAGAAAAAGGCAAATGTATTGTAGAATATCGCCTAGTTCAAGTAGTATTTGATAGTGAAAATTCATATGGTGATAATAATTTATCCGGAGCTAAACAATTGTAACTAGCTGAACAAGAAAGACATGAAGTTGGAGAAACAAGTGGAATTGCTGGAGAGGGTAATGATATGCAACAAGAACCAACTCAAGAAAAATCCAGCATTGTTTGATGAAGTTGATGTCACTATTCCAACCATTTTAGCAGACATCAGAACTGATAATCAGAGGAACCAATCAATGAGACTTCAACACATGATCAACACCTAATTAATACTAATGAAGTACTGAGGATTGCTTCTACTCAAAGTATGGAGCAAATACCTGAGAGAGTTGTCACAGTGGAAACAACTAAGAACACTAAGAAAACCAATTGAAGTGACAATGGAATCACCAAGATAAAGTCAAGAGAAAATGTAAAAGCTGTCATACTTGCCAAGTTACATAGTGTGAGGGAAGTCTTTGATACTCACAGAGATCAGATGGTTAATCTTGGAAATGATCTCATGACTCTGTATAAGTCAATAAACTACAATTTCAAGAGGAAACCATACTATGACATGACCAGAAGAGAAGCTCTTGATCTATTTCTAGGATCAAAGGTAGTTGAAGAGAAGATATATCACAAAAAGAATCTGCAGAAGCAAGAGAGGAACCCGAAAAGCTTAAAAGCAACCATTCTCAAAAGATTGAAAACTATGATGAATTTGTTATGTTTTTCAATGGTGGAGGATTGGATGGAAATAACTAGGAAAAAAACATGGAAAGTGTGGAAGTTTTTGCATCCACATATCATTTTCATACATTTGGAGAAGGAAAGGCAAGCATTCTGAGAGAAAGAAGCTACAATGAATAAACAAAAAGACCAGTAGAAGAAGAAACCAACATTGAAGAGGTGAACCTTGTTAATGTTATGGCATTAGATTGTTATAATCTAAATCATTATAATAAGATGAACAACCATTTCTTGTTTTTGTCATTATCTCAATGACATTTGTATTGATCGTTTATTTTTATAAGTTTCTACTTATTCTTTTTGCTTAGTTTGTGAGGGTTATGGAATCATCAAAGGGGAAATTCGTTGGGATTTTTATAGTTTTGATGATGGCCATACTAGCTGTTATAAATGTAAACAAAAAGATGTTCTAGATGATCTTGTATAGGTTTTAAATAGAGTCTGACATTGTATAAGTTAAATCGGACAAGGGTTAAGGATCAACTTTACATCATTTATGTCATCAATATTTCCCTTGTTGATATTCTTTTCCAATTTCTGCTTGTGCTTGATTGATAGTTTGTCACGGATCATTTAGATTCGCCGGTTAGGAAGAGAATAAAGGAGTGGCAGCAACTCTCTTCATCAAGTACCCCAACGTTCAATCTTATAACTTAGATCTGTCTGTTTTCATGATAGATTAGTATCAACATATACTAATCCAGATATGTAGTAGTTAACAAACCTCAGTCGTGGTTATGTCTGATTCTTTTGGCGTGAGGAAACACGGATTCCAGATATGCACCGATCACGCTGCGGTGGAGGTTTTTACCGCTATGGCACGGCATCTAGCAGATCAACAATCTGTGCGTTCGGCGTCAGCTACGTCTGATTTTCTGATTTAGTTTACGTGTAGTGAGCATGATCAAATGATTGCATGACTTTGTAAATTAACATGAAGGAACTCTAGTTGAAATATTTTTAAGACATAGTTAATTAGATCGTTTAGGTTAGCTAGCCCGTCCACGGTGGCTATCTAGTTGAGGTTGACGGTTTATCCAGCTCATAATGCATGTGATATTAATACGTTTTAGCCGGTCCACGGTACATGAGTTTAGACTTTTTTTCTTGGTACAAAGAATAAACTGTTTTTTCTTTTGAGATTATGAAAAAAAAAAGTTGCTAGTGAAGACGAGGGGCGTAACCGATCCGAACTGAATCAAATATCTACTTATCGAGTCGAGCAACCTCAAAAAATAATGATGGTCGAATTCGTTCGAGCAAGAAAAAGATACTTGAGTTTGGCTCGTTAATATTGATGAGCTGCTCGAGTTCAACTCAAACTCGATTAAATCTTATTTGAGTAAGCATTTCACGAGCGAGCGTCGAGCTGCTCGGCTAGGCAAGAGTTTTGGTAAATGGTTGATTTTATATTCGTAAAAGGCAACTCAAAAGTTTTTCTAGAAGTGGGCAAAAGTAACTCTATTAATTTTTTTTTGAAAAAGACGGAACAGTGAAAAATATTTAAGAATATATATACCGCTCGATAGGGCTCGCGAGCATTTCGAATCAAGCATTACACTGCTTGAGTTCTGCTCGAGTTCGATTAAATCTTATTTGAGCGAGCGTCGAGCTACTCGTGAGCGGCTCAGCTCGTTTTACACCCCTAGTGAAGACGATATTGTTCCCGAAAACTCAAGCTAGACAAAACATGTATTCTTGTTTGCCACCTTTTTCTCCCTTTTTTTTCATTTATATACTTGTATTCTTCGAAGTATATTGAAGCTGGATGAAAATCGGAGGTACTGTTATAATATGACCATCACGTTGAATATCAACTGTTCGTTATTGAGTCGTCATAATGTTTGTTGTGTGATATTTCAGGTTTAATTTAATCGGTGCATCAACGAGAATGTAACGACTCCGTTGCCTGCAGAAGACATCGGTAAATTAAATTCTAGAGTCGGGATTGCTATATATATCACTCTCTATGTACATTGCACCTGCCATTCTCACGATTTTCAGCAGTACAATAGACTCCGTTTGCCTGCACAATGCCTAAAAGTTGTGGTGTGACTAAAGATAATAGGTTCAAGCCGTGATAATGTAGCGGTTTTTTATGAAAAATTTTACAATACAACCATTGTATGAAGTTTGTACCAAGGGGCATGATTACAACTTTTCATTTCTAAGCTCTCACACACGATAAAAGTGCAGTATGTGAAAGAGAGTAAAAATGAATGGCTTGAATGTGTGCTACTTGGTAAAATCTTCCTACAGCCGTTGCACCATAAAATCTCTCGATTTTTATAAGCTTCAATGAGCGGATTTGATATAGAACTGACATAAAATTTTCGACTGTTACCGGATTGTTTCATGTGATAATTAAGTCATCAACGTAAACCAAACAAAAGATAAATACAAATCACAATATCATTGGCGATGTAAATGAATAAGGATCATCTACAACCACCACCTAAGATATTCCCTTCAAGTAGAAATTTCTCAAGTCTCTCGGACTGACGATGTTACTACATCGAATCCTCGTTAACTGCCGAAATATCATCAAGAAAATCAAAAGAAAAACCGACAAGTAGCTTGGCACTCAAGTAGTAAGTGACTAGATAATGCCTAAGGAGGTCACCGGTTCGATTCTCCTCTGAGGCGTTATGTTGAAAGAGCTCTTGGCCAAGCCTTACCCCTGAGTAAGACTCTGCAGGCACGACCCAGGCCCAACTCCGAATTAGTCGGACCAGTTCGATATGGATACCGGGAGATGTCATTTTAAACATATAATGGTTGTTTACTAAAAGGCAAATGTAGCTCAAATAACTCATACCATAATAGTGCAAAGGTTGCCTCCCTGTCAACACGAAAATCAATAGTTATGTTTGAAATAACACAAGGAGCAAAGCTCAATGAACCAAACCCCAAGAGTGAACAAATGATCAGAGTAGTCCTGATTCACATGAAGCGGTCGCAATTTCGTGTCAAGAACACAAACCGAACAAGCCCTCTTAAAGTCCCAGCCACAAAAATGATTTTTCAAATCACATCCAATCATGGCCTGAACACTGAAAAAACGTGATTCAACACTGTTCCTTCATGAACATTCAGAACACATAATTAAGAAATAATATCTGAAACAGAATTTAGACAAAAAGAATCATGCCAACACTCTCCTCTGTAAAACATCCTAACGGAAGTCGCTCGGTTTTCAAACAGAAAATCATACCATTTACCAGAAACTATGTACAATCAGAGAAAAACTTTGAGAATCCAAAACTATATACAAAATCCTCTTAGCCATCAAAAATACAAATTTTAAACAAAAGTTTAAGGCAACTATCCATACTTTTCCTCGAATTTCTCTACCTAGATACATAGTCTAATGGTGTTATTTTAGTGCCTCAAGATTCCACAACAAAACAAGGCGAAGACTTCTGTGTGTTATAGTAGCCATACATACTTTCTACGTTTACAGGATACTGGCACAATAAAGCATGCAAGTAACATGGAACTAAGAAGTTTGCAAACAAACAATACAGAAGAAATGTGCATACCAGCATAAACAAAAAGCCCCGTCGAATGAGTGATTATCATCAACGGAGACCAATATGGATTTCCACGGAGAAAGTTATTACTGCAGAAACAGAGTCCACTTTTGCTCCGTAATAATGCACCACAAATAAATTGACCCAGTGAACTAGCGGCTCCCCGACCAATCAAGCCAGTTGGAGTAATGCTTTCCTTAAGAAGGGAAGAAGAGACATGATAAGTAGCAAACGGAGAAGTATCTTTCCGATTAAATCCAACTGAATCCCGGAGATAACTTTTCTACACCAAGATTTTTCATTTTTGTCCTAATTCTAGCAATATCAAGCCACCTATTTGCTTCAGCATACATGTTTACTAGAATAGCATAGTATCCATTATTTTTCGGCTCCAAAACAGCCAATTTGTCAACAGCCATTTGTGCAATATCCAAATTCTTGTTAAGCTTACACCCACAAAGCAAAGCTCCCCAAATAACAGAGTTAGGTTCCATTCTCATGCTTTTGATCAAATGTAAAGCTTCTTCAAGCAATCCCCCTTTGCACAACAGATCAACCATGCAACCGTAGTGTTCAATTTCTGGAAGAATGCAATAATCACAAGTCATTTTCAGGAAATAACTTCGGCCATCTTCAATTAGTCCAGCATGAGTACAAGCTGTAAGAACACTAACAAAAGTAACGGCATTTGGCTTTACCTTATCTTTCTCCATCAAATCAAACATAACCAATGCTTCATTTGCGAAACCATGCACAGCAAGCCCGTCAATCACAGAATTCCAACAAAAAATGTTTTTCTCCTGTAGTTTGTAGAACACCACAAGGGATTTCTCCATGTCCCCACACTTTGCATACATATCTACCAAAGCAGACCCAATATAGACATCGAGGTGGAAATGGTTGTGTGCAATATAAAGATGAATCTTCTTGCCTTGGTCAAGCAACCCAGTATGCGCACAAGCAGAAATAACTGTGGACAAAGTAACTTCATCAGGAACCAACCCTTCTTCCTTCATTTGGTTAAAAACATCCAGGGCTTCTTTGTAATTCCTATTTTGAGAATAACAGTTAATCATTGTTGTCCACTTAAATCAAATCCTTTTGGGGCATCCTATCAAATAAATGTTTAGCCGAATCCACATCCCCAATGCCAGCAAATCCGTGAATAATAGAATTCCATGAAGCAGTATTTTTCTCAGGCATCTCATCAAACAATTTCTTTGCGTAACTCAAATCTCCAAATCTGACATGAGCTGAAACAATTGTACTCCAAGAATAACCATCCTTTTCAGGCATCCTGTCAAACACGAGCCGTGATTCAACGAGTCGACCCATATTTGAATAGAAGTCAATAAGAGCCGTCTGCACGTAAACATTTGATTCGAATCCATACTTCCAAATCTGGCCATGAATAGAATCTCCAAGTTTCATATCATAGAAAAGTGTACAACTCTTAATTATTGATGTTAATGTATAACTACTTGGCCTAATTTCAGTTTTTAACATGTCTATGTACAAATTTAGAGATTGCACCGGACGAAAACAATGTAAGAAGGCCCCTATTAAAGCATTATACACAAATACATTTGCTTCCTTCATCTGAGTAAAGGCATCAAACGCCAACTTAGTGCAGTGAAAATTTGCACATGCAGTAATAAACTGGTTCATCAAAAAGCAGTGTTGCATTGCATCATTTATTATGATGGAGGCATACATAGCTTCCAATTCCCTCAAACTTGAACATCTTCTTAAGCGGTCTACAAGTCGAGTGATGTTCACACCGTATGAGTCCCTCTGGCCTAAATAGTAATCAAAGTTAATCATTTTTCATGGTGCAAGTTCCCCCCAACATGTATAGCCGTTAAAAGATATTAAGCATATAATATTTGAAGTTCAACCATTTTCAAGTTTAAGTATTCATTACCTTCTCTAATGCTTTCATTAGATAGGATAATTCGAAAACAATACATGTATGAAATTGATTGTCCTGACTAACTTAAACATTTGATTCAGAATCTGTAAAGAAAAGTAGTCTTTAAAACAGAGATTTGGTCAATCAACATAGCTAGCATAGGGTTGAACTTACTTTCAGAAGAACATTGAGTAACTTACAACACCATTTTAGTGCAAGTTAATAGGAGTAAACATTGAACGATTTGTAACATTTATCGGTAGTTGAATGCTACTTCGTTTCCTGAACAAAAGGAGAATAACATTATTCTTTCCTTGGTTTTACATCATTATAATGAAACCCTTCTTCGACTTACAAGTTCCTCTTACAATATTGTTTTTATTTAAGAAGAATATTAAGGTCGAATGCAGTAGTTTCATATCTACCCTATTTCATGATGGGAACTTAATGCAATCTCTTTCTGGAGCAAATTTAAACTGTTGAGAATGCAATGCATGATACTTCTTTTTACTCTACTTTAACAGTATGGTTCAAAAAGCACGACAAAATCCACTTAAACATACAACCAAACACTTCTTTAATAGATATGAAAAATAAAAATAAAAATTCGCGAAGTGTTACACAGCCAACATCATTTACAACTAGACCTTTTGGGGCTTCATATCGACATTTCGTTTTTAAACAAAATCTCAAAGGAGAAACCCAAGACAAATAGAACTTGTTAGAAATTAATGGGGATAAAATAAGCACACCAAAGAAGAGGATATATGATGGGCCCAAACAAAGTATGAAAATGAAATTAACAAATGAGCAAAACTAAAAGCTAGCACAACATGTATTAAAAGATTGAGAAACAAACCGAAATAAGATCTAACAGCAGTATGGAGAGCTGAAAGCGTCTTACTAGGACACTGTTTAACCCTTGACAGACTCAATGAACCTCCAGCAGCACCACCAATCATTTTGATTGACCGATCTTTTTTCCCTTTTCCTTCAAAAAGAAAATAAACCAAAAACAATTCCTTAGTTTAGGGCCTATAGGGTAACTTTATACAACACTTTATACCCGAGGCTAGGTTTTCTTTTTCTTTTTATTTTAAAAAACATGAAAAATTCCCTCTTTGAACAAGTGCAATTGTAAGAGAATCGGTGGACTAGCTAAGACAACACTGCAATAGTAAACACCATCTGGGGTGTTGGCTGACTTAATTATACTAGTTGCAGCAACCGTGCTTTCGCGCACAGTGATGCTGGCAGATTCTTTTATTGACATATGCAAGATTCTGTGAACATTTATATGATATTTGTCTACGTTTCTAGACTGGTCTATGTGATGGACTAGAATTCAGCTACAAAAGGATGATAGGAAAGCAAGTGATTTGTAAGGAGAAACAAAAGCTCAAGGCCAAAATGAGTTAAGATAATGTGGTAATTAAATTAAGCTACTTTCAATGCATTTCCACCAGTAAAATCAAAGTGGTTATGATTATAGGTGGGAAGAGAATAACAAATGCATTTTCAAGGTCAAGATCACCCTGACAGCACCACTACCGTGCTTAAGCGATAAAACATCATGTTTCTAAAAATCTGAATGTAAATCAAATCTGCAAAGCAATAGTCTGTACTATACTACATATTATAATTTACATCAATCCAAAGACATGTGAAGTGAAAATGAACCCAAGAAGAAGTTGGACATACCCTTCAATTCAAGCACCCGAAAATTATAATATGACAATATAAATGCAAATATTAACCTGAACAGAAACAGAAGGAAATTTTTCAGCCAAACGATTTTCTTTTCTGCCTTTCCAAAAAAGAAAATTTAAATCTTCTTGTCTGATAGCGAAAATTGTAACAAAGAAAGGATAATGAAAAATCATGGGGTTCCTATGGTCAGTGTGAAGAATGAAAATAGCATTGCAGAATGTGCAGATTATTCGTGTTTTGTCCAGACATTTATGCGATTTATTATTATCATATGCTTTCTTCTTATCCTCCATGTTTAAAGGTCAGCAAAGAGAAAACAGGATTAGAAAGAGAAAAAGATGGTAGTACTGAGTGCCTGAACAATAGACTGTACGAAAGATTTATGTGGCGTATTGTATGCAGAATTCTCCTTTTATCATAGGCTTTTATTCACTCATCATCAAATTTATGCATCTGATTCCACTAAACACCAATAATCATATTTAGGTAGTCAAAAATGAGAAAGGAAGAAAATGGTGGGGTTATAGTCTTCCTTATTATATACCAATCAATTGGGCATAGGAAATATAGCAAAAGCTAAACATCCAATTTCAAATGTTATTTCAACTTTGTTAGGCATAAGGTATTGGAAAAAAAAATCAGTTTATAGGATTGTTGGATCAATGTCTAAGACAAAGGTACTGGATTACTATAAGTATGTTAATGTAACCATATTTTTAGTAATCCCAAAACATTTTTGCAGAAAGCAAAATACCACATGTACTACACATCCAATTTCCAATGTTATTTCACCATATTTTTAATGTATCCAAGACTATACCTTAGTTATGGCCTTGTATGAACACTGAGTCTAGTCCAAGGTTCAAGCAAGAAGTACCATCACCTGAACATGAACATGTAGAAAGTAAGAAAAGGTAATCAGGAAAAAACATAGCATGGCAAATATGAGAAATAAAAATATGAGTTGAGTAAGTGATCAAACTTAATATGCAAAAGTAAAGAGGGGAAAAAGTGAATTCAAATCAACCACGATTCCAAGAGACTGGTAAGCATAGGTTGTGAAGAATATCAAACATCTGAAAAATTAAATTTGGTAACATTTCACAAAATCAAGAAGAATTGTAACTTTATTATTTCTTATGTATCAATGATGACAACAAAAAAGAGCAAATGGTAAATGTGAAACCTATGTTCATTTTTTTCCTAAACTCACATGAAACTTAATGCCAAGATGTAGGGCTGGTATCGGGTCGGGACCCGTCCCGTGACCCTCCTACCCATTCCCCGTCCCGACAAGATTCGGAAATCTATTTATTTCCCCAAACACATACTCGATGAGTGTCGGGACCCGACAATTGGGATACCCGAATGTTTGGGATCCCGTCGGGTCGGGTAAAGACATCCTGAATAAGATGATAAATAACCCAATGCAGCCATCAATAATGAAGCAATGAAGCCATTTTAATACCTAAGTACGTAAGGCCATCCAATTCGATTTGTTAGTGAATATGAAATGAGTATAGGACTACTACCTAGGGAAAGACATTTAAAATTTCCAACCATCACCTGTAAAACCACAACAGTGCACAAATAGTTTAAACTTTAAAGCCAAAGCAATCCAAAGATAAATAGAAATCCAAACAAAGCTAAATCAAAACAATCATTGTTAGCTCATCACTAATAAAATTTTTTTTTTCTTCTCAATCTAGAAATGCTTGCAAGATGCATAGGTGTAAGAGGCTCACTAGCTTTTCGATTATGTTCAGACAATACTAAGAAGCAATGTACTCAACAAACGGTCAGACACTACTGAAAAGCAATTCGTACCAAACACCAGTCACCCCCATTCCCAACTCTGTTCTTATACACACAATGTCACCAATTGGTGAAAATGATCTTATATTTCTCTGTGTCAGGTGAAATCATATCATAAAACAGCAGAAAATCCACTTGGAAATTATCAAATAGTCCGAGAAAAGAAGAAACACCAAATTGTGAGTTCCGGATCTAATATTATGGACGTAGACAGCAATAATCAAAACATATAATAAGCTAAAGAAAAGTTCATCAAAATTTCGCGCCCTGAGTGCTAACCTGCTCGATGGTGAGTTCAGCGTGATCCATCAGGGGTAACTAGAAAGCACTTCCGGTCAAGCGTCAATGGTAGAAAGGCGTATAAATACTTATAGCGGATTCACAGATCATGTCTGTCTACAAATCGACCTGGCAACATAAAAGCTTCATCACGTTTCTTTCTTTCTTTTTGAGTAATCATCATACAGAAGCGATTCCAAATTTATTATTTCCATAAAGGCCCCAATAGTTTTTAGTATTTTGGTTTTTGTACCCAAACTTTGATAATAACAAGAATGTTTCCATATCTTTGCCTGAATGTTAGAGTGACCCCATGGAGATTTATCCCCTCTAAAAAAAATATAGAGAATGAACTTGCTCTTAGCGCGCGATGGTTCGTCCAACACCCTATCCCTAAATAAAACTAAGGCACCCCAAATATGAAGGGTTTCTTAATATGAACGATAATAACCATTTATCTCTCTTTTACCCAATAAATTAATTTCACACATCAATATCATTTATATAATAATGCGTTATGTATCAAGTAATGATACTGGCGCAACTGATAATATCACAACGGTGATATACATCATTGAAAAAAAAATTATATATACTATTTTTTCCATAAAAAAATTAATCTGTCCAAATATTTATTTTTTATTTTGAACTCTTTTGTGTCTGATCGACATCTTTTATTTTTTTTACCGTTGTGCGACGTATTCAAATATCACTTTGTAAGCATAAAATATTTATAAAGGGATGTATAGAGGTTGCTTATTGGAGTGAATTATTTTTTGAGTGTTGAAAAAGTGTAACTGTAACGGTAAACGATGTATTTGAAGGGTGTGTTTGAAGGGTATTATTGGGGTCACTCTTATGGCGTAGCTCCTTCTTTTTTTCTTTTTTTCCCCGTTTTGGTTTGAGCGGTCTTCTTTTATTTTTATTTTTATTTGCAAATTTAACCCATTTAGCGTCCGGCCCCCGAAATCCCCCTTCGTCTTCTTATATTTTTTTCCAAGGTTATTCAATTTCGGGTTTTTCTATATAAAAAATCGAAATTGAATAATATTGGGGAAAAAACAGAAGAATACGACGTGAATTTTGGCTTTTGAACCTATTTAGGGCAAGAAATTCCTAAATTTCGTGGAGAAGATAAATAGAATTTTTAGGAGAAAGAAAATGGAAGAAGACAAGTGTTGTGTAATCTCGTATCAAAAAAGTTTTCTTGATTTTTTGGTATATAGTATTTAGACAGGTTTTATGCAGGTATTGTATTTTGGTAATGATGCGGTCGGAAAAATCACGGGGCGGTATTTGAGTTGTTTGGTGGATATCTGGCTTGGTGTTCAGTGTTTATGTTTACGTATTACTCAAGAAATACTTATGAAGATTAGCAAGAACAATATGCATGTATGAGAGAGAGTCTCTGTCGACAAATTGGCGAGCTTGGTCAAGATTTTCAATTATCTGTTCCGCCTTGGAAGGTAAAAGGTGCCGCTTTTTATAGGGCTTACATAGTCACTGTTCATATGGCGGGAAATGACATACAAGTATTGCATAAAGGTAAAACAACGAGTCTAGTTCCTAGTTACGCGAGTTGACTCGTATCTCGAACACTAAGGGTTCTTCGCTTGAGACTTGTGATTGTGATGCCTAATGAAGCGGGCTGCGGGTTGAGGGGAGAACTTGTCGGCCCTCAGTGCTTCGTCTCGCCTTACAGATGGCGTATGAGGGCTTTGTTGGCGACGCCCTTTGCCTAGTCGAATATAAATATCGTGACGACATGAGATGGGCTAGATTATTCCTGACCTTGTTCATCTTATTAAGATGTGAAGTGGTTGAGGTCAAGGACCATATTCGTTATTGAGCCTTCTTGGAGACCCAATTTGAATTCAATGATGCATTTACGGGTTTAACGTATCAATGGCCCCCTACTCCTTGAGTTCTCCATTGTTTATATATAAATAGAAACCATGGAGTAAAGTTTTTAGTGACTTGATTTTTCGCCTACCCTTATGATTGCGGCAAAATCTCTTGCTTATATCAGCATTAGGCTCTGGAGCATGGTCATGATCTCGTGAGCGACCGCTCTTAATCAGTATTTAACGGTGCGAACGTGACTGGCTGATGGATGTCGTGCTGAAGCGGAAGGACTTTATTGCGTTATACTCGTATCGCTCCGTGCTGAAGCATTCGGACTTTACTGCGCTTTACTCGCATGGTGCCAGGCTGAAGGGGACAGACTTTATTGCGTTTTACTCAAATGGTGCCGGACTGAGGCAGACAGACTTTATTGCGTTTTACTCGCATAGTTCCAAGCTGAAGCATTCGGACTTTACTTGTCGAGTTGAGGGGCAGCTAGCCAATAGGAACACTAATAGGAGCGAACTGCCCGGACTAGTCCTTATGATCTCGTTATTTTGAGTAGCGAATTGCATAAACATGATTTCAAGTTATGCGAGCCGGATGGGCTCTCCCTTAATCATTTGTGAGGCAGTTATCCCTCAATCGTGGTTTGTCGTAACCGCCCACGTCTACAATAAAGGCTAATAATTGATACACGTTCCCCTAGTTATGTTGTACCTTGATAATTGTCGCCATCATTTCCTAGGGTTCTAAAAAGGCGCCATCGTTGCCATTTTGAATTTCGAATTTTAAATTTCAAAACTCCAACTACCTTAATCTTCAGGATTCAAGTCGTCGCTAAGTCTCTTATAAAATGGGAAGAACTCTACCATTTCAACACTTTTGCAAAATCTAATTCACCTCTAGCAAGGGTTATCAGACTGATTTTCTAATTTTCACCTTCTTTCTTCGAACACTTTCAAGTAAACCCTTTTGGCTTTTTGAATTTCGTTCCCATAACGTGCTTTTGGTTGAATCCGAGTTAAGCTCATGCTTGATTTCTCCGTTTTCCTTGAAGAACCTGTATGTGTAGCTTGTTGGACTTTCATGCATTCTTGGGTTTAACTTGAATCGGGTGTTGTAATTTGAACCTTGAATATTGTTCTATGTATGTTTTTATTTCCTTTTTTGCTATTCAACTTGTGAATCGTTGCTTGCATGTTCCTTTGGGCTAGGCTTCGCTTTATTTTACCATTATCGCCGTCGCTAGGCTGAATTTTCGCTTTTCCGGCGTCTTGCCCGCCCCTTGTGTAACTAGGGTAGAAATCTTTCCTATTGCAATTACAAAAGAAATGCGAGGTGTCAAGGTGAGCAGGCTCGCTCCTCTCGGCTTGACTCTGTGTTTAAGCGATTAACCATCCACCTCGCCCTTTTTTTACAGGATGTCTGCAAATCGAGGTGAAGAAGCTAGCGTTAGCGGCTCTGTTGGTCGTATAGAACCTGAGGACCAAGGCGAGGTCGTTGAGAAGGCAATACAGCAGCAAGTAGATGAGCCGGTAGAATGGCCGCTTGAACTTATCAATCTCGTTGTCGAACTGTGAGTTGGAAGAAAACCCAGCAGAAGGAATTCGACGACCGGGTGATTGGATGGTGGAAGGCCACCAAGATGGCTCCTCGACCCGCTGTCAGTTCTTGATGAACGAGGACTACCATTTTGATTATTTTGAGAAGGGTTACAGAGACGAGCAAGACCGTATCCTTCTTCACTTTGATAGCATGTGTAGTGGACTGCGATCACCATTCGACCCGTTCTTTATGGAGTTCTTGAACATGGTCAAGATCATGCCGAGAGATCTTGGGCTAGGGGCGGTGAGAATCATCTCCGCTTTCATTGCGTTAAATCGCATCCTATGATTCAAACCGACCCTTACCGCACTGGGGCACTTTTTTTCCTTTCTTGTTACCGAGTTGAATGGACAAGTTACGGTGAGGAGTCCTCCGAGCAGGATGAGGCTGGTTTTACTTTTTTGAACAAAGTGAGGGATTAGGCAGATCGAGCCCTTATGGTTGAGTCCCGAGTTGGCTGGCCTTTTCGGAGGCGTCTGGATAGGCAAGCTGATGTACCTAATAAGTTGAAGCCATCTACGGAGAAGTTTTACCCGCACAAGACCTCGATTTTAAAATCTTTGGTTGAGAAACTCCTCCATTTAGGACAAGAAAAGCAAAACCCAACAGTTCGTCTTTAATTGGGGGCTTTGGGAGCGGATGTTCGCTATAACGCTCTGGTCGGAGTGGAGGGTTCCCCAGCTCCTGATGTGCGACCTTTGCTCCAGGTCTTTCCAGTTTTCTCTGATCTTGATTGGCTCGCCACTTGTCATATGGTTGAGTTCCTTAATGACTGTACATATGATCACTGCTTGGGGGTTCGGTTTGATCGAGCCCTCAATCCTAGTAACAATAGCTTGTTTAGTCATTTTCAATCAGTTTCACTGCTTCATTTTTCGCTTTCTATAGATGTTTTGCATGCGTTAGAATTTGTTCTCTGTAGCTCAGCCTTATTTTTACCCTCGTAGTATATACTAGCAAACAGTGGTACAAGAACATCTTGCACTCATCATTCCTTTCAGCTACTGGAACTTTGAAATATCTTTGAAATTCCCAACTTGTCTAGCAGATAGAAGAAACTAGGTGCATCTAAGGCCTTGGTGAGAATGTCGTAAATTTGTTTTTTTATGTTGATTGGAATAAGTTTGACAAGTCTAGATTTGACTTTGTCTCTCACAACATGACAGTCAATCTCAATATTCTTTGTTCTATCATGAAATACAGGATTATGAGCAATGTGCATGACACTTGCATTTTCACAAAATAACACAGCAGGCATCTGAACAGGAACCTTCAGATCATATAAGATGTAAAATAACCATCGAAGTTAACAAATTGCATTTGCTATAGCCCTGTATTCAGCCTCTGAAGAACTTCTTGCTATAGTTGTTTGTTTCTTTTCCTTCCAAGAGATAGGAGCATTTCCTAGAAACATCATGTAGCCTGATACTGATTTCCTTGTTTCAGGGCAACCAGCCCAATCACTATCTGTAAAAAAATTCAAGACAAAGTTATTTTCTGCTAGAAACAAGATTCGTTGACCTGGATTGGCCTTCAAATATCTCAGCAGTCTATATGCTGCCTTCATGTGCTTTTTAGTAGGGGTGTCCTGAAACTGACTCAGCTGCTGAACTGCAAAAGCTATATGTGGTCTGGTAAAAGTAAGGTAGATTAGTTTTCCCACTAAGGATTTGTGTGCAGTATTGTCTTCCAAAATTGGTGAATCGCCATGTTGTAAATTCTGCTTGGACTCCATAGGTGTCTTAGCAGGTTTTTCTCCCCAAAATTCATATTCTTCTAGGAGGTTAAGAGTGTCTTAGCAAGAGTTCTAGAAGCCTCAATACCTATGAAATATCTCAATTTTCCAAAGTCCTTAATGGTGAACTACTGATGTAGGGCGTCCTTGACTTGCTGAATCAATTGCTCATTAGGACTTGCTGCTATGATGTCATATACATATACCAGCAAAGCAATGAAAGAATGTCATGACCCTTTGATGAATAAACTATGGTCATTTTTGGATTGAGTAAACCCTTGGGCTTTCAGGGATTCAGTTGACTTAAGGGGGGATGAATGTAATATTCCGATTTTCGGGAAAGGGCAGACGTATCATCTTGCGAAAACAAAATATTATATTTATTTTAATTTGGATTAAAAGTATTATGAATTTATATATATGTATATATATAGAAGAAATATGTATTAATGTGAGAATTATGGAATTAATTGCAATTAAAAGGAAATTAATGGCAATTATTGAGTGGGAGGTTTTATTTGGAAATTAAAACTTCTCATTACTATATGGAAGTTGTCAGGAAACGTTATTCTTCTAAATACAAACTTTAGAAAGCATTGAGAGCAAAAGAAAAATGGCTGAGAGGTTTTCTCAAAATTCTGAGTGGATTCTTGGTATTTTTCAGATTCAAGTAGATCACCGGAATCAAGGTGAAAAGGGCTTCGTTTCAATACCAAGAGTTCAGAGCTTTGTGAAGGTAAGAATTTTGCCATAACGATCACGTTTTATAGCTCTCACTAGAGTAATTCAGAGAATAGATGTTGTAGAAACTTGTGATCATGTCTAATACAAGCTTGGGATGATCACATAGGTGGTAGTTGAAGAACCTAGAGTTTTTGCTGCATATTTCTTAAAGTTTTGGTGTTGGATTTTCTTGCTAACATGTAAGAGGCTCTTCATATGGTTTAATTTGGTTTTATAATGCTAAGGTTGTGTTTTGAGGTTGTTTTGATGTTACAAAGTATACTTAGATGTTGCTTTGGTTGTATGAAGTTTTATGGTATGCAAAGTGGTGTTTTACTGCTGTTTTTAGTCAAATTGATGTTGAACATAATTAGAATGGGTTATAAATCATTTAAGTGCGGAAAACTATTGTTTAGGGCTAATTTTGGGTTTTATTGCATGCAATGGGGGCATAGCGCGCGCCAAAACGGGTTTAGAAATGGGAAATCGATTTAGAGAGTTTTTAGCATACGCATGGAGGGCGTATGATAACGCTCTAAATACACCATTAAATTAACCTTTATTTACTCCGAATTCTGCTCGAGAGAATGTAAATAAGCCCATTATTGTGAAGGAATATATGCTAAACACTAAGTGCATGTTTCAAAGTTCATAATTCTGCATCTGCGTTGTTATCCCAAATATTTGGTACTGTTTTGCCTTGTTTTATGTATCTTTCAAGATGAAGCAAATCTGGAGCACTTAAGGACGGATCTGGATAAAGGAAAGAGTATTGAGCCGAGTGGACGAAGTCCAAGAAGAGATCTTCCAGAGAAAAAGAGGAAAAGTGAGCCCGGTTTACCGTGGGCTAGGCCCGATAAACCGAGGGTCTTGGGGAACACGAAACTGAATCTGCCGCATCTACTAGGTCGGTTAGGGTTTATTTGAGTCATAAGTCGGCCAATGTATCTATATAAGGCCGCAGAAACTGATTATTACATAGGTCTCACTTGTGTTACAATATTATTATTATTATTTCATTATACAATTTTGATGCAATAAAGTTCTTTTAAGCTTTTGGTGTTTATTTTCTGGTTTCCTTCAATTCCTTTCCATCTCTAGCTTGAGTGGATCAAGCTAGATCTCCATTGTTGAAGGTATGAAGCTTTGAACGTTCCTTTATGTCTTTAATATGGTAGATCTACTTGTATTTATGTGTGTTAGTTGATTTACATGTTTAACAACCCCATAATTTACTTGGAATAATCTAAGTTGAGCAATGTAGATCCAGAAATAGGAAAAGCCGCCCTCGGTAACCCGGCGATCTATACCGGTTTACCGAGGCAAAATTTAGAAAACCTGAATCTGGAGGTTCAGCGTCAGCTACGTTGATCAACAGAATTAATTAAAACGAGTAATAGGTTTGGCCAATCTAGTAGTCATAATTCGTAAATTAACATAAAGTACTGATAGTGAAGTGTTAATTAGGACATTGTCTTGATGGACCCTAGGAACATGCTAATCAGTGTCGATAGCTGCCTAGGCGGGTTAGCAGTATGGGTTAGCGCTCAATACTAGCAAATCTTGTTCTTCATGCGTATGGGTTATTACGGACCAATTAAAGAGGGTAGCTGGCGTATAGATTATCTTCTACCATGGTCGGAGTAGATAGGGTTAGGAATTGCACCCGTAGCTTAAAACTGAATTAAAAGCTCGATTAGTTTAAGGAAATTATGTGGGGAAGTAAACATAAGGATTAACTAAACCAAGTTGGTAGATAGAAGGGATGGGGAAGGAAGACCACTTTCTTTTATGTTCATTGTTGGTCAATGACCGTTTATGTCGTCTTGGTTAGATTAGAATTGTTTACGCTTAAGTTGCATTGTTTCTGTGGGATCGACCTTGATTTGCCCTTGCTATACTACGATTGAACTAGTACTCTTGCTAGTAAGATCGACGTAAGGCCCGTGACGAGATCAAGTTTTTGGCGCCGTTGCCGGGGATAATTGTCAACTTTAAGAATAAACAATTTTTAATTCTAATTAAGAAGTTATCATTTTCTTTTAAATTTATTTTCTTTTTGGGTCTTGAGTCGTCCTTAATTAAACCTGCACTGTTTAACTACCATAATGAGAAATTCTAGGCCCGGTTTCCCATGGGTTACCCCCGGTTTTCCGAGGTCTAGAAAATCAAATTCTAACAGCCCTTGTTATTCTATGTATATCCTAGTTGATTTTAGTTAGTAGGTCCGCAACAGTTGGGCTCGCCCCCAACTGAAGCGGGAGTTGCTAACCTTTTCCTTGTTTTATTTTGTCTCTTTAGCAGGAAAATCGAGACACTTCATAGATTCGATCAAACATGAGTTGAAAAGGCAGACAAGTCAAACAAAATGCTTCGCAAAGTGTTAAATATCAAGCCTATTTCCATGTATCCAGGATCAGCGGTCAGAGCGCAATACGAAGCAGACAAGAAGCGTGTGGAAAAGGAAAAAGAAGCACTTAAGCAAGAGCCTGAAGAGAGCTTAATGGAGTGCAACACGTATCGTCCAGGTAATTAATTGATATATCTTCATCTGATTACGATTCCGATAATCCTGAAGAGGATCTGGACGCTATGTTCTCTGAGCTTGAGGATTTCCCAGACTCAGATACCGTAGTGAAGTTAGGAGACCCTGTGACGTTCCGACTCCCGATTTCTATAAATGGTGTATCAGTAGGTTTAGGTCTCTGCGACTCCGGCTCGGGTTGCAACATCTTACCTTTTTCCCTCAGCTAAAAGATTAAGATTCCGGTTATCATGGACCAAACTCAGTCCATGACCGTTGTTGCTCGAACTAGAGATATGCCTGCCGGTCTGCTGAGGAATTTCACGATTAAGGCAGGAGGATTCACGATCCTAATAGATTTTACGGTTATAGACGTACCAGAGACTCCTAGTGCCCCAGTTCTATAAGGTAGACCTTTCTTAGCGACCAGCCGGGCGATCATGGACTTCGATAATAAGGAAATAACTTTGAGGACTAATAACGATGCTGTATCTATAAAGATCCTAGAGCCCCTAGATAATAGGCCGGAATGTTGCATGATGACTTATGGTTCCGGGGAAGTAAAAATCATGGAGATAGAAGAGGAAAGGCATAGGCACCGAGAGGTTCTAGTAGAAACTTGTGAGTGTGAATTCATGAGAATGCTGCTGAGAGAGCGTGAAGAAAAAGGCCACAACCAGACGCCTATAAAAGTTAGTGCTTCAGTTAGGGGTAGTGAAATAGAACTTAAAGTGGAAAATGAATGATTCTTTCAGTTGGAGTGTGGAGGTTCGAACCCCGTAAATGAATGATTTCTTTCAGTTCTTTGGTATAATTGCAAGCCCCCATGACTCCGAGTCACTATATTACTTGATTAACATCTCCACTCACACTGTAGATCATTGGTCTAGGAATCCTCATGATTAGGGTTTAACAATTTTTTTTTTAGTAAATGAGTGAACCTTAACTTCTAGTGGTGTCCTTTTATACCCTTTCTTTAACTTTTGTGAAAGGTCAACAATGCCACTTGGTCAAAATGGGTCCTTACGTTTGTGTTAACATTTTAGGTCAATTTACTATGATGAGTGTAAGTAGTTACTTAAATGATTATCCAACATAATATTACTCTTAAAAGTGTACATATAACCTTTTAAAAAAAAGTTGTACATTTTTCTTTTGCCGAAAACGAAAGGAGGGGAGGGGATTCGAACCCTGGACCTCTCACTGGAGGCCAGGGTAGACCTTAGTGGATTACCACTAGCGTATGAGCTTAAGCTCTTGTACATATAACCTTTCAAAAAAAGTGTACATATAATATTATTCGACATACTTTTATGGCCGTGAGTTCATATATATATATATGACGAGGGTTGAATTGAGCCTCGGCACGTGTCATCTTCTAATTGATCAAAGAACTATAACATTATACTCAGGAGCCCCACTTCACGTCTAAGGGCATATCCGAACCCCAGATGGGAGATCGGTCCCGCTCCCCCGACCACCGCAGGTCAGCTAGGTTGCAACAGAGTTGGGTCAGTGTAGTTCGGACCAAGATGTCTTGGGGGGCTCGACACAAGTCGGCCAGAGCCTCATTTATATGATAATTAGCCCACGTGCTTATGAGATAATTATGGGAAGATCCTAAGGATCCTTACCCATTAAGACTCTGATTTTGATATTTAAACTATTCATAATTATCCCTAAATTATAGGGATATACACGTAAAAATACTTAGGGACTAAGAATTAGAATCCTTGCAGGACAAGGCTTTGGACGAGACGTCCACTATAAAAACAACCCCTAAGGAACTACGGAGACTTGATTCCTGAACAATAACAGGATACATAGGCAACTTGAGAGAAATAACTCTCAAACTCAGTCTAAATCCACCCAAAAAACCATCCCTCGTTTATATTACCCTAGATTAAACGGCTCGGATTTATTCATAAACGAGATCCAGCATCGTCAATTGGTGCTAGAAGGAGGGTCTTCTATCGGTAATGGATCGAGGTTGTTCGTGATCAAGTTAATGGCAAAAACATGCCAAAAACGCAGTCCGATCGGAGGCTTATTGCCAGAGATTACACCGTTGAAACAAGAACACCGTTCATGTTGAAGAATAAGGAGGGACGAACAAGCCCTCCAAATTTCATACCGATCGGAGTCCTTTTAGATGCCCGATCGTCACCGGAAAGTTGCTGGTGTATCACCAAAAATGCAGCAGTTACAAAAAATGCAGCAGTCAGATCGGAGGCTTATTGCCAGAGATTGCACCTTTGGAACAAGAATTCCACCTTTCCGATTGAAGAAGAAGGAGATACGAACAAGCCCTCCAAATTTTGTGCCGATCGGAGTCCGTTTAGATGTCCGATCGTCGCCGGAAAGTTGCTGCTGTATCACCAAAAAACACAGCAGTCGGATCGGAGGCTTATTGCCAGAGATTGCACCGTTGGAACAAAAATTTCACCGTTCATATTGAAGAATAAGGAGGGTCTAACAAAGCCCTCCCAATTTCATGCCGATCGGAGTCCGTTTAGATGCTCGTTCATCATCGGAAAGTTCTTCTTTATATCACCAAAAGTGCGTGCGATCACCAAAACGCGCAGCGATCACCAAAAATGCGATGAGTCGGATCGGAGGCTTATTGCCAGATATTGCACCGTTGGAACAAGAATTCCACTGTTCAGATTGAAGAATAATGAGGGTTGAACAAGACCTCCGAATTTCGTGTCGATCGGAGTCCGTTTAGATGCCTGATCATCCCCAGAAAGATGCAAAGGACAAACTACAGGACATAAGGTTTAATATGAGCTCTGCAGGTCAGGCTCATGGACGAGCTCTCAGGCTCCAAAATCCGAGCTGAGCTCTCATGCTCTTCAGTATGAGCTCTCTAAATGAGCTCTCTATTACAAAATCTCTATCAGCGAACTCTCTCATTACAAGCCGTCCAGGTACGAGCCCTCATTGAAATTTATTCCCGTTTTTACAACTTAAATAACCTATCTTATTTTGGAACTCACCCTACCGAACATGGAAAGTCGAGCTATCTTATTTTGAAACTCTCCCTACCGAACATGGCAGGTTGAGCTATCTTATTTTGGAACTCACCATGCCGAACATGGCGGTCGAGCTATCTTATTAATAGCACGGCATCATATACTATAAGGCCGAGCTCGGCTCGGAATCATATTCTATTAGACCGAGCTCGGCTCGGCTCGGCATCATATTCTATTAGATTGAGCTCAGCTCGGCATCATATTCGATAAAACCGAGCTCGGCTCGACATCACATTCTATAAGACCGAGCTCGGATCGGCATTATATTCTATAAGACAGAGCTCGGCTCGGCATCATATTTGGAGCTCTCCCTTGAGCGAATGTTCTATAAGACTGAGCTCGGCTCGGCATCATATTCTATAGGACCGAGCTCGGCTCGACATCACTATCTATAAGGCCGAGTTCAGCTCGGCGTCATATTTGGTGCTCTCCCTTGAGCGAATCTTCTATAAGGCCGAGCTCGGCTCGGCATCATATTCTATAAGACCGAGCTCGGCTCGGCATCACATTCTATAAGACCGAGTTTGGCTCGGCATCATATTTGGAGCTCTCTCTTGAGCGAATCTTCTATAAGACCGAGCTCGGCTCATCATATTCTATAAGACCGAGCTCAGCTCGACATCATCTTCTGACTCAACATAACTTCTGAGCTATGTAGGTCAGACTCTAAGTTCATAAAGGATGAACTAATTAAGTCCGTATGACGGACCAACTGAGCTTTGCAGGTCAGGCTCTAAGTTCACAAAGGATGAACTAATTAAGTCCGTAGGACGGACCAACCGAGCTCTGCAGGCCAGGCTCTAAGTTCACAAAGGATGAACTAATTAAGTCCACAGGAAGGACCAACCGAGCTCTGCAGGCCAGGCTCTAAGTTCACAAAGGATGAACTAATTAAGTCTGCTGGACGGACCAATCGAGCTCTGCAGGCCAGGCTCTAAGTTCACAAATGATGAACTAATTAAGTCCGCATGACGGACCAACTGAGATCTGTAGGTCAGGCTCTATAAAGTTTACAAAGGATAACTGTTTAAATCCACAAGATGGACATCGAAGCATCAAAGAAAAAAAAAAGCTAAGGCAAATGCTTTAAATTGAGTATGTCATCCAAAAACTATTAAGTTATTGCATGGCATACTGGAGGGCTGGAAGAGCAGATCAGATGAGCAGACATCCGAAAAATTTGCAAGGAAAATAACCGGAAAAAGCAAGGTAAGTTGCAAAAAAATTAATATACTATAATTTTTGTACTTATACAATTTTTGATATGACCAAAAAACTAAGTCTGCAGGTCAGACTTCAAAAATAAAGTCTACCTGAGCAGACCCAAATAATCAAGTCTGCATATCAGACTTAAAAAATAAAGTTTGCCCCAAATAATCAAGTCTGCAGATCAGACTTCAAAAATAAAGTCTGCCTGAGCATATCCCAAATAATCAAGTCTGCATATCAGACTTCAAAAATAAAGTCTACCTCTCCAAATAATCAAGTCTGCATCAGACTTCAAAAATAAAGTCTGCCTGAGCAGACCCCAAATAATTAAGTCTGCAAATCAGACTTCAAAAATAAAGTCTGCCTGAGCAGACCCCAAATAATCAAGTCTGCAGGTCAGACTCCAAAAAATTAAGTCTGCCTGAGCAGACTCCAAAAAATTAAGTCTGCAAGACAGACAAGCCGAGTTCCGCAAAACTAACTCCGCTCAAACCATTAAAACTGACACCTGAGCTCCGTCGATCGGACCCAGCAAACATATGTCAGTAAATTTTATTAAGTCTGCAGGAGGGACTAACTGAGATTTGCAGGACAGACTCGACACATGAGGTCTGCAGGTCAGACTCGGTAAGTTTGCAAAGGACGAACTCATTAAGTCCGCAGGTCGGACTCCAAAGATTGAGCTCTACATGTCGGACTCCACAATGTTTGCTGGTCAGACTTATCGAACTGAGCTCCGCAGGTCAGACTCAGAAGTTGGTACATGGCCAGCTCATTAAGTCCGTAGGACGGACATAAACTTGTGATCTGCAGGTCCGACCCAGTCAAAAATATTAGGTCTGCAAGACAGACCAACTGAGCTCCATAGATCTGACTCAGTCAAATTTATTAAGTCTGCAAGTCAGACTCAAAAAATTAAGTCTACCTGAGACTCGAAAAATTAATTCTACCTGAGACTCAAAAAAACTAAGACTGCAGGTCAGACTCAAAAAAAAAAATTATGTTTGCCCGAGCAGACTCCAAGAAATTAAGTCTGCCTAAGCAGACTCCAGAAAATTAAGTATGCCCGAGCCGACTTCCAAAAATTATGTCTGCCTGAGTAGACTCCAAAAAATTAAGTATGTCTGAGCAGACTCTAAAAAATTTAGTCTGCAAGTCAGACCCAATTAATTAAGTCTGCATGACAGACACTGAACGGAGCCTTGTAAGTCAGACTCAACAAGTTTGCAACAACCAAGAGAACTTAATAAGATATTTCAAAAACATTGTACATGTTACAATTCCTGAAACTTTTCTCCAAAGTCTGCATGACAGACTAAAAAAATAAAAAATTCAAGTGTGCAAGATAGACGAACTGAGTTTCGCAAAACGAACTCAGAAAAAACTCGCTAAGTTAGTAGGACTGACAACTGAGTCTGCAAGTCGGACCTAGCCGCATTTGTTAAAACTGTAAGACAGACCCGAACTGATCTCTGCAGATCAGACTTAGCAAGTTGTCAATAGCCACACACTAAGTCTGTAGGACAGACCCGAACAAAAACTTAACAAAAGTCTAAGTATGCCATCCAAAACTATAAGTTAATGCATGGCATAGTGGGAGGCAAGACACCTCTTGGCGGATCAGAGTACTTCAGGTAAGTGCTGAAAATAAAATTAAAGCAAGAGAACTTGAAAAAGTTTGCATATATTAAAACTTGCAAAATTTTGCATATATTAAAACAATGTGCAGGAAAAAATTGGAAGCCTTTCTCTAAAGTCTACATGACAGACTCCAAAGTTTGAGCTCCGCAGGTCGAACTCGAAAGCTTCAGCTCCGCAGGCCGGACCCGAAAAGTTTGCTTAAGTTTGCTGGACATACATCAACTTTCAGAACTCCGCAGGTCGGACTCAACAAAGTTTGCAGGTCAAACTCATCGAATTGACCTCCGCAGATCGGACTCACTGAGTTTGCAGGACAAACTCGCCTAGTCCGCAGGACAGACAAAAGTATGATCTCTCTAGCTCAGCCTCCGTAAAGTTTGTAGACCAAACTTTCTTAGTTCGTAGACAACCTCAAACTGAGCTCCGCAGGTCGGACCCATCAGGACAGTCTCGAGCAATAATCCGTAGGACGGATCCAAATTTCAGAGCTTTGCAGGCTAGGCTCATTAAGTTTGCGGACAAAGTTTGTTTGCAGATGAACTCAAACCGAGCTCCGCAGGTCAGACTCATCAGAAAGCAAGTCCGCAGGACGGACAGAAATTCAGAGCACTGGATGTCAGGCTCAATGCGTTGGAAAAGCTGAGCTCCGCAGGTCGGACTAACTCTAAACAGCCAGTCTACAGGTCAGACTCGCACAAGTCCGTATGTCGGATAAATTTTCCGGGCTCCACATGTTAGGCTCGCTAACTTTGCAAAGTAAACTTCCTAAGTCCTCAAAGGGACCCGAGCTGAGCTATGCAGGTCGGGCTCGTAAAAATACAACGAAGCATAAACGAAATGCAAGTTCAAAAACCAAAAAAGCATTAAAGTTCTGCCCAGAATCTGTAGCAGGAGTAAGATTCTCCACAGAAGCATTGACATGGGGCAGCTCGGCAGGAGCCGTTGAAGCAGAAGCAGCAGCCGCAGAATGCACTAAATAAGGAGTTGCAACAACGTTCTCAAAAACCGTTCCACTTTAGAAGACATAGGCGCGAATGACAGTGTCATAACAGTAACTATGACACCTGGCAGAGTATCTCATTATAAAATTCTACAAGCCTAGATGACAGTGACCGTGCAACAACTCTAACAGATCCGACCTCACAACAAGTGGTTCAGCCAGATCTGGGGGGCTTATGACGAGGGTTGAACTGAGCCTCGGCACGTGTCATCTCCTAATTGATCAAACATTAAATGAAGACATAAAAACTATAACATTAAGGGCCATGAGCCCCACTTCACGCCTAAGGGCAGATCCGAACCTCAGGTGGGAGATCGGTCCCGCTCCCCGACCACCGCGCAGTCGGCTAGAGTCATGAGCTAGGCCGGTGCGCAGCTTGGGCTTTGAGGCAGCGGCTGAGGGGCTCGACGCAGGTCGGCCATAGCCTCCTTTATATGATAATTAGTCCACATGCTTATGAGATAATTATTGGAAGATCCTAAGGATCCTTTACCTATTAAGACTCTGATTTTGATATTTAAACTATCCATGATTATCCCTAAATTATAGGGATATACACATAATAATCCTTAGGGACTAAGAATTAGAATCCTTGCAGGACAAGGCTTTGGACGAGACGTCCTCTATAAAAACAACCCCTAAGGAACTACGGGGACTTGATTTATGAACAACAACAGGATACATAGCAACTTGAGATAAATAACTCTCAAGTTCAGTCTAAATCCATCCAAAATACCATCCATCGTTCATATTACTCTAGATTAAAGGGCCCGAATTCATTCATAGACGAGATCCAGTATCGTCAATATATATATTTTTTTCTTTTTTCTTTCGATAAGTGAATTATATAGTGATAGAACGCATATGTAGATTTTATATAGACATTTAGAGATAAATCTATCGTTATACAAAACAATAAAAACCTTTATATAAGACATGTACCATTTTGAGAGAAAAATTGGTTTAGGTTTTTTTCACGCAGATTAAAAAAATAATTGAATGACATAAATTTTAAATTGAAATGATTAAAATATCCTTTGACTATCATTAATGAAATGATTATAAAGTATTGAAAAATATTTGGATGGTTAAGAAATTAGAAGTAAGATAGAAAAACTAATAATAAATGCTTCATTGATAACGTAGAAAGACTTATAATTTAGGACAATAAAAAAGAGATAGAGTATTTTATATTCTAAGACGGAGGTAGTACTACCTTAGAAGAAAATTCCGTTTGCTGCTATATAAATGCCAACCGCGTTCACATAATGTCAGTGTAGTGTGGGTTCATTTTTTTTTTTTTTTTTTTTTTTTTTTTTGAAAAATGAACTTTTTATTGCAATAGGCTAAAGGCAAGTTCAAAGAAAATAAAATTCAAACCCTCTCACGATTAACCACTACAGAATCATTAATCCAGTGTTGTGTGCTTTATTAGACTGTAAAATAACAAATTTTTTTAAGTTACTATTCTTGTTAAGGGAAAATATCGTACTTTTGAAAATATAATAACTCTTCTCAAAAAATATATATAATAACTATTCTTTTTTATAAAAAAAAACATATTATAACTATCTGTTCCAATTTACTCCCTCCGTTTTAATTGTTGTACTTGGCAAAAAAAAAAAAAAAAAAAAAAATGAAGAAAAAATAAAGAGAAGTTAATGTTTTAACATTAATATCAAAATAACAATAGAACCTCTTGAATGTAACTAATGCAATTTTGTTTGCACTCTCCCGTCACCTTAATAAATAAAGGTAAATTTAGAAAATCACAATAAATAGTGTTCTGGAAATTTAAGTACGACAAAAAAAAGAATTTTGATTTTTGACAACTACAACATTTAAATATGAATCGATTGACTATATTACGTAGATGTCAAAATCACGCTTAAAGTCCACATCGGTAAAATAAGAGAACGCCACCCCATATATAAGTGTGAGACATAAAATGTCTTGTCAACTCAGGTTAGCCACTTTTAGACCAAGCGAGAGACGACGGTCTAAGCGATTGGACCGGACATTTATGACTCATTTAATACTACTGGCCCGAGTGCAGGCGTTCTGAATAGTATTCAGAGCCGACTATCGACGGAACTATGCGTTGCACCGCATACAAGAAGACGGTGTAAGGATGACCTCTAATTACCTCCCCAGTAGGGACGATCCGGCATAGCGATCTCGGCCGTCCGACGCCAATCCACCTTATAAGGGGGGGGAGAATGTAAAATCTCACATCGGTAAAATAAGAGAATGCTCACCCCATATAAGTGTGAGAAATAAATGTCTTTAACAGCTTGGATTAAATTTTTAGGCCAAGCGAGGGCGACGGTCTAAAGTAGTTGACCGAGGCGTTTATGACTCATTTAAGCATTCTGAGGGCGGGCGTTATCATCACGCATATTAATAAAGTGACTTAATGCATCAAAATTGGAGGAGTATGAATAAATGACAAAAAAAGGGAAATACTTGTGTGAAGAGTGTATTTTAGAGTGAATTGACGGATGAAACGATTAAACCACACAATTTAAATCAAGTTTAAAAACTGACGGTCCCGATGGAGGTACCACACATGTATTTTCCACACAAAAAAAAAAAAAAAAAAAAAAAAAAAAAAAGACGGTGTCTTCTCAAAAAAGAAAAAAAAAACGCTGAAAGTATGAATCATGAGAGTGAAAATTAAAATTCGGAGATAAGAATAAATCAATTTGTTCGCTGCCCCAAATGTTCACTACAATGTTTAACAGTGTTTCGGTGTTGTTTTATTTATGAAAATGACCTCAAAAAAGACATCGAAAAAATATCAAATGAGATGTCCGAATATAGATGACGATAAAAGAAAAATATGGTGGAAGAATTACGATCTTTTGCTTAAAGCCTCCGATATCCGAAACCAACTCGTCTGACTAATAATATGTCCGAAAAAGTTATTATTGGTCTGCTATACTTCAAAATAATAACATTTGAAAATACGTTTGAACATTTCGTTCTTACTTCTGGAGGCAGGCATTTGAGTCGTTTGAGGCAAATTAATGATGCATGTACTGACTCATATAAAATTTAATAAATAATTTTGAGATATATCAGAACGAAAAAGTACTTTGAAAACAAAAAAAATTGGGGAACTTTGAAAAAATATGTCCCACAAAGTTATTGTTTGTCTACTATGCTTCAAAATAATAACATTTGAAAATATGTTTGAAACATTTCGTTGTGCTACGAAAATAACTACAAATCTCTACGAAATACTTTTCATACATATTTTTCAAACGTTACGTACCATACAAATAATAATCTTCCAGACATATTTCTTTCAAAATTACCAAAAATCTGGCGACAATCTCGAAGAGTCTGAAATTACAGAAGAAGAAAAAAGGACTTATGTGTAATGCTTTTATTGTATTTCAAAAAAGACAAACTATGTACAATTAATGTGTCTGAAGCTGAGAAGCCTCTGAGATTTATTTATTCTTCAAGAAGCTGCCATTAACATCTATCTAAAGCCCTTTAGCTTCGTAACGTACTTAAGTCTTAACCAACTGTTAAAAATAAAATAGTACTACTACACTTATGTTCTTTCATTTGTAGTACTGTATACATTTTGTTGGTTTTCTTATTTCTACTTTACCAAACTCTACGCTTAGTGGGGCTTTGTTTTTTCCAAATAATAATAATATAATTGTTGCTAAAAAAACACTCATTTGTGTTGTTAATTTTGAACTTGCGCTGTGTGAACTGTGAACTGTGAAGTTCGAGGCTCCTGTTTCCTCCGTATGAAAGTGGTGTACAGCTACAACTTTTGCAAGCTTTCAGCTTTTTCTAGGATTCCCTCCATTATTCTGCATTCTGGGTTGCCTGTTTTTCTAGCAAAGACTAGCTTTTGCCAAGCCTTTCTAGAAAAGAGATTTGTGGGTTTTGGCTTTCAAGTTGAAAAAGGTGACTTCTTTCTTTTCTCTTTGCCTCTCTCAGTTAGGTTTTGTCTTGAATTGGTGCCATTGTATTATATGTATGTATGATGTTTCCGCTGGTTTTTGTGCTTGAATTAGTTCACCTTGTGCTGGTTTATTTATCTGCTTTATTTGAAGGGAATCTGTTTCTTTTCAAACTGTTGGACCTCCCACATTCTAACAGTAGCACCCCCCCCCCATATTTTGGATTGTAGAGGCTGTTGTGTTCTTCTGCTTTAGAGGAAAACAAAAACTTTCTTGTTTAATGTAAATCCTTGGATCTGGTGGTATAAGATGCCTGCCTAGTCCAACTAGTTGGAAGTTTTGCCTACTTTTCCATGGTTTCTGGTTTAAGTCGTCATACGGCCCGGGAACATAAGGAATCAATGAAACTACTTGCAATTTCAGCTTTGTGAAGGACAGTAGTGAACTAGAACTAGACTATAAACTCATTTATATGTTCATAATAAAGAAAGGGATGACCAGAGATTTGATTAACACATTCCGAAAGGAGAATAATAGAACAACGAAAAGAGACCAACTTGATATGGTCTTTCATTATAGTTTTATTAGCCTGATAAGCTGGCCTTTCTTAGAAGCATTTACATGAGGAATGATCATTGATACCCTTTTTTGTTGCCAAGTATTGTTTGTTTATCTATTTTTTCGTCGTGGTAAGTTTTGGGTCATTTAACTTTTCAAGTTAGTCTCTGACCATTTATACAATCTTTCACAGAGTCCTTGGTAAAGAAAGAGCGGCGATCAAGTTAGAAATCAGCGTTTTATTGTCAGTCTGGAGATGAGTGTTCGTACAATATGGCTGGATCTAACTCTTATTGCTTCATTCGTTTTTTACACCGCTTCAGGTAAATACTTGTACTGACCAATTATATCACTGCATTTCAAACGGCGATCCGTTGTATGTAATCAGTGCGTATAGAAATGCAGAAATGACAGCATAATCGCCTTTTGTAGGTGCATTTGTTGGTATTAACATTGGAACCGACGTTTCAAACCTACCGTCAGCAACCGATGTTGTTGCTCTCCTTAAAGCTCATCAAATAACTCATGTTCGTCTCTTTGATGCGGATGCACACATGCTGTCTGCCTTGTCGAATACCGGGATTGAAGTTATAGTAAGTGTAACAAATGAGGAAGTTTTGAGGATCGGTGAATTTCCGTCTGTAGCTGCAGCTTGGATTAATAAAAATGTTGCAGCTTTTGCACCTTTAACCAATATCACAGCTATTGCTGTAGGCAGTGAAGTTCTCACTTCGATCCCGAATGCCGCACCCGTGTTGGTTCCTGCCATGAACAACCTTCATAAAGCCCTAGTTGCTTCAAATTTAAACAGTCAGGTTAAAGTTTCGACCCCACAATCGATGGATATTATATCGCGTCCCTTTCCTCCTTCCACTGCAGCTTTCAATTCTACTTGGAATGCCACGATTTTCCAGATTCTTCGTTTTCTTAAGAACACGAACTCTTATTACATGCTGAATGCTTATCCGTATTATAATTATCTTAATAGCAAAGGCATCTTTCCAATCGAGTATGCCCTTTTCGAGCCACTATCCGCTGTCAAACAAATCGTTGATCCAAACACACTTTTTCACTATGATAGCATGTTTGATGCCATGGTGGATGCTGCGTATAACGCCATTGCAGCATTTAATTTCTCTGATATTCCGATTGTAGTCACCGAGACAGGATGGCCATGGTTTGGAGGTGCAAATGAAGCAGATGCTACTGCATCAAATGCCGAAACATTTAATAATAACTTGATCAAGCGTGTTTCTAACGATTCAGGGCCGCCTAGCCAGCCAGCCATTCCTATTAACACGTATATCTACGAACTGTTCAATGAAGACAAGAAGCCAGGACCTGTATCAGAAAAGAACTGGGGTGTGTTTTTCTCAAATGGGACGGCGGTATATCCGCTTACTTTAAGCGCATCGGATCAAAACAATGTGAATGGTTCAGTTGGATTTTGTATTGCGAAACCGAATTCTGATGATAAAAAGCTTCAAAATGGTTTGAATTGGGCTTGTGGACCTGGCCAGGCTAATTGCACCGCCATTCAACAAGGGCAGCCGTGTTATATTCCAGATACTTTAGAGAATCATGCTTCTTATGCGTTTAATGATTATTATCAGAAACAACGTAGCTTAGGCGCAACCTGTGATTTCGATGGCACAGCAACTCTATCAACAAAGGATCCAAGTAAGTTTCTTTGATCCTTTTCTTTGCATTTTTGCTAGTATTAACTTCAAGGTTTACTATTATTGTACACACACACACACACACACACACACACACACATTTTTTTCTTAAACTTTTGTAAGTAATAACATCAATGTGCTTTGCTGCAGGTTACAAGACTTGCATATTTACCGGAAGGTAAGAAACTCGATTTTTTGTTTTGTTTTGTTTTTGTTTGTATATCTTGCATATGGTAAATGAATGCATGTGAAGAAGGGGGTAATTTAGTAAAAAAAAAAAGCATAAAAAAGAGGCTAACTTTATTACTTCCATTAGCAGCTGATTTTTTTTTTTTTGCTCTTTTGATTTTTGTTTGCACAGTTCAAATGGGGGAGGAGGGGGAAGTCTATTTCCACCTGCAGCTATGGGACCTATGGGTCCATTATCGCGGGGTTCGAGAGTTCACATGTCTGGTATTGAATTATTGATGGCTGTAACCTTGTTTCTACTCCTAATAATAATTGATGATGTTGATTTAGTGAACACATTGTGCCATTTGGTGCAATAGAAATTGAAGTTTTTAGATCTGAATTTATTTTATGGGGGAACTATGCATTCATTCATTCCCTAGTGCAGAGTATATGTCCCTCCAAATTTTCCCTATTTCTTTTTCTGCTTTTAATATCTCTATGCAATGGGTGTATTTACTAATAATCCTAATATAGAAACCAAGGCTGGCAAAATTTCCCGATTTTCCCGACCTGACATCCGTCCTTTTTCCGACCCGACCTGCTTTTTTCCCAACCTGATTTTTTCGGGTGTCTCTCATCCCGACTTAGATCGGGTGTTTGAAAGTATAGTGCTCTAATTCAAAGGGATATCTGCATTGTGTCATTTTCAGATTCTTCTTTTGTTTTTATAATTTATTGCTGGTAAATTGGAGCAAATCAAGTTTTTTAAGTATATGCAATGTACTTGGTATGATACCCATCTTTTTCATTTATTACGGTTGTGTGTTGCTGTTGAACATATGTGATGAAAAAAATTAACATGATACTTTTCGGGATGTCTTATTCGTAAGACGGGATCCCGAATATTCGCGATCACGATAATTTTCGAAAGACGGGTTCGGGAAAAAATAGATTCACGAAACTCATCGGGTCGGGAATCAGGCGACACGGTTACGTGACCGACATGATACCACCCCTATAGAAACCTGTAATGATTCGAACCATAGACATGATTAAAATGGTTACAGGCCGTTCAGCGCGTGTAAATCTGTGATCAATTGCACTGCTTCCGTCTTGTAAAAAAGTGTTAAGTTAAAAAACCAAAACATCATTTAATGTCCTTTTTCCAAACATATCTCTAGTCTAGCATTTATTGTTGTATGTTCATTTTATATTCCAAAACAAACATTAATTATAAGATAGGGGTATATATGTCTATTACTACTAAAACACAACACATTAATTGATTTTATCAATCTGCGTGAATAGTATAATATGGACACTTTTTATGAGACGGAGATAGTACATAGCATCACGTAGCAGTCAAATATTGGAAGTGCACCATTTTAAATGAATTTCCCATTTAAAATATATCAGAATATGCAAAAAAAAAAAAAAAAAAAAACGAAATAAGCAATAAATAACAGAACTGATCAGACTCAAAAGTGAAAGATGAAACAAAAAACATTAAACCAGAAATCAACCATATCGTAACTGCAGGGCCCTTGCTGCAAACCTTGCAGGTCGAACTCCCGAAAATTCATATCTCATGTCACGGATATAATCTACAACTTCAATAATACAAAATGACAATCCAATATTACCAAAATTTCCAATTAAACTATATATATTTCAATTACACTAATGTAAATGAAATAAACTAATTTAATTATTTATTGTCTCAAAGGAAAGAAAATCATAACAGTCGAAAGCATCAATATATTGTAGGTTGCACACCCCAAGAAAGTATAGTATAAAAGTATCAAAAGAAAAGGAAACATCATAAACATGATATTTAAAATGTACAAAAACAACTGTCTTATATGAGACCATTTCACGTCTCCTCGGTCGCTGTAAGGAAATCAATACGGCTATATAGTGAAAAAAAAGAAGAAGATTTCTTTGAACATGGATCTACTTCGAGAATACCATAGGAAACAAAACAAGAAGGGTAAAGTCGTTACCACACGATCTAAAAGATTGAGGCTTTCTTTCTGTTGTTGATCTTTCGCAATGGCTGCCTAAGTGTCCGCCCTTTAACGGTGATCCACTGACAAACGACTCTCAGGAATCGGCATCGAATGACCATTCAAAAAGTGCGGCTGCAAGACCGCCTTTTCTCCTCCTCTCTTTATTTGTGCGCCACCTCTTATTGGAGAAAACCTAGGGTTTCTCTCGTGTTATGTTATGGGAGAAGAACGATTCTTCTCCCTTTTATAGACAAGAGAGGCACCCCAACATAGCTTGAAGTAGGGAGGAAACTGATGTTTCGAAAAACACCACATAGGATCTTCTTCGGTGGATCCCTTTTGTGCTTGTTTAGTCCCTTTTTTTTTCGGAAGTTGTTTCTATTCCTAGATCTCTTTCTTCCTCACTTTCCACCCTTCTTCCGTTTTTGATGTTTGTTTCAGTTTATTAGGTTTATTAGTAAGAATGGGTAACGGTATTCTGCCTAAGTAGTAGACACAGGTAATAAATAATAGAATACTAAAGATCCGAGCCATAGAATTTCTCAATTTTGACACAAGGTACTTATTAGATCGAATGTACTTATTCGATCTAATAGAATGATTTTGACGTATCCAGACTAATACCAATGGAATTGACAGGGTCCCGCACAAGCGGTGGAGTATGTGGTCTAATTCGATGCAAAAAGAAGAACCTTACCAGGGCTTGACATGCCGCGAACCCTCTTGAAAGAGAGGGGTGCCTGTGGGGTGATTGGATGAAGATAAACATAAATGTAATTGAGAGATAATCTGTCGACAAGTTGACAGAGGTTCTTTGCAATTGTATATTTAGCATGTCCTTTACAAGGGAATATGTGCCTCTATTTATAGGCATGATACAACTGTTAAGGAAAGCAATAAACATAGGTTACGTGGCGACCTCTGACTGGTCAGGCTCTCTGGTAACCGTCGCGGATTGTATCTTGTGTACCGACAAGCCTAATCTTATTCTTTGCTGTCGAGTGGGTTTGGTTCGAGTCGGGGTCGGATGGCCGAGTTGGGGGACAGACAAGTCACCCACCAATGCTCCTCACTGACCTGTAAAAGGCAGGTTGGAGGCTTTGCAGATCGACGCTCTTTTGACCTACCATGATGTATATTGATTAGGCATTGGGCGAGATGGTTGTGATCTCGGCCCGACCTGGCTTTTGAAGGTGCAAATCATGTGGGCCGAGGACCCTGTGTCTCTGGGGCCTAAATAAGAGCCCAATCAATCACTCGTGGGCTCTTTTTGGTCTTGGCGTATCAATGCCCCTACTCCTTAACCTATTCATGGTGCACATGAATGTCATGGAGTAAGTTGTAAAGCGACTTGATTTAACCTTCACCGTTGTGCTTAATAGCGAGATCTTTGAATAACGATATGCTTAATAGTGACCGGCTTTACGGCAACGGACTAAGCGAGATGCTTAGTAGCGACCGGCTTAACGTGTGACGGGCTAAGTAGCGAGATGCTTAATAGCGAATAGGCTTGATAGCGACGGTTAGAGTAGCATCTGTTTAATAATAAGCGACCATGCCGGGCAATGTCGAGTATAATAGCGGCGGGTTAGTTGGCGTAGGGCCTTACGGCGACTCCAGTCAAATAAGCGTCAAGTTGAGGCGTCGTCTTTGAATAGAGAACGTAGCCGACAACGGCGAGCTGAGTAGCGACGGGCCGAATAGCGTTCGAGGGAAACGACAACGGGCTATATAGCGAACTGTTGTCTTATACATGTGGATGGCGGGATGAGAAACATTTTCCTCGATATTGACAAGCATCATTATGACTAGCCCGATGAGACGCGAAAAGATCGCCTCCGTCTGTCGAAGCGGTGGTGTCTTGATAACCGTCATGTGTCATCATTGCCTTGGGTGCCGAAACGCGCTACCGTTCACTCAACCCATATATAAGGTCGGGTCCTCAACACCTGTATACATTTCGCAAACTCGAATATTCTATTGCAAGAATCTTCGACAACTGCAAGCATTTACCGAATATGTCAAGGTTTTCCGGCGACGGCAATAGCATTTCCGGCGGAGGTAATCAACCCTTCCTAGGCCGACCACTCCATTGACAAAAAAAAGATATTTTACTATACACTGAAGTCTAGAAAGATTTATACACACTTGCATTGATTACAATCATTGGGTATTTATAGCCTTGGGATCCTAAACCCTAACCGCCAAAGTGTCATGTCGGAAATCCCATAAATGCTTTAGATGTGGGCCAGCACTGTTGACTCTACTCAGTTTAGTAACCAATACTCAGATGCTCACCAAAGAATATTCAACACTTCAGCTGAGCTTTCACTGATGATGAAAGGATCTTAGTGCACTTCATTCGCTTTGCCTTCCATAGACTTGAATACTCTAGTCAAGTGACCCGTCACTCAAATTGACTACCAGATAGCTTTGACAGATTACAGACGTAGAGATCAAGTCACACTTAACAACAATATTGTTATCATACCGAGACCGAGACAAATAAACATTACATACTAGTTATGAATATCATTTTCTGAAAAAAATGTGTATAAGCAATATGCTTGAAAATGATGAGACATGTCAATTCAAAGATAAGAATGTGATAAATACTATATGCATCACTTATGCAATGATATATGTATCTTATTTTATGAGATGCATAAAACAAGTCCATTCCGTAAAGTGAATGCGATCAAATTAAATATTTAAGATGCATCAATCCGTTTCATGTAGTGAATGTGACAAAATAATTTTTTTTCGGAGATATCAATTATCGTGGTTATTAATGCATTTTTGTGAGAAAGATATCATAAAAATCTCAATGAAAGTGGATGGTGATTATAGACGTGAGTATATAACTCGGTATAGTGTGTCATTTTATACCAATATGAGACAACATATGAACCAATCGACTATTGAGATATCAATCGTGAGAATAGATTATTTAAATTTTCCCAATTGAAAAATAATAAAGAAGTTTGTCGATACTCGTATAAATGGATTTTCACATTAAAATATTGAATCTGTCACAAATTATCGTAAATTTACTTAGATATCGATTGTTAAAGTGTTGTTCAATATTATTGGGAGGAAAAAAAGAATGCGAATGAATTATATTTCATCACCTACGATGACATACATGAACTTGAAGTTCATCTATGAATAATTGTGATTAAATCAAGTAGTAATAAAATATTGGTTAATGACAGAATAGGTACAAATTACAGCTAACTAACCGGAAAATGCATAATACTGTGACATATGTCCCCAATTCACAATCACAATCAAAACCCTGTTAAATTTTTTTTTTTTAAGGGGAAAATGATAAATTTTATTTTTCAGTGGACCATTTTATATTATTAGAAAGTGGTGACTAAATTTAGCCGGCGAACCATTAGACTTCCAGATGTTAAACAAGATAAGAAGAATCTTTAAATTTGGACACCGTTAATGGCAATACAGTCAATTTACTCGGACACGACACCTAATACAAATTTTGACTTTGTAGAGGTCGAAATCTGTTTTCAACCCTCGAGAGTTAAAAACAGATTTCGACTCTGAGGAATTGAAAACAGATTTCGACTTTTACAAAATCGAAATTTGCACAAGGTGTGGTGCCCGAAAAAATCGCGTGTGCTGCCATTAACGATGCCCTTAAAATTCACTTACTAACACTATAGACATCAGCAACCGGCCCAAACAACATAATTTACTCCGAAGATCGACACTAAAACGAATGCAGTATATAAATAATTATAAAGGGACACAGAAAATGCATTAGCAAGAAGTAGTGAGTTAAATTTTTTTTTTTTTCTTTTTTCTTTTTTCTTGATTAATTTATAAAGATGAACAAAAGTAGCATTGGTGGTGGAGAACTGATCGCGGCACGTAAAAAGGCACTGGGGTTGATGATGCATAATAATAATAAGCGCGAAAAGGATGAAGATCTTCATCTGTTTCGGGAAATGCATAAACGCGAAAAGGATCGCGGTGTTAGCCTTCTTCAACTTGTTTCTGAAGAGTTTGAGGCAAATGGTAATAATTAATATTATTAGATGATCTACTGTTTTTTTTTTTAAAATTTGTTTATTAACCTCATCTTAATTTCTGAGATATTATTGATTGATAATTAATTACAGGACAAAACTCAATCTATGGCATGGCACCTGGAAAATTTCTATCTGAAACTGGAAAGAATGACTATGATTGGTACTTAAGCATGATAATTTATTTTCGTTTTTTTTTTTATGAAATTAATTTCCATGAATATATGATCATTTTTATGAAGGTTGAAAACGCCGCCCGCGACGCCATTGTTTCCTTCTCTTGAGATGGAATCAAAAAATGCACCACAACTAGCTGTTCAAGTGGAATTGCCAATCATCCAGTCTTTAGCAAAGGTTTGTTTCCTGAATTTTTATTGTCTTATTTCATTGAAATTCTTACTAAAGACATTTTTTTTAAATTTTTATTAATTTTTTTCCCCCAACATTGTATGATCAATATTTTTTTTTTTTGGTTTTTCACACTTTTAGTCCCTCATGTTTTAGTTTTGTTTCAAAAATAACCCTTATCAATTTGAACGACACTTTTAGTCCTATGTTTGTATTTTGTTTCAATTTTAGGACAATTACCTAATTAGCCGTCTAAATTAACGTCGACTAAACGTTTGATGATGCAACCTAGCAGCCACGTATGCTTTTATATCCAATCTAAATGATTAAACATATATAGACATTCCTCTTTCAAATCATTAATTTCTTTCACTCAAATTGACACAGCTGCATAACAAAAAAAAAATCTTTACAAGGTATTTAATTTTTCTTCTTAATGTCGTTTAGATAGGATACGAAAGCATACGTGGCAGCCATGTTGGATCAAACTTTTAGTCGACGTTAATTTAGATGGTTAATTAGGTAATAGTCCTAAAATTGAAACAAAATACAAACTTAAGGGACCAAAAGTGTAATTCAGAAACATAAGGGTTATTTTGAAACAAAACTAAAAATGAGGGACCAAAAGTGTTAAAAATTGGCTAAATCAATTATTGAATGCATAGACAGCCAACAAATTAATCTGAAATGAAGGTTTTTTGTTGCATTAGTTGACAGAGGGAGCCAAATCAGTGACTGAAAGATCAAAATCACCCATCTCAAAGCCTAAAGTTTTTCCAAGATATTCAACACCAGGTAGTAGGCTAAGTACTTCTACAATAATAGCAGAAAAAAAGAACATCAAAAGTGCTCCAATCACGAACCACAAAATGAATCAATCCTACTCTGAACACACTGTCGAAACCCCTAAAAAAACGTCAGTGTCAGTGACACCCAAACCTATCGAAAAGAAACAATATCCTCAGTTCAACATGAACATTTTATCTTCCAATTTCAACAAAAGCATGGGACTTGATTCAAGAACCAAAGTTGTTTCAAAACCCCAAAACCGAGAGTTTTCGGCGCCTTTTATTATAAGACAAACCGTTCCAACCCAACATCCTGACTTCTCGGACGAAACACCTCCTAATCTAAGGTCAGACAGATCACTCTCAGTGTCTCGTGTACGCTCCTCCACCACGACTCAAACTCCCACTTTCACTAGGACCCGGCTTGAACCGATTATGCAGTCGTCTACCCGTACTGTATCTACCTCTCCAAACGTTTCAAGGGGCCGTAAACAAGAAACAGAGAAGAAGAATAATTCTCAAAAGGATAAAACTCAACAGGGAAACAACAGAACACAGGTTCTGGGCAGCAAGATGGTAGACAGGGTACTGAATGCAAGAATGTCGAATGCGGACGAAAAACAGTCTAAAAGTAAACTCAATACTTCAGTGCTAGAGGGTTTGATTCAAGGAGATCAAGCATTGATGGTGGTAGAACTAGACAGAGCAAAACAAACTTCAATTCATCGGTGAATGAAACCGCATCTGGCTTAGGAAAATTTATGTCTAGAAGTTCACTTGATATGGCCTTGAAACATATGGTAAGATTCTCAACTTTTTACAATTTTCTTACATTCTGATTCACATTTCAAATTATATAAAACTGTTTTCAAACACTGGACATGCAATATATGTAGGATGTCAAGAGGGATTCAAGTGTTTCTGCTAGAAAAGAGTTTATTGGTGGAAGAAGATCTGTATCTGTCATGAAAGGAACTTCAAGTTGATGAAGGAATATTGCAATCAAAACGGTCTCAACTGATTGTAGTGATGTTAGCATTAGCGCCGTCCCCCCCCCCCCCTTGAAAAAAAGAAGGTATGTTGCTGCAGTGATTCATGAGTTATACCAAATGGAGAGATGAGATCATCCCAAATCACCTCTACACACCACTACTGTGTGAGAGAGAATGCATGAAAATGCATCTAAACCCTCCACTTGGTATAACCCATAAATCACTATTGCACCATATATAATTTTTCTCCCAAAACACACACTACCAAAAAAAAAAAGAAAAAAAATCCTTTCCCACCCTCTACTTTGATTGTGTGGGAAATCTATACTGCATATTTAGTCCATCAATATCTAACCTTAGATTGATATTTTTTTTTTGTTCCTCTCATCTTTTTATGAGTTAATGAGTACTGTGTTATTTTATTTTTTTATTACTAATGTCATATTCATAAGTAAACACTTTCAAATTAGGGCTGTAATTGAACCGGGCTACGCATGAGTTACTCGTACTTGACTCGTAAAACAGTTTGACTCGATTCGATTTTACGAGTTCGAGCTCAAGTCGAGCTACTCGAATAATTAACCGAATCGATCTTGAGCTTTAAAATATAGTATTCGAGTAGCTCACGAATTAATCGAGCTATATTAATTAATTATATTTATACAATAATAATTTTTGAGTGGTATACAATGAATTATTAAATTATATCTTGTGTAAATCTTTAAATATTAGTCGAGTCGAACTCGATCTTGCCATATTTTATAAAAATTGAATAAATTCTAAATAAATAATCATGCCTATAAGCTGAGACGAGTTATATCGATCACTTAGCGAGTAGAATTCGATATGGACTTTTTATGCCTCGATCGAGCTCAAGTCGAGTTTCGAGCCCAATAGTTTTAGTATAGTCGAGCTCAAACAGAGTTTTAAACCTGAATATTTTTAGTCGAGTCGAGCTTGAGCCCTAGACACTATCAAATCGACTGGGCTCGATTATAGCTCTATTCTTCGGGTGTTGAGAGCCTTGGACTGAAATGGGAAAGGAGTGGATAGAAACAAATTCATGTGTCGGCAGGGCGGATCCACATGTGAGGTCACGCGTGGCCACTTAAATTTCAAAAAAAAAATAATTTGCAAAACGATGTTGTTTTGGTAAAAAAATCAAATTTGATCTAATTACCCGGTCAACCCGGAAATTTTGATTTAATTACCGTCCAACCTAAACTTTTTTAAAGCATTATATTTTTATGACGGGTGATCCCACCTCGAACTTTAATTCTGGATCCACCACTGAGCTTTGGTGGGATGACGTTTTTAAACCAAACGGTTGTAGGAGTTTAGACTGTTTAGTGACTACTATTTTGTTTTCTTCTTCATTTCAATTTTCACAGTAGATCTATTTCTATACATACATATTATCCGCCCATAAAATCTTGAGGAGCTTCTCCGAGAAAATAAAAACTTGAGTGACTGACTGACATTCCCCGTTTCAACTTTACTTCATATAATCATCACGCACTGTAACGCCTGCTTCCGTTTAGGATACCAGCTTCTTACGGAAATAGAGCGTTTCAAAGACGTATAATATAAAATAAATTTATATTATACGTAGCTCTCTACGTACGTCGTATCGAGCCAGATTTACTCTACGGAGAAGCTAAAAGACTGGGTATAGTTTTTTTACATGATAAGAATGAAAACACAATCATACTAAAGATAGAAAGAGATATCTTACAACCACGATATATAAAACTTTACAACAATGATGCGGTTGTCTTAAAAGATAAACAACTAGTATCTTGCAATAATTTAAAGAAATACAACAAGTCTTGAAATGGAATTGCAACATAATTTATTGAAGGAAATAACATAGTCTAGAAATATCAAAAGAACAAGATAAAAGCATCAAAGGTCGTCTTCAAAATCCTCGTCGAACTCCAGTTCAACATGTTCATCTTCTCAATCCCCAAACACAACAAACATGCATTTGAGGTAAGTACAAACGTACTTAGCAAGAAACAGAAGCTATTGCATTAACTAGATTTCACAAAGAAAGGTTTACATTGTTATTAAGTTATCTTTATTTGACACTCTCATTCTAAGTGGTTCACTTACGCCTCATCAACATGTTGTGACTAAACGTTTCTAGCTTAACTCAAGTTTGTTACACCGCACTCAAGGGCACTACGCATGGTGCTACCCACCACGAGGTATCATTTGCAACATATTGGCGGATCACACCAATATCCACGGGGAAAGCCCGATAGTGTGCACGTTCGCGAAGTCCCCTACCATTTAGCCGTTTATAGGCCAAGAGAGTTATTCACTTTATCTGACCGCCCACACATCGCGATATAGACAAGTGCCTTACCAAGAGTGTTACGATGTTTAGTCTTTTACTATACACTTATGTAATTTATTAATCATTAACTAGTCATCTTTAGTGTTTTCAAGGTAAAAGCTCACTTAGCAATTCTACTCCTCACTTAGACTCTAGACACAACACACTTAAACACGTACGCACATTGATGAATACTAATTCATCAAAGCACAAGCCATTCATACCTTCTTCCGACGGTCCCGAACTTCAACTCTATGGAAGAGTACATTCGGTGCCGAACTAAACGCATCGTGGCTTAATCGAGGCTTGTTCATGTTTAATTAATGTTATTAAATCATGCAACAACATCAAAGACTCATACCATAGCTTAAACAACCTATTTATAAAATAGGCAATGTAATGTGCGCACATTCTGGGAATGTGTGCACATTGGGCAAAATTTACATTCACCGCCAAGCAGGTGCACATTCCTGGAATGTGCGCACACTCCGTAAGTCGTACATTCACCTTAAAAAATGTGCGCACACAATAGTCAATGTGCGCACACAAAAGGCACAAAACTCTCTAAACACGTTTTTTCTTCACCCTTTTCGATTTCTAACCCAAACCAAACATGTTTAACATCAATCTCAACATCATAACAACGAAGAAAATCTCTACTTTAACATCACATAGCACCAAGCACTTGCATAACCACATTTAGACATGATTTCAACATCAAATCACTCCCAAAACATGGTCCTAACTTCTTCAAACCATAATTAACACAATGGAGAAGATTTTCTTACCTTTCAAAGCACAACTCCAAGAAACACTGCAGAAAATTGCAGGCACTCCCAAGGACTCCAACAAAACCCTATCCAATCCATAACCAATCCAAGAACCGATTTGGATTAAGGTTTCTAACACTCAATGCTATGAATTTAACAACTCTCTACAACCAGACGTGATCAAACGTGATGAAACCAAGATTAGGGTTAAATTCTTACCTTGACAAAACTTGGATATCTTGGTATCAAAACGATCCTTGAAATCTCACGATGCTCCCCGCCATGATTTTTAAATCGAAAACGGAGTAAAACGAATCGTGAATTTGAAGAAGCATCTTCTCCTTCTTCCTTGCTCTCAAAACACAGATTTAACGTAAAAGCTTTCAACTCCTTGTTAACCCTTTTTTTGATTAGTGGGAGGTTATTTCCCCAATTATAACCTCCTACTAATTAAAAAAGAATCAACTACCCTTAAATTCCACTTATTACAATTCAGTCCCAAGGAAGAATATATGCACATATTCGAAAATATATATATATATATATATATATATATATATATATATAAATAAGCTTATATTAAATTATAAACTTTAATTCCATAAAAAGATAAACATAATATTTCATTCTCGCAAAATGACACGTCTGCCCTTTCCCAAGAATCGGAATATTACATTCCTCCCCCCTTAAGAGGAGTTTCATCCTCGAAACTTGAACATACCTGGTAAGTTCAAAAAGTATGGAAACTCTGTGATCATATCATCTTCCACTTCCCAAGTTGCTTCGTTTACTGTGTGGTTGCTCCACTGTACTAATACCTAAGGAATCATCCGCCTCTTGATCATCTTTTCCTTCCTATCCAAAATCTTAACCGGTTTTTCATCATATGCGAGGTTATCTTGAAGGATCTCCGGATCGACTGTGGCTTCAACATCCAACTTCGTTAAACATTTCTTTAACATCGAGACATGGAACACATTGTGAACTCTTGACATAGATTCCGGTAGCTTAAGCTTATAAGCTAACGGTCCAACTCTCTCGAGGATCTCAAAAGGTCCGACATACCTTGGACTTAGCTTTCCTTTTTGTCCAAATCGCTTAACTCCCTTCATTGGTGAAGCTCTCAAGTAAACTCTATCACCAACATCGAACTCTAAAGGTCTTCCACGACATCATCCCAACTTTTCTGACGGTCTTGTGCTGCCTTCAAGTTCTTCTTAACCAACAAAACTCTTTCCTTAGCTTGTTCAACCAATTCTGGCCCGGTAAGCTGCTTCTCTCCAACTTCATCCCAAAACAACGGCGTTCGACATCTTCTACCATAAAGAGCTTCAAACGGCGGCATTCCCAAACTTGCATGATAACCGTTATTGTGTTTAACTCAATACACGGTAGGTAATCATCCCATGATCCACCTACTTCCAAAACACATGCTCTTAACATATCTTCTAATGTTTGGATTGTTCTTTCGATTGTCCATCTGTTTGAGGATGGAACAGCGTACTCAAATCCAACGTTGTGCCCAAAGCCTTCGCGCAAACTCTTCCAAAACCGACTAATAAACCGGCCATCACGATCCGATACAATTGAGACAGGGGACTCCATGTAGTTTCACAATATTGTCCAAATAAAGTGTGGTCATCTTCTTCAATGATATATCCACTTTGGTTGGTAAGAAATGAGCCGACTTTGTTAGTCTATCCACAATGACCCATATCATATCATGCCCACTCTTAGTCCTTGGCAAACCGGTGATAAAATCCATTGTAATCTTATCCCATTTCCACTGGAATGTCCAAAGGTTTAAGCATACCTCCTGGTTTCTATGCTTAGCTTTGACTTTTTGACACGTATCACATTCACCCACAAACTTAGCTATTTCCAATTTCATTGAAGGCCACCAAAACGTTCCTTCAAATCCCTATACATCTTTGTAGCTCTGGGTGGATCGCAAAAGCTATCCTATGTGCTTCATCCATGACCCTCCGTCTTAAGTCTCCAACATTAGGCACACATAATCGATCTTGGTACCAAAGGTTCCCATTCTTATCTAGGACATAGCCAACTGTAGGCTTTTCTTTAGCAACTCGCTTCAAATCTACCAAGGCTGGGTCTTCATCTTGTTTACCCGAATATCATCCATCAACTCGACCTAGCCAACAACGGTGCCACAGATCGTTGATTCCCATAATGAGCAAAACTCCGGATTTTCAGCCCATCTAACTGCTCTGCCACATCTTCAACCCCCAAATCGCAAACAACGGCTTCCTACTCAACGATTCTGCGACCACATTTGCTTTATCCGGATGGTACTGAATATCCAAGTCATAATCCTTCACGAACTCTAACCATCTTCGCTGCCTCATATTCAAATTCTCTTGAGTGAAGAAATATTTTAAACTTTTGTGGTCCGTGAAGATTCTTGCCTTGACTCCGTACAAGTAGTGCCTCCAAGTCTTTAAGGCAAACACTACCGCTGCCAACTCTAAGTCATGTGTTGGGTAGTTCTTCTCGTGTATCTTTAGCTGTCTAGATGCATAGGCTATTACTTTGCCCCCTTGCATCAACACACAACCTAAACCTTGTCCCGAAGCATCGGTGTACACATCATAATTATCAAAGATCTCCGGAACTGTCAATACTGGTGCTGTAGTCAATCTATCCTTCAGAGTCTGAAAAGCTGTCTCACACTCACTAGTCCATTCAAACTTCACATTCTTTTGTGTAAGTTTGGTGAGTGGTGTGGCTATTTTGGAAAAGTCTTGCACGAACTTCCTGTAGTATCCGGCTAACCCTAGAAAACTTCTTACTTCTGAAACTGTAGCAGGTCTTGGCCACTTCTCAACCGCTTCTATCTTTGCAGGGTCTACTTGTATACCATCTCCGGATATCACATGTCCTAAAACTGACTTGCTTCAACCAAAACTCACATTTCAAAACTTAGCAAACAACTGTTTCTCTTTCAAGGTCTTCAACACTATTCTTAAGTGTTCTTCATGTTCTTTCTCATCCTTTGAGTAGATAAGGATATCATCTATGAATACTATCACAAACTTATCCAAATATGGCATGAAAACACGTTGCATCAATCATGTCCTTTCACATCATTTGAAGATCCTTGCAAGCATAAAAAGGGAGAGAGAAGTTGGAGAAGAGCCATTTCATTCGCATAAACCCCAATTCTCAAGTAAGCATTTCCCTTGTTTCTGCTCCTTCCTTTCTTTCTCCTGTATTTATTCATGTCTAGCAGTGCTACTGAGTCTGATAGAAGTAGTGAATCACCTTCTCATACCCCAACTCGTTGCCCTCATTCGATCATCCTCTCCACCAATTTATTTACGACCCATAGTCAGTTTCTTAGGGACCAAAGAAATTAGTGACTAGGATGGAGGGAAGGGTCCTAAAGGTTGTATTTCTACTCTTTCCTCTGACGATATTGGTAAAATCCGGCAAAATTTTGGCCTTGCCAGCCCCCAGTTTGAAATCCAACTGCCTTCCGGCCAACATCAATACGCCGACGAGCCTCCGGAAGGGGTTCTCGCTCGATCTCTGCCCAACTCTCCAGTGGATTGAAATTCTCACTATGTCCGGCTGTTGTAGCAGTCCTACACCATTAAGAGATAAGTATATATATCTCAGTTAAGCCCCAATGCCATTAGGATTCTGATGGAGTTTGTGATAGCATGTCGAGTGGCTGGGGTGTGCTTCTCGATCCCCTCTTTCGCTATTACTATAAGATAGCAAGCATGCCGGACAAGATGTGGTACACCTTCCAGCGAAGGACCAATCGACATGAGTTTGTGTCCAAAGGACCTTCATCATACGGAATTTGGAAGCCTCGATTCTTCTTCCTACGTCACGACTTAGATAATCCCTACATCGGACAATGGAGGTCGAGGGGCAAAAGAAACGATAAACTGGACAAGGGTCCAGTCCCTCAAGAGGCCCGTATAATGAACGGCTTTGGTTTCGAGGTGGCCACCCGAGATCTAAGCCTTCTCTACGACCTGGGTTATCTAGAAGACGCCGGGCCGGTGCCCTACGGGAACCTTCACGCCTCGACCAAGAGAAAGCATAGGATATTTCTCCGTTTATTATATATATATATATATATATATATATATATATATATATATATATATATATATATTTTTTTTTTTTTTTTTTTTTTTTTTTTGATATCTGTAGCTTGATATTTTTGTTGACGCTAACCTTGTCTTTTCTTTCCGCAGTGGGAAAGTTCTCTCTTATCACCGACCCTACTCACATTCCCCAGTCGAAGAGTAGGGCTGCTCCGCCTCTCGGGGATCAAACGGTCCCTACTGCTCAGGTTGCCGAGGCAAGGACACCTCCCACTATGGGAGGAGAGTTCTGCTCGCCGAGATTACTCTCACCCGGTGTCGAGTCGACAATTCCATCTCGTTCTCCCACTCGACCTCAACCTACCAGTGGCTTACTTGTCCGACATGGTTCGTTGCGAGATGAGGACGAAGAGGACCTGGTCGATATAACTCCACCAGTCAGGGAAATGTCGAGGAAACATCAACACAACCTCCAAAAAGGACAACCCTTCCCGAACTCGTGAGGGATCAACAAAGATAGGCCAAGGGAGCCAAAGTCGGAGAAGCCTCTTCTGAGACGGAGGTCGACATGAACCGGGTTGCTGACGAGTGTGCAGCCATGGAGACTAAAGCTCTATCATCCGCACTCCGGAAATTGGGTCGCATGGTAAATTGTTTTCTCCTTTTCTTTCTCTTTATCGTGGCCCATCTTTTATCTTCGATGGATGATGTACCTCTTTTTTCTCGACAGACACAACACCTCAGTAAAGAAGCTGCCAAGAGATTGAGCGTGCCGGCCGAGTCGGAAGAGAATTTAAAGAGGACAATCCGGAAGTTGATGGAAGTTTATAACCGTCACGCACACGTGTTGATCTTCCAATCCTACACATAAACCTCCCTTTGTTTTGGGTTAATTTTTTTGGGGTTTTTTATATACTGGTGAATAATAAAATATGATAAAATGATTATAGTAATGATTAGAAAGTTAAAATGTTTTTTTGAAATTTGTGTAGATAAAAAAAAAGTGGTGAGAGAAATTGAAATATGGTAGTATAATGAATAAAATAATGTTAAAAAGCTAATAAAATACATATAAAGTGAAATGGTTAAAGATGATTTAATATTCTTTTTATTTGTAGTTGAAAAATTGATCGGTGAGAGAATTGTAAAAAATAATTGGTGATATGATATATAAAAACCCCAAAAAAAACCCAACCCAAACCCCCAAAACAAACAAGAGCTTTGTTCTCCCCGATGATAGGTATTACGATCAGCGGCGGCACTACCTTCAAAGGTTTGGGTCAACCGACCGTTAAAAAAAATATTACAGTAGGAATTTTTTCGTAGGCACACATAGACATGTGAGATCGACCCCCTTATTTTTTATATTGCTCCGTTTTGACCCGTATTGAGCTATTATATATAAGACTAAGTATAGTAATTACAAAATATGACAATTTTACGACCCGTATCCCCAAATTCCTAGAGCCGCCCCTGATTACGATATAATATTATCGAAACATGTATTTTTTTGTAATATTATTTTTTGTAAGGATAGATTGGACATCGTAGATAGAGGGTGAAGCCCTCATTTTCCCTATTTATTGTAACCGATTGATTGATGAATTGTCAAGAAAGTGACTTAAACTCTACATCCGTGGAACCAATCAAGACTCAAATTGTGTGATGGACAATTTGAGAAGTGTATTCAATTCATGCATCGATGGGTGGAGTCTCATGAGCTTTTGTCGGCAGGGTAACTATCAGCAGGTGATAGTCTCACCGAAATCTTCGAATACAAAGCAGGTCCCACATCCGATAATTTCATTATGTGACAATATACTGATGTCATTAAAAGGAGAACACGTGTAGGGGTATTTATGGTACATCGACAAAAGATTCCTTGCGGCTAGGGTTTGGGATTTGTGCCTATAAATACAGCTTGTTGTCTCATTGTCTCAGTGTGTTGAAATCAGAAAATTCAAAGTGCATAATAAAATATCTCTTTTCTCGCCCGTGGTTTTTACCTCTCCCACTGAGGGGTTTTCCACGTTAAATCATGTTCTTCTTGTTTCATTATCTCCTTTGATTGTTTATGTTTGATTGCTTTTGTTTTTGTTTCTTGCATCCGGTTATCTCCATCCGTTTTATAACAAGTGGTATCGAGAGGCGAGTTCGAGAAAAGCGATCAGCATGCGATCAAATTCATCTTCACCAAGACCTTCACAAAGGTGCTAGGATCTCGTGATAAAGTTGTAATCTTTAGCAAGGAAAGATGTCGCCGATAAACATAAAAATCGATAAATTTACTGGAAGAGAATGTTTTGGTCCGTGGCAAATCAAGATGCGTGCCTTCGTTGAAACAACGAGGTTTGTGGAATCCTTTATCGACAAACCAAATACAAAGCAGCAGATTATGCCAGTCTGGAAGAGAAAGCACATTCAACCATCATGTTGTGCTTATCTGATGATGTTATCACTGAGGTTGCTGAGGAAGACACCGCAGCCAAGTTGTGGAAGAAGCTTGAAAGCCTGTATATGACCAAGTCACTGACCAACAAGTTGTTATTGAAACAGAGGTTGTTCAGTTTGAAGATGCATGAAGGGAGTCCACTGAGGGAACATCTGGACCAGCTGAACACAATATTACTTGATTTAAGGAATATTGATGTTAAAATTGAGGATGAAGATGCAGCCCTAATCCTGTTGGTGTCATTACCGGCATCATATGAAAACTTTGTGCAGTCTTTCATAGTTGGAAAGGATACGATAGCTTTTGGAGGATGTGAGGTCTCGCCTTACATGCCAGGAGCTTAGACACAAGGTCTTTGGGGGACAGACAAGTCAGTCTTGGCTAGTAGCTAGCGACAATAGTGGAAAAGGATATGGACAAAAGAAGAAAAAGAAGTCCAGGTCCAAAGGTCCTAAGCTCTACTGATGTCAGAATTATTGTAGGAGCGGGGACATTGGAAGTCCAATTGTCCAAGGAAGAAGAAACAGCGGGGAAGGCATTGCAGTACAGTGGCCTTGGCTCTTGAGCAACTGATGAGGATCTGTTCTAGTTGCGAGGGATTCTACACACCACAATGATGTGTGGATACTTGATTCTGGAGCATCCTACCATAGTTGTCCAAACAGAGAGTGGTTTTCTACTTATGAGCAGATGAATGGTGGTCAAATCTATATGGCCAACAGCAAGGTTTGCAAAGTTGTGGGAATTGGCTCAGTAAAGTTAAGGACAGAGGATGGTAAATTTTGTACACTGAAAGATGTAAGACATGTTCCACATATGACCAAGAATTTGGTATCTCTCAGTCTACTGGACAGCAAGGGGTTCAATTTCAAGGGTGAATGTGGACAGCTGAATGTCTTCAAAGATTCAGTTGTAGTCCTCAAAGGCATCAAGAGGGGAACCTTGTATATATTACAAGGATCTCATCAGATCTGGAATCGCCTTTGTTGCATCCTCGCTAGCTTCACTGTGCTCAAGCAGACTCAATTGTGTGGCACATGAGACTTGGTCGCATGGGTGAAAGGGGTATGCAGGTTCTTTCTTCAGCAGGTTTTCTTGAGGGATATAAGGTTTAGAATCTGGACTTTTGTGAACATTGTGTGTTTGGGAAATTACATAGAAGTAAGTTCTCAGCAGGGTTGCACAACACAAGGGCATCACTTGATTATATCCATTCAGACTGCTGGGGTCCATCAAAAGTTGAGTCATTGGGTGGTCACAGATATTTTGTGTCATTCATAGATGACTATTCAAGGATGACTTGGGTGGTGATGATGAAGAACAAAAGTGATGCATTCAATAACTTCAAGCAGTGGAAGGCCCTAGTGGAGAATCAGTTAGGCAAGAAAATCAAGAAGCTTCGTGATGAGATAATGGTCCGAATTACTGGGACGGATTTTGATTCATTTTGTGCAATGAGGGCATTGCCGGACATCATCTTGTAAGGAATACACCTCAGTGAGAATGGTGTAGCCGAAAGGATGAATCAAACTCTCTTGGAGAGGGCAAGATGTATGCTTTCTCAAGATGGTTTATCAAGGAGATTTTGGGCGAGGGTCATTAAGACGACTTGCTACTTAATCAACATGAGTCCTCACACAGAATCAATCTCAAGACACCATTTGAGATGTGGTCGAGCAAGCCTTGTTGACTACTCGATTCTAAGGGTTTTGGAAGTACAACTTACTATCATGTTAGTGAAGGAAGTTGGAGCCAAGAGCCAAGAAGGGAGTGTTTGTGGGGTATGGTGATGGAGTGAAAGGATATAGGATTTGGTCATCAAGCAGAGTCCGAGTAATCCTCGGCGGACGGCGTTGTGTATGATGAAAATTCTATGTTAAACTCATCGCTGGAGAGGTCTCAAAGTCAGAACCAATCTTTGAATCTGATAGTGTTGAGAAACATGTGGAGCTTCAGTGGAATCTACCGATATGCAACAATCGGTGGATCCAAATCAACACTATACTGATCGGATAATGAACCGAATCCGATCCAAGCCAAATTCTAATCGAGACCTCGGCGGGCGTCCATACAAACATTGATCAACAGAGTCTAGCGGCCGTGAGCTAGAAGATCTAATGTTGGGATACCTCCAAGGAGATATGGATATGATGATTTGGTTGGATATGCATTCCAAGTTCTTTGAAGAAGTAGAGGTTCTTTGAACCTACTACTTACAGGGGAAGCAAAGGACATGTATGAGAAGCACCCAGGTGGCATCTTTGCCATGGGAGATGAAATGGAGTCATTTTTGAAGAATCGAGACTTGGGAATTAGTCAAACAACCCTCTGACAAGGGAGTTGTGACTTGTAAATGGATTTTCAAGAAAAGGAAGGAATAACAAAGCGAGAAGGGTCGTATATAAGGCACGTTTGGTTGCAAGAGGATTCATCAAAAGGAAGGGGTTGACTTTGATGAAATATTTTCACCAAAGGTCGACACACTTCAATCAGGTGTTACTAGCAATGGTGGCACAAACAGATCTGGAACTTGAGCAATTAGATGTGAAAACTGTTTTTCTACATGGTGAGGTGGATAAGGAGATATACATGACATAGTCTGAGGGTTTTCAAGTTCCTGGAAAGGAAAATTATGTTTGCAAGTTGAAGAAATCATTGTATGGTTTGAAGCAAGCTCTATGGCGTTGGTATAAAAGGTTTGATGCTTTTATGCTTCAAAGAGGTTGCAATAGAAGTCCTTATGATCATTGTGTATACCACGATCTGTTTGAAAGATGGATCATATATCTATCTTGTTCTCAGATGTGGATGACATGCTTGATAGGCTGCAGACAAGGAAGTCGATGTTCAAAATCAAAGAACCTTCTTAGTCTTGAATTTGAAATGAAGGATTTGGGTGCAACCAAGAAAATCTTGGGGATGGAGATCTGGAGAGATAGAAGTCGGAAGAAATTGTTCTTGTCTCAAAGAGGTTATGTGCGTAAGATCTTGCCAAGTTTGGGATGTCTGCTTTGCAAAACCAATAGATACTCCTATGGCATCAAATGTTCATTTGTCTGCTTTATGCTTCACAATCACCAAGAGAAGGAGTATATGTCAAAGTTCCCTATGCTAGTGCAATTGGCGATCGATGTATGCCATGGTTTGCACTAGGCTGATCTCGCTCAGCAATCGGTGTTGTCGCAGAGTTTATGGCTCAACCTCGAAAGGAACACCGGAAAGTCATTAAAGGATATTCAGTACACGAGAGGTACAAATGATGTTGGTCTCATTTATGGAGGTGATATCGTCCGTCACGAAGTTACCGTGATCTGCCGATTATCAGTGATGTGATGTTGTGAGAAAATCAATGATCGTTATGTGTTTACATTGGGAAATGCGTTGATCACCGAAAGCTACTCTTTAGGCTACGGTAGCCTTATCAACTCATCAAGCGTATACATGGCTCTTCTTGCAAATGCTAAGGAGGGTATCTCGGTTGAAGGGGCTAGTCGGTGATTTGGGGTTGCATCAGATCAGCCGATATATATATTGTGACAGATCTTAGTGCAATATGTTTGGCCAAGGATCAGGTTCATCATGAGAGAACCAAGCATATTGATGTCAGGTATCATTTCTTGAGGAATGAGAAGAGGGTTGTTGTTGGTCCCAGAGAAGGGTGAAACTATAGTCAGAGGGGGGGTGAATGACTATAGTTGAGTTTCAAAAACTTTTCTTCTATTTAAAAGCTTTTAGGCAGCGGATAAGTCCCTTCTTACTATGTTGTTTTCAAATCAGTGTAGACAGTCACAGGTATAAGTTATGATGTAGGCTAATTAAATAAATGCTGTAAAGTAAATTGCAGAATTTAAATTGACACAAGGCTTATAGTGGTTCAGGGTGGTGTAATCCCTTAATACACTCTTCTCCTGTGATGATTGGAGGAATTCACTATTGTTTTCACAGATACAATAGTATGATTGTCCTTGGCTTCCCAAGCTTCACAATCTACAAGAGTATCACTCCTTGACCGCAATGACTTGATGATTCATCTTCCTTTTGTTGTTCCTTAAGATTAAGATCCTTCAACAAATATCACAGATTCAACTCCTTCTCGATTGCATCCGATTCGGTTGCTTGATTTGATGTGAATGTGATTCACACACTTGCTTGATCAATCTCAATTACGAGTATGACTTTGTAGTTACGATACTTGAGTTGATCACTAGATATGTCTTTGTAAGTTCGTAGAGAAGGCTTTTCAAATTGTGAGTTTCGCTTGATTTTTCTTTCTTGATCATTCTATTCTTTTCCTGTCAATGCCTTCTATTTATAGCCTTGAATAACCTTGGTTTTGAAATTCCGTCCGTTATTATATTAATGAGGAATAACCCTGATTTTATTCTTGATTCCCCCTTAATTGTATTCTCCTTGATTTCAGTGATCGGATTCTTTCTTCAAACGTATAGCTGAAAATCCGTCCTTGATTGATCCTTTAATGATTTGTGCATTTAATGCATGATCTTCTGAATCTTCATCGTATATCAAATTTGATCTTGTAAATGTCTCTTCGCCGTTTTTAGAACGGTCGAGTGAGCCTTCTGACTTAGCCGTTAGTTCTTTCTTTGCTGTTTTGTTTTCTCTTTGCCGAAGGTCAGTTTACTCAGCCGATTCATCTGTTTCTTCTTTGTTCTAGTTTTTTTTTTTGGAGAGTCTTTGTACTTCACTGATCCTTGATTTGGGTGAGACCAATGTACACCATATTTGAACATTGAGTTTCATCACTTAAAACATAACTTAGACTTATCCAAGGTCATCACAGACTTCCTTGGTTATAGGTCGACTTATAAAGTCTTCATACTTCTCTGATGGTGCTTTGCTGGCTTCACTTTGCCGAATATCTGTTTTTGCTTTGCCGTCCTACCAACTAGTACAATACTTGTCTGACTCAACTTATACAACATGTCAGACTCTAAGTAAAGACTTATACAGAGAGTTCTAACTTATTTCAGGCTTGCTATAACAGCTAGTATGGCCATCATCAAAACATAATAAAATGTTCCTAACAGTTGTAGTGAAGAAGATTGGCACAAAGGAGAATCCTGCTGATATGTTCACCAAACCAGTTCAGCAGAGTAAGTTCCACTTTGGTGGACTTCTTCAATATTCAAAGCTTGTAACTGCTTTTTTGGAAACTCTACCGAGGCGGATCGGTGGAGTGGATCTGTGGAGATAGTCCGGTACAAGTACATCCGGCATTGACGAATGCATCCGGTACAAGTACATCCGGTTATGCAATCTGTTTGACTCCAAGTGAGAGTTGAAGTCAAGGTGGAGATTTGTCGAGAAAGTGACTTAAACTCTACATCCGGTGGAACCAATCAAGACTCACCGGTGTGTGATGGACAACCGAGAAGTGTATTCAATTGCGTGCATCGGTGGGGTGGAGTCTCATCGAGCTTTTGTCGGCAGGTAACTATCAAGCAGGTGATAGTCTGCTGAGTATCTTGGAATACAAAGGGTCCCACATCCGATAATTACATTATGTGACAAATATCTGATGTCATTAAAAGGAGGACACGTGTAGGGGTATTTATGGTACATCAGACAAAGATTCCTTTGCGGCTAGGGTTTAGGGATTTGTGCCTATAAATCAGATTGTTGTCTCATTGTCTGTGTGTGTTGAAATCAGAAAATTCAATGCATAATAAAATATCTCTTTCTCGCCCGTGGTTTTTTACCTCTCCCACGAGGGGTTTTCCACGTTAAATCTGTGTTCTTCTTGTTTCTGTTATCTCCTTTGATTGTTTATGTTTGATTGCTTTTTTTTCTTCTGTTTCTTGCATCTGAAGTTATCTCCATCCGTTTTATAACATGAATGTCAGAGAAATTTTTGCCTACTAATCTTTTCATGCTATCAGAGACAGGTTTCTGAAGGAACGGAAAAAAGACAACCAGGAAGAAGTCGGCTGCTCCTATGGCAGCATGTCATATCCTCACAAGCCTTAACCTTGAAGGTGAAGTTAAGAAGGGAAAAGTAATGATTCAGTTAATCTCTTTGTCAACATTGATGGACAAAAGCCTATTCTTGGAACCCTTTCCTCTGAGAAGCTGCCTCAAATACAATTTGACATGGAAGCAAGAGCATATGGAGAGACCATGAGGGTCTTCGAAATTCCGACAAGTTCGAAATCGGAACAGAAAAGTGTAGGACGAGATGCGTCTATTTCTTTCCAACTCCATGGACAAGGTCGCCAAGATGGTGGTCGGAGTGTCAATGCAGGCAGGGGTCGGGCAAATCCAGCAGGTCCATCTGGGTTGAAAATAAATAAAACAGGGACAGTGGACTTGGCGCAGCTCGATTCGTCAGTTCCACCAAAATCATTGGAGCAATCCGGACTCGTGAATATTACTCCGCCTTAATGGCAAGGAATCTTGGATTTTTTAAGCATTCCTAATTACGATCGCTTGACAGGTAAGGATGCTTGGATTATTGACACCGGCGCAATGCATCATGTGACCGGAGTCTTCTCGTTACTCGTTGATTGATCCACAACCTATTGCTCAATGTCCCATAGGGTTACCGGATGGGAGTACATCACTGGCCACTCATGAGGGGACTATTATTTTGTCGGGAAACTAACACCTTGATAATGTCGAAATTATCACGGGTATTTAGCGGTGGTGTAAGTGGTGGATATCTGGCTATAGAAGTGTATGAGAGTGATGCTTGCCGGTGGTGCACGGCGGTGATGTGGTGGCGCTGATGAACAATAAGGAGAGTATGGATTTTGGCAGAGTGTTGCCTTGTTTTCTATTAATTGTGTCTCTTTATAATAGTTACATGTAACCCCTTTTATAGGTGGGAGCAAACTAGGGTTTTAGCTACAAACAAACAAGTACGATAATCCAAGGAGCGACTATGATTACACGGCGGGCGCTGGCGGCGTCGTCGAGTTTGGCGAACTCCTTATATCCACCACCGCTACTTTCTCGTCGTCTGGCCGATAGCTTGCTCACTTCTATACGGGCTCTTGTGGTCGCCAGTGGATCTTATATCTAGAAGGGTCGCCGGTTTGCCGCTAGCCTTTCTTGTCACCTCGCAGGGTTAAGGGCTTGGAACGGGGCCGATGACCCCAACTTGGGTTGCGAGTTCAAGGATCAGAGTGGCCGTTGGCCTTATCCGCTATTATGGTGGACGGGATGACCTGAATAAAGATCCACAGGCTGTATTACGGTTCAGGCATATCACAAATTAACCATGTGTAATATGTTCCTAACTTGAATTGTAACTTGTTCTCGGTTACGCAATTTACGGATGATAATCGTTGTACTATGAAATTCACTGAAAAATTATGTGTTATGCAGGGCCAAGTGACGAGGACGATGATTGAACTGTGTGAGCGTGCGGATGGACTTTTTCTCTTCTCAGCAGATCTAGATGTTTGGGTTTTGGCTATTGATGGTGGGAGGTCTATGGATTTGTGGCACCGGTGTTTGGGACACCCATAAAAAAAGGTTCTTAAGCATGTTCCAAATACTAACATTTCTAAAAATTTGAATAAAAATGGCTGTGATATTTGTTTTCGAGCTAAGCATCCACATGAATAGTTTACCTTCAGTGAGAATCGAGCTAGTCGTGTCTTTGAACTAGTTCATTTTGATTTATGGGGTCCCTATAGTTTTTCTTCTACGTGTGGGGCAACTTATTTTTTGACAATCATAGACGATTATTCGCGGTCTGTTTGAATTTAATTGCTTTTGAATAAAATAGAGGTTGAAACTGTGTTATTGGATTTTGTCGCATTGATCGCTCGTCAGTTTGCTGCCACTGTTAAACGTGTCCGTAGTGACAATGGAACTGATTTTAAATGTCTGTTTCCTTACTTTTGAAAGGAGGGAATAACTTTTGAAACTTAGTGTGTGGGCACGCTTAAACAAAATGGACGTGTAGAACGTAAGCATAAACACATTTTAAATGTGGCTCGGGCACTTCGTTTTGAGGGTCACTTGCCTCTCAAGTTTTGAGGGGAATGCGTTTTAGCCGCTTCCTACATTATTAATCGGACTCCGTCTAGTGTTCTAAATTATAAAACACCTTATGAATGTTTATTTGGAAAACCACCAGATTTTTCGTTGCTTCGAGTTATGGGTTGGTTGTGTTATGCACATGATCTTTGACACTCTAAAAATGAATTTGATAGACGGAATCGAAAACGTATGTTTGTGGGATATCCGTTTGCGAGAAAAGGGAGGACATTATATGACCTTGAAACGGAAGAGATTTTTGTGTCTTGTGATGTCAAGTTTTTTGAACACGTGTTTCCTTTATCTGATGAGTATGATGGTCCTATTGCATCTCCACTTACGAACCGGACTATGGTTTTCGTTAGTCGTACTTTGATTATTCTTTGTTTACTTTGCATCATTGTGTTCAATTTAACGTCCTTGTCTACGTAGATGATATGATTATTGCAGGGAATGATAAAGTGGCCATCGCTATTTTCAAAGATTATTTGGGTAAGTTCTTCAAGATTAAAGATTTAGGCGTACTCAAGTACTTTCTCGCTTTGGAGGTAGCTCGAAATAAAGAAGGGATTTTCTTGAATTAATCAAAATACACACTTGATATTATTCTTGAAGTCAAGTTACTTGGGTGCAAAGAAGGTGATTTTCCCATCGAGCGAATCATAAGTTAGCACTTTCCACAAGTGACTTGTTGAATGATCTGAGAAATATAGACGTTTGATCGATCGACTCATTTATCTTGGAGTGACTCGCCCGATTTAGTCTATTCGCTTCTCTTGTCTCAGTTTATGCACGCTCCCCAGGTTGAGCATTGGGACACGGCTCTACGTGTTGTTCGACACAAGAAGAAAAATCCAGTCAAGGTATCTTGTTGCGTTCTTATAGTTCCTTCTCACCTGAAGGGTGGTGTAATTCAAATTGGGCTTGTTGCCCGCTTACCCGACGTTCGTTGAGTGGGTGGTTCATGTTTCTTGGTCTTTCTCCCATTTTCTGGAAGTCCAAAAAGCAAACCACCGTTTCCCAGTCCTTCCCTGAGGCTGAGTATTGGTCTATGGCATCTCTTACTTGTCTTATACCATGCTCTGGGTGCTTTCTTTAATTCTTACAAAGCTATCTTCAATTTGTAAACTTTGTCTTCTTGACTCTAAACTTCGAATCCTGGGGGTTGTTATACATATACTTCTTTCATTAGAAGTCCATTAAGAAAATCACTTTTTACTTCCATTTGATATACTCTGAAGTTCTTTAAGCTCCATAGGCAAGAAAGAGTCCGATTGCCTCCAATCTTACTAAATGTACATCGCCATCAAAGTCTAATCCTTACCTTATGAGTATCCTTTTGCAACTAGTCTTGCTTTATTTCTAACAATGTTGCCCTATTCACCAAGCTTGTTTCTGAATAACCACTTTGTTCCAGTGATGTTTGCATGTTCAGGTTTGTCAACTAATTACCTAACCTGATTTATTTCAAACTCAATAAGCTCTTCTTGCATAGCAATTATCCTATCTAGATCTTTAATTGCTTCTTCAATAACTTTTGGTTCTAGTTGAGATAAGAAACAAGTTAACACAGCTTCCAACTAACTTCTTGTTTGTACTCCTTGCTGAATATCTCCAGTTACTTGTTCAGGAGGATGATCTTTCATCCATCTCAGTTCATTAGGTTGTGTTCCTTGATTTGCTTGAACTGATTCTTGTTGATTTTCTAGATTATGATCTTCTTGATTTTCAGCTTCAGTTTCAGCAGGTTGATCATTGTTAACTGCTGGTTGATTCAAAAGGTCTAAGTTGATATCAAACGGTCCAGCTTCTGATGAGCTATCAGTCAGTTTCGGTTGACCAATATTCTTCTGTATTTCCACATAAACTGGGTTAGTTTCTTTTGGTTGAGAAACTGGTTCTGGAACATCTTCAATAGTTTCTCTAGTGAACTTGGGTTCATAAAAACAACATGAATTGACTCTTCATGCTTAAGTGCCCTTTTATTCATAACTCTGAATGCTTTACTAACACTTGAATAACCCAAAAAATTCCTTCATAAGCTTTTGGTTGAAAAGTCTTTAGCTGACTGATGAGAGACAGATTATCGATCATTATTATGACATTTTACCCCATTTCTAATACCACTTTGAGCATTATTGTACCAATTTGAGCCATTATTTTCTTAGTTTCATCCAAATGTGTAGTTAGTAATTATCATATAAAATATCATATTTTGATAGGTTTTGTATCGGTTATAGTAACCGGAGCGTCATGTCGGATTTACGCTTGGTATTTTAGTGATTTATTGCAGGATTATAGGTTGACCAAGACACCGAATGATGACACGTGTTGATCATAAACACGTCTTTTGAAAGCTAGAAGAGTATGCCGGAAGCTATCGGATTCAAACAGATCATTTGTCTTTTGTATTTCTATCGTAGCACATCTTCAACGGACATTTTATCCCACTTAGAAGCATTTTATGGAGATTACTTCTTCATGAGAGTTGTATATCAAGAAACGAGCTTTTTAACGCATTTTAAATCACATCAATCGGAGGTCTACAACTCAAGTTATGATCATTTTACTGAGTTGCTGTGAAATTGGCGTTCGCCAACTTATAGTGGCGTACGCCGAACATCACTGTAGCTATACAGAGAGTTTGTCTTCACAATTGGCGCATGCCGGATCTATAGTGGCACACGCTGGCATCGCAGAAAGTAGATTTTCAGCTTTTTAAACCTCATTTCGGATCTATTTTCCATATCCATTCATTCCTTCTTCTTCCTCCACCTCTTAGAAGCTTGAAGACACTTCTTCAAGGGCTTTTCTAGCCCAATATTAGCATTAGTTTAGTCAATAAATCTACTAGTAAACACTGAAACATCCAATGTAGATCTTTTAGTGAATTTTGTGGAGAATTTCATCTCCTTTGTGTTGTTTTCTCCATTGAAGAAGCTTTTGAAGTTAATGAAATTATTTTTCCTTGAGGTGTTTGCTATCTTGTTGGGTAATTTCTTTATTTACTTTTAGTGCTAATTTCATAGTTATGAAACTCCTAAGTGACATTTGTGGTTTCATAGCAATGAGAGGCTAAGCTCTTACTAGCCAAGATAATGTTTTTGTGATAGTTTTTATCTTCATTGGTTGATTGGGAATGTTAGTTTGCATTTCATAGCTTCATGGGTTGTTGTTATCTTTTCCTATTTTCATTGTATTGCTTATTTGTGTTAGATTGATCACCTTGCACTTGCACACACACACACACACACACACACACACACACACACACACACACACACACACACACACACACACACACACACACACACACACACAGTTGAGCCTGAAAGGAGATGCTTGGTAGGGGAGAATGGGATAGGAAAACCGGAAGGTAAAATTGACCTTAATTGGAGCTCGATTTCCTATCCGGGGGTTATTGTTCATTCATTGCATTCAAGTTCTTAATCATGTTGAATCATTAAGTCTAGGGTTCTTAGACCAAGGAGGAGGCATAGAACAATTTCATACACTCTTATGAGGGGAAATTGCTAGCTTAGGAGTGCACCGATAACACACACTTGAACACTTTTAGAAGGATGGTAGGTAGTTCATTCCCATGATGCTAATAGAGATTGGCTTGATCATTGCATTGTTTTGGCTATGTTGGTTTTTTATTTTATTTTATTTTATTTTTTTTCATTTTATCACCTTTTGTAGTAGTAGAATCTTAGATACATCTACTTTCTTGTTAATTTATGACTTAGATCAAGATAATAATAGCTTTTCGGTGTTCAACCTCACAATTCTCGTGGATACGTCCTTGACCACTTACTAGACTACAATTGACCCGGTACACTGCCGGTAAGATTGGACACCTAGAAAAGTTATGATCAAGTTTTTGGCGCCGTTGCCGGGGATTGTGTAACGGTTGATACTTATACTTGCTTAAAAGCCTTGAGAATAAGTCAATCTTTTCTAGTCTTTTGTATTTTATTTCTTTGGTGCTTACCTTTTTGGTAAGTCACCAAGTGCTATTAATTGTGTTCTTGTTGGTTTCTATCTTGTAGTTGATGAACCATTCTCTACGTTGTAAGGCCCTCGATACTCCTTACATCCCGGATATCAACACTTATATTAGGGATCGAATTGTTGACAATAAGGTTGGCCAAGCTTGCCGTGAATTGGATCTTGGTGAAGAATCTTCACAAGAATCATTACATCAAGAAGAGGAAATGGACGAGGTGCAAGGAAATGCACAAGGATGGCATAACACGAAAATGCCCAAGTTGAACAAAATCCCTTAAATCTAAATGACTATGCTCCACCACCACCACAAGAACTTTACCCACAAATTCCACCACCTCCATTTGAACCACCTCCACCAATTCCTCCACCAACCCAAGAACCATATCCATGCGATCCACTTCATAATCCTATTTGCCTACCTCACATTGATGCTAAAAACTTTTCAATCAAGTCACATATGTCGGTCTAGTGGAGAGTATATCTCAATTCCATGGAAATGTCCATGATGACCTGCATTCACATCTTTATAACCTTGATGAAATACGCAATACGAGAATCCAAAATAGTGCTTGTCAAGAAATTACCTGTCTTGCATTATTTCCTTTTTATTTGAAGGGTCAAGCAAAGGAATGACTTATGTCACTTCCCCACCCTCACTTGCAATCATGGGATGACATAAAATCTGAGTTTTTGAAGCAATACTTTCCACCGGGTAGATATTTGGAGTTGAAGGTAAGAGTTACTACTTTCAAGCAAAACTTAATTGAATCTTTGGACAATGCTTGGGATCGTTTTAAGAAGATTTTGAGGGCATGTCCGAATCATGATTATACTTTGGAAATGCAAGTCCAATTATTTTGTAAAGGCTTGCATAAAGGATCAAGGGTACAAATTGATTCGGCATGCCATGGATCACTTATGATGAGCACGGCCCAAGAAGTTTATAAGGCTATTGAAAGAGTGACAAGAAATGAGAAATCGTGGGATCCCGGCCTAAGTGAAACAGAAGTTTCCATTGGGGATGAGCAGATTTTGAATGAGGAAGATATTTTGAGAGAAATGGCGGTGATAAATAAGAAGATGGATGAATTACAAGCGGGGAAGAGAGAGTTGAAGCATCAAGAATGTGATGATGTGATATTTGGTTTTTTTCATATCAAAGAATTATCAAACTCTGATGTATCTACACAAGAAGAAATAGGTTTATTGGGATAACATCTAGATTTGAGCAACACCCACACCAATGTTATTGATCCATCACTTATAGCACAACAAGCCCCGAACCAAACAAAAGAGGATGTGGCCAATTTTAAAAATTTATTGGAAAACTCGATGGGAGTTGTGGCTACTCAAGCCGCCAATATGCAAACAATGATGACTTATTGGTGTGATGCACCAAGATGTTGGCAATTTGAAAACCTCCGTTGTGGGACTAAATACAAGAATGAGAATGATGGAAGCATCAATGAGAGGTATTGAAGACCTTTTGATTAGGGAAGACGAGAGAAATAGTAGTAATCCCCTAGTGGATTACCAAGCAACACCGAGAGAAACCTGAGAGGAGTCCATGTTATTGCTTGAAGTGGAAAGTTCTATGGGCATAATGAGGGAAGCAATGAGGTTTAAGAAGATTTGAATGATGAGAAAGATGAAGAGTGTAGTGAAGAAGATGAAGAGATCGTTGATGGTTTTCTTGAAAAATGATTGCTATGTTGAGGTGGCGAAAGAAGAAGAATGGATAAAAGTCCCGTGAATATTGAAAAATCCAAGATTGAGTGATTTGTGGACTTTTCTCAATGAACATGTTGAGGAGGAACGCATCAATAGAAGCACGGCGTACACCGACCCTAACACGGCGGAAGCCGATGATACAGGGAAGCAAACAGAGAGTTTTACAGAGGTGTCGGCGCATGCCGGCTTCAACTCGGCTCATGCCGAGAGTAAGAAAAAAATTTCTGGGCATCTTTAAAGAAAATGGTTCAGAATGATGACACATGGCGTCCACCAAATGCACACACATTCAAGGAAGATCCATAATCTTCATCCAATGATAGAGGTAAGGGAGGTATGAATTCTAACCCAAAAATTATTGATCTCAAGTCACTTCCCTACCCCCTGAAAGAACAAAGTAAAAATAAGAAGTTGGATAAGAATTATGCATGTTTTCTTGACACTTTTCGACACTTGAATATTAATATCCCTTTCATCGAAACACTCACGAATATGCCGGCGTATGGTAAGTTTCTTAAGGACATACTCTCCAACAAGAAATGGTTGGAATAATATGAGACAATGTGTCTATGTGAGGAGTGTTCCGCCGTGCTTCAACATAAGATTCCTCCTAAACTTAAGGTCCCCGGGAGATTTACAATCCCATATGATATTGGGGACTTTTGTTTGAGAAGGCGCTATGTGATATTGGTGCGAGCATAAACCTCATGTCCTACAATGATTTCATGAATCTTGGCATAGGCAAGCTCAAGCGTACGGAGACGACTCTTCAACTTGCGGATAGATCCATAAAACGTCCAAAGGGAGTCATTGAGGATGTACTAGTGAAAGTTGATAAATTTTACTTTCCGTCGATTTTGTTGTTTTGGATATGGAGGAAGGGTATACAACACCCCTTATCATCAGTAGACCATTTTTAGCAACGGGGAAGGCGTGATCGATGTTAAATGAGGAAGAGCTTAGTTTGGGAGTGAATGATGAGCGTGTTGTCTTCAACATCTACATGTTGGTCTTAGAGAAGGGTGAGAATATAGTCAATTTGCTCTTCTTCTATCATCTTTGGTCCAATCATTCTTTAGCTTTTCTATTTCTTTTCCTTGATCTGCACCTGTGGCTATCACAGTCGTGATCTTGATTGGGCCATCATTAATAACATCCAGCATCTCCTCATGAGTTGCTGCAAGGTGAGATAACATTCTTATTTTATATTCATCAAAATTGTTAACATTGAATACATGTACTTTACACATACTAGGAATAATGCTCCGATACCAATTGTTGGTCCCAGAGAAAGGTGTGAATATAGTCACGAGGGGGGGGGGGGGGTGAATGACTATATTGGAGTTTCAAAAACTTTTCTTATTTTTAAAGCTTTTGGGCAGCGGATAAGTCCCTTCTTAAAAGTTGTTTCAAAGTAGATTAAGAACACACAGAGTATAAATGAAATGCAGTAAAGAAATGTTGTAAAGTAAAGTGTAGTAAGTAAATGAACACAAAATTTTATAGTGGTTCAGGGTGGTGTAATCCCTTAGTCCACTCTTATCTTGTGATGATTGGTGGAATTCACTATTGTTTTTCACCAATACAATAGTATGATTGTCCTTGGCTACACAAGCTTCACAATCTCAAGGCAATCATTCCCTGGCTACAAAAGCTTCAGTGACTAAGTCTTCCACACTCGCTCCTTGAGAACAAATCTTTCAGCAGCTATCACAAAGGTTGCAATTCCTTCTCAGACGATCTGATTCAATTGCTTCAGTTGGGTGTGAATAAGATTCACAGAGAGCTGATCAATCTCAATGCTTGATGTGGAATTGAAGCTCTGAATTCTTATTTGATCTCTAGATATTGCTTGTAAGAATAATTAGAAGGCTTTTGTAATTTTGACAGAGTTTCTGCTCTTGTGTATTTGTCACTATTGTTTTTGTTTCTGTCTATACCTTTTATTTATAGCCTTGACCTCCTTGATTTGAAAATTCGTCCGTTGGCTATTTAATGCTGAGAATAATTCTTGATTTAATCCTTGATTTTATTCTCCTTAATTTCAGTGATCCGGATTTTCTTCAAACGTTCTTCATAAAATCCATCCTTGATTGATTCTACATTAATTGCTTGATCTCCTTATTTTCCACGTTCAAAATAAATCGTGGGTAGCATACTTGACTTTGCTGCTTCCTGACTTAGCTGTTGCTTGACCGGTCCAATGGCTCCTTCATAGTTATTTCAATAGTCAGCCGGTAGAGATTTTACTTAGCCGTTTTGCTGTTTTCTTTTTCTTCTTTGATTTTCCAAGTATGGTTTTACTTCACTGATCCTTTATTTGTGTGAGATCAGTGTACACCATATTTCATGAAGAGATTATATCACTTGTAATATATCTCAGACTTATCCAAGGTCATCACAGACTTCCCTGGTTATAAGTCATTCCAAAAAGACTTGACTTTACTCTGCTGGTGCTTGGCTGTCTTCACTGAGCTGATCCAATGATTTTATTGAGGCATCCTACCAGTCTATTACAGTGCTTGTTTGACCGAACTTATACAACATGTCAAACTTCTAATTAAAGTCTTATACAGATATTTCTAACTTATTTCAGGCTTGCTATAACAGCTAGTATGGCCATCATCAAAACAAATAAAATGTTCCTTACAATTTCCCCCTTTTTGATGATGCCAAAACCCTCATAAGCCTGAACATAAGTAAACATTTTTTATATAAAACTCAAAAAAGATTTAACATTATCACAGTCTACTAATGCTTTTCTGGTGCACTTAGAACTTTTAGGACTTTTAGGCTTATCTCTTCTTTCCCCCTTTTTGGCAGCATCATCTTGCTGTTGTAAGATAATGCTTTTCGTAGTTTCTATAGTACATATCAGAATATCTGATTTGGATTCAATAGATGTACTCCTTTTTGTGTAGTGGTGATTTCAGCTGCAGTATTGTCTCTCATTCCCCATTGCTCTGTGCTGAGGATTGTTTCTTGAAGTGCCTGTAGTAGACATGTGTGGCTGGTGAAGTAGTCTAATTTTCCACTTGTAAAACAAATTCATTTCACACTGTACTTCATTGATTTCTTCATGGTATTTAGCAATTGAGAGACTTGGCTGATCACTAGGCCGTGTAGTGGCCTATTTATTGAGTTGCTGCATCAAAACCGTTCCTAACAATTGGTGAAGTGGACTTCGCTGGTACCAGTGCCTTACCTACCAAGTGAGCGCACCCAAAATGGCAAAGGTTCAGTCAGTTGGTGAAGTTACTCCACTGATTACTCCAGTTAGCTGTCCTTGTAACTTAATCGATTTCAATCATTCCCAACTCAGTTCTTAACTTACAAAATCTTTCATGACTGAGTGGTTCTGTGAAAATATCAGCCAATTGATCTTCTGTTGATATGTATCTCAAAATCTCATCTCTTTTCTCCACATGATCTATGATAAAATGATGTATCACATCAATGTGCTTTGTTCTTGAGTGAAGTATTGGATTCTCTGTTATTGATATTGCACTTGTGTTATCACACATGATTGAAATTGTCTTTTCTTCAATTTCATAGTCTCTTAGCTGTTGTCTGATCCATAATACTTATGCACATCAACTACCTGCTACTATATATTTTGCTTCAGTTGTTGAGATAGATATGGAATTTTTCTTTTTACAAAACCATGATACTAGTCTGCTGCCTAGCATCTGACAAGTTCCTGAAGTGCTTTTTCTATCAATTTTACATCCAGCATAGTCTGAATTTGAATAGGACATCAGTTTGAATCACCATCTTTTGGATACCAAATTCATATATTTATTGTGTGCTTGGATATTTGATGATTCTCTTAGTCGCTAATAGATGTGATTCCTTAGGTTGAACTTGAAATCTTGCACATTCTCCTACCGCAAATGCAATGTTAGGTCCACTTTGCGATTAAGTAAAGTAGTGAGCCAATAATTCCTCCTCTGTATAGCTTCCGATCAACATCCTTTCCTTTTCATCTTTTCCAAGAACAATCCTTGCACACATTGGTGTTTTTGATGTGCCACTTGTGTCCATTCCATATTTGCGTATCAAGTCCTTTGTGTACTTGGCTTGATTGATAAATATGCCATCTTCCATCTGTTTTACTTGTAAACCAAGGAAGTAGTTGAGTTCTCCCATCATACTCATTTGAAATTTTCTTTTCATCAGATTTGCAAAATTTTCACATAGCTTTCCATCTTCTGATCCAAAAAGGATATCATCCACATAGACCTGAACAAGCAATGTGCTTGTTCCATCTTCTAGTTTAAAAAGAGTCTTATCAATGGTTCCTTTGATGAATCCATTATTGATCAATAATTGTGACATCGTCTCACAATGCACTCTAGGTGCTGTTTGAGTCCATATAGAGCCTTTTGAGCTTGTATACCTTGTCCTCTTTGCCTTTGATCTAAAAACCAGGTGGTTGTTCAACATACACTTCTTCCTCCACGAGTCCATTTAGAAATGCACTGTTTACATCCATCTGATAGACTTTGATGTCTTTGTGAGCTGCAAAAGCTAGGTAAAGTCTGATCGCTTCCAGTCTTGCTACATGTGCAAGGTTTCATCATAATCTATGCCTTCTGCTTGTGAATATCCTTTTGCAACTAGTCTTGCTTTGTTTCTAACCACAGTTCCTTGTTCATCCATCTTGTTTTTAAACACCCATTTTGTTCCAATGATGTTGGCCATGTCTGGTCTGTCAACAAGTTCCAAGACATTGTTTCTCTCAAATTCATTTAGTTCTTCTTGCATGGATGTAATCCAATCAGTATCTTGGATTGCATCATCTATTGTTTTGGGTTCCACCTATGACAGACTACAAGTTAGCATGTTCTCCAGTTGTCTTCTGGTTCTAACACCTATATGAACATCTCCAATGACTTGTTCTTCTGAATGATCTCTGAGCCAATTTTAATCAGGTTAGTTGTGCTTGTTAAGGTGCTTCTACTTTTCCTGCTTGTGCATCAACTTCTTGTGTTTGTCTTAGTGGATCTGTTGTTGTAGTAGTTGGTACTTCATCTTGATTATCAAAAGAGTGATTTAGAATTGTAGTTGGTACTGGTGTATCATGTAGATTTGTTTTGTGCAGCTTCTTCTTCAAAAGTGTGTAAATCTACACCACTAGTGTTTGGTTCATCAAACACTACATGAATTGATTCTTCAATCACCAAAATTCTCTTGTTTATAACTCCGAAAGCTTTGCTGGTATCTGAATATCCCATGAATATTGCTTCATCAGCCTTTTCATCAAAAGTATGTAGCTGATTCCTGTTCAAAACAAAACATTTAGATCCAAACATGTGTAAATGAGATATGTTAGTTTTCTTCATTCCATATTTCATAGGGTGTTTCCCATGATGGTTATTGACGATGGATCTGTTTTGAGTATAGCATGCTGTTTTGCTGCTTCAGCCCAAAATCTCTTTGGCAAGCTTTCTTCTGCTATCATGGTTCTAACTTCTTCTTTCAGAGTTCTATTTCTTCTTTCTGCAACTCCATTTTGTTGTGGAGTTCTTGCTGCTGATAGTTCATGTAGTACACCATTTTCTTTACAGTAAGTTCTGAGCACTTCATTTAGGAATTCTGTGCCTCTGTCTGATCTTATCTTGATGATCTTCAACTCCTTTTCACGCTGGATTCTTCTCAGTAGATCTGGTAGTTTCTTGAGAGTTTCTCTTTTCTTGTTCATAAAGATGGTCCATGTGAACTTTGAAAAGTCATCAACCACCACTAAAGTGTATTTCTTGCCACTTACACTTACTGGTGTGACTGGTCCAAATAGATCCATATGCAATAGATGTAAGATTCTTGTTGTTGATTGACGTGGCTTTGACTTGAAAGAAGTTTTGATTTGTTTCCATTTTTGACATGCATCACAGAGACTTTCTTTCTTGAATGTGATGTCTGGTAGGTCTTCTTCTAGCTTGTTCTTTGATAGCTTGTTGATTGTCTTGAAGTTCAGGTGAGTCAGTCTTCTCTGCCAAATCCAACTAGGTGATTGCTTGTTCTTGACCAGCAGACATGTTTTTGCTTTAGGTGTCTTCCAATCTACCACATACATGTTGTCCTCCCTTTTTCCTCCAAGAACAACTGTGTTGGTTTGCTTGTGGATCACCTTTAATCCTTCTTTGTTGAAGTGCACATTATAGCCTTTGTCACGGAATTGACTAATGCTTGGAAGATTGAAATTCAACCACTACATATGCCACATTCAATCTTCAGGTGTTTTTTTAACATGATGCCTTCCCGCTTAATTTTGCCGGGGTTTTGTTTGCCTCCAAATATGACTTTGGGTCCATCAAAAGCTTTGAAATCGATCACCATCATTTATTGCTTGTTATATGTCCGGAACATCCACCGTCTATGTACCGGACATCCTACAAAACAAATTTTTGTTAAGGGTGAATTTATACGATTTATAACGCTATATTCTATGATATTTTTCCCCGTATTTGTACTAAATTGCATAAGAAACGAGGGTTTAATGGATATATTGAGCAAATGAGATTTTAAATAAGTTATTCGCAAACTTGGTTAATTTTGGCATTTTAATTGTGATTTTATGATTATTTGAGCATTATTACATTTTGCGATGTTTTTATGTGTTATAGATACATGTTTGAGGCTCAAAAGATGATCAAAGGTTGATTAAGTTCGAGCTAATTGATGATAAAAGAGATAATGAAGAAGTGGGATAGAGATAGAAGAGATAAAGATCAATAAATCAAAATTCAATCATATCAAACTGGCGTCCAGAATCTCCGTCCAGTGGACGGGCGTCTGATGTAATTGAACGAGCGTCCAGGATGTCATCTTTGATTCAGGAAGTTTGGACGCTGGAGTGGACGCTGGATGGACGAGCGTCTGGACATGACTCGGCCCGATTCGAAGTTTTACTGAAGAGTGGACGGGCGTTCAAGGTTTCAGACGGGCGTCCGGTAGCCGACTTTGCTGAAACCGACTTCAAAATCTATATATAGCGGCTGTTTTCTCCACCTAGGGATACCATATACTCATTATTCAAAACCCTAAACCTAGGGGCGGCTTTAGGCTGCGTTTTTCTCCTTTTTATTCTAGTTTTTATGCACTTTAGATTTAGACCAAACTAGTTACTTTTTATGCACTGTTTCTGCAAATTTGAGTTGCTGAGGATGTTCAGAAGCTAAAAGCTTCATCAAACGAGTATTGTGAAGCCATCCAACAATTGTTGATTTCGTTTTCATCGATTATACTGTGAGTTTTTATTAAAGGTTGTTTCTTATTCATGTTTAATTTGTTTAATTGCTCTTATATCGGAAGATATGCATGTGTTGATTGTTTATTGTTGATGGAAATCTTAATAAACCTTAGATCACCATGAATAAGAATAGTAATTTGAATCTATCATAACGGAAGTTAATAGGTTTACTTGCTAGATTATAAACGTAATGTTTGCACCTTTGGTTAGAAAACGCGTTAATCTTGCATTGGGAGATAATAGATTAATAGATGAACTTTCTATGGAATTAGGGTTCATATTGAGATAAGGTGAATCACAACCTAGATGAAAACCACAATATAATCGAGATAGGAAATCAATGCTTGTTTGATAGGTGGATCAATCCTCGTTTGTTCGTTAAACACTTGATTTAAATCCTTAAAAACTTGAATTTGTTTAGTTAGTTTACTTTTACTTGCATCTTAGATTAGTTTAGTTAAAGGTTCGCAACCCGTATTCTTCCTAGCTTTGGACTATATCCTCTGTCTAGTTTTATTTTCTGTTTTGATTTGTTTTATTCATTTGCTTAGATTAGTTTCGTGACATAGTTTAGGTTAGACAAAACTAGAATCACAAGTTTTTTAGTTCCCGTAAGATCGACCCGGCATTAACCACTATTACTACGATCCTTATACTTGAGGTTAACCGGATTATTACTTGTTTGTTTTGTGTTAATAAAATCCGTGACAAGTTTTTGGCGCCGTTGCCGGGGATACTGGACGGTTGTCTAGTTTTTGTTTTTCGTTTTTCTGTTTGTTTTTGTTTTTCCTGTTTTTATTTCGTTTTAAATTCTGTTTTTAGTTGATAAACGCTTAGGTAATTAGTTAATTAGGGTTTTAGCTTAGGGTTTAAGGTTCTCTTGTGATTAGTTCTCTACTCTTCTCTTACGCCTTTCTGCTTTACCTTCCTTCTTTTACTCGCAATTTTTCGATTACATTACGATCGATTTTCCGCTACCAAACGGGCGCCTGGAAATTGGGCGCCCGTCATTGGAAAATTATCAATTACATTATGTTTTTATTCATTTAGACGAGCGTCCCATAAAATTTGGGCGCCTGTTCAAGTATTCTTCCTTTCGCAGACGGCGTTTGGACCACTAAACGCCCGTCGAATTTAAATTCCCACCGGGACGCCCGTCCAAACCCTTGGACGTCCGTCTGGTCCCTTTTTCTTCAATAATTTTGTTTCATTTTCTTCTTTCCTTTTCTTTTCTTTAGGTTTTAATTTTTAGTTTAGGCTTTTAATTTCTTAGTTTTTTAGGCTTCGTTTCACTTGTTTTTGGTCCGGTTTATGCAAACTCAGAGTCAAAAGGGACCGTTATTATACACCCCTGACCCCGAGCGAACCGTAGTCCGGCCAAACAGGCGGATTTTCCGTTTTGCGGTTCAGGCAGACAGAGCCGAGCAAGATATTGAAGATCAACTAGCAAAGGAAATCACTAATTTTGTGATAATGGCCGCTAATAATAGACGTACGTTGGCAGACTACGCCAGGCCAGGCGAAGTCAAAGTCAACCCGGATATTGTTATCCCAGCCATTACTGCACAAACCTTTGAGCTAAAGCCAGGACTTATCCAGATGATGCAGCATGCATCAATCTTTCATGGCTATCAATCAGAGAATCCGCATACTCACTTACATACATTCTTAGAGATATGCGGTACTACCCACATCCAAGGAGTAAATGAGGATGCGATCAAGCTTAAACTGTTTCCTTTTTCTTTGAAAGGAGAGGCTAAAGAGTGGTACACCTCTCTCCCCTCCGAATCTATCACCACCTGGGCCGAACTCGAGAGAGAGTTCTTGAGTCAATATTTTCCACCTTCAAAGACGGCCCAGTGTTTAAATGAAATATTCACTTTCTATCAGAAAAAGAATGAATCCTTCTTCGAATGTTGGAAGAGATTCAAGTCTCTTCTTAGAAAGTGTCCCCACCATGGCTTGCCACTGGAAAGGCAAGTCAACACCTTCTTTAGTGGATTGACCGAGCTCACCAAAGGCATGGTCAATAGTTCTTCTGGTGGGGCATTTCTGAAGAAAACACTTGAAGAGGGATGGGCATTGTTTGAGGACATTGCAAAGTATAACTATGCCCCCTCTTATCAAGCAATCCAAGCACCTCCTCCTCCCAAGGTTGAGGAAGTCAATTTGCAAAGTTTGATCGCCATGCTGCAAAAGAAGATGGCAACACCTCAAGTTTCAAATCCGATAAATCAAACTTCTTCTTTTCACGTAACCCTCGTGTTACATCTTCGCGAAAATCGTTGCCGACCGCCATATGAATGGCCAGTGTCAATTTAATCCCCCTGCACCTTATCAAGTGAATGATGTTCATGATTATGGACAGTACAATCAAGTCACATGTCAGAATTGTGACGAGGTGGGGCACACTTCTAGATTCTGTCCAATGAACGGGCAGAATGCTGAAGTGAATGCATTCTATGGCCAGAACAATCAAAGGTTCAATCAGTCTTCTGGCCAGAATAATTTTCAAAACCAAGGGTTTAGTCAACCTTCAAGTTTTAATCCTAATTCGAATCAAAATTTCAATAGAAGCCCTGGTTTTAATCAGAACCAAAATTTAAATTTTTCCAATCCTACTCAAAGGTTCAATCAGAATTGGCCCGCCAATCTAATTCTGCAGTCCAAAGTCGGCCCAGCCAGGCCTATTCTCCAAATTTCCAAAACTCTTAAGGCCCCTCCCAATCTACCAATCTTGAAGCTAAATTGGAGGAGCAAAGTAGATCAATGAAGAATCTTGAGAGACAAATTGGGCAATCGGGTCGAACAGCTTAGCTTTTCTAGACCCCAGGCAAATGCCCTAGTTTCACCGAGAAGAATCCAAAGGGTGGTCAAGTTGCTCAGGCTGACTTGAACAAAGGCCCATGTACTGACCTCGTGCCTTCAATTCAATATGGTAAAGAGGAGGCCAGTGCAATGAATCTGAGAAGCGGTACTCAAGTTAGTGGTCCTTCCCATCAGGGAAACCACTAGCCCCTCCTGCCAGTGGATAAGGCAGGAGGGGAAGCTGAGCACCTACACTCCCCTCAACTGCAAGAGAAAACTCAGGTGGCTGATCCCCTAAGAGGTGAAGAAGTTGGTGATCCTCAAGTGGCTGATCCCTTGAGGACTGAAAAAGCAAGCGAAAGTCAGGAGGCTGATCCCCTGACTACAAAAAAATCTGAAAAGGCTGTTCGATGGAAAGATCTGGAAGACAAAGCTGTAAGTGCATCCTCAAAGAAAGTCTTTTCTGAGAGTGACCTTAAGAAGCTTCCATTTCCACCGAGAAAGAGCAACATTCCCTTGAGTGAGGACAAAAAGTACGGAAAGGTGCTGAACCTTTTGAAAAATACTCAGGTAAACCTTCCATTATCAGAAGTCTTGGTCGAGATGCCTAAGTATACAAAATTCATCAAGGATGTTGTGTCTTCGAAAAAGAAGTTAGCAGGCATGGAAAGGCAAATTGGTGAGGATTGCTCCATGATTAATTATGAAAACTTACCAATTAAAAGAGGTGACCCTTGGCAAGTTGGACCTACAGTATTAATGGGAGGTCTAGTCTTTCCTAATTCTTTGTGTGATCTAGGTGCCTCTATAAGTCTTATGCCAATGTCTGTATGCAAACAGCTTGGTTTACAAAGCCTTCCAGAACCCACTACTATGAGTCTACAATTCGCTGATAGATCTTCTAAAAAAGCTTCAGGGATCCTGAAAGACGTTTTGGTTCAGATTGATAGATTTACCTTTCCAGTTGATTGGTATGTTTTAGATATGGAGAAAGATGAAAACGCCCCCCTGATTCTTGGAAGACCTTTCTTATCTACAGCTAGAGCCCTCATCGATTGCGATGGTGGGCAAGTGACTATCCGAGTTGGTGATCAAGAGGTGAGTTACAATGTCTTAAAGTCCATTCAAGTACCCTCTGGCCCTCCAACCGGCTTTTCCATTGATTATATGACGGATGATTTCACCGATTATATGGATAAGCAAGTCATGGCTGTAGAAGCTGAATATGAGCGATTGGTTGATAATCTAAATACTCATGGTGTGGTCAATCTAGATCAATTAGCAGCTGATTTTGAGGAAGAATTGTTGGAAGGAGAAGCTTTGGCAGTGGGACCACAGAGTAAACTCAGTGATATTGAGTTGAAAAGTGGAGATCTCAAGTCGAGTTTAGAAGACCCTCCTGCAGATTTGGTGTTGAAGCCGTTGCCTAAACATCTTAAGTATGTGTTTTTAAGAGAAGGTGACAAGCTTCCATTGATTATATCTGCAAAGCTCTCTCGTTTAGATGAAATGAAACTAATCAACGTCTTGAAGAAAAATTAAAAAGCCTTTGGTTGGTAGGTAGGAGATATCAGAGGGATATCTCCGGACATCTGTATGCACAAGATCAAGACGAATGAGGGTGCAAAATGTGTTAGACAGCCCCAGAGGAGGGTCAACCCTCATATGCAAGAAGTCGTTAAAAAGGAAATCATCAAACTTCTGGACATGGGAATCATTTATGCCATCGCGGATAGTGAATGGGTTTCCCCGACTCAAGTAGTTCCCAAGAAAGGAGGAATTACGATTGAGAAGAATGAGAAGGGAGAGGAAATAGCATTGAGACTTGTCACTGGTTATAGAGTCTGCATCGATTATAGAAAGCTCAATGAAGTAACCATGAAAGATCAATTTCCCCTTCCATTCATTGATCAGATGCTTGAGTGTCTGGCGGGACACGCATTCTACTGTTTCCTAGATGGATATTCAAGATACTTCCAGATACCCATTGATCCAGCTGACCAAGAGAAGACCACCTTCACCTGCCCATATGGTACATTCGCTTATAGGCGAATGCCATTTGGTCTCTGCAATGCCCCTGCTACATTTCAGCGATGTATGCTAGCTATCTTTGACGGGCTTGTAGAAAAGTGTATGGAGATTTTTATGGACGATTTTTTGGTTTTTGGTCAGTCTTTTGATGATTTCCTTGACAATCTTGATCAAGTGTTATCCAGATGTGTAGAAAAGAACTTAGTACTTAATTGGGAAAAATGCCATTTCATGGTAGATGAGGGAATAGTTCTTGGCCACAAAATCTCCGCCCAAGGTATAGAAGTTGACAGGGAAAAAGTAGAAGCTATCGAAAAGATGAGCTATCCTAAGAATGTGCGTGAAGTGAGAGGATTTCTTGGACATGTCGGTTTCTACAGAAGATTCATTCAAGACTTCTCCAAGATAGCCAAGCCCCTATCCACTTTACTAAAGGAAGACGTTGAGTTCAATTTTGATGAGAACTGCAAGCAAGCGTTTGAGGAGCTTAAGGATCGTTTAATTTCTGCTCCAATTCTTATATCGCCCGACTGGAACCTACCTTTTGAGCTTATGTGCGACGCATCAAACTATGCCGTTTGGTGTTTGTTCTAGGACAAAAGATCAAGGGGAAGTTCCAACCTATCTATTACGCCAGTCACACATTGAACCCCTCTCAAGTTAACTATACCACTACTGAAAAGGAACTTTTGGCCGTAGTCTTTGCTATGGACAAGTTTCGTAGTTACTTGTTAGGAGCTCAAGTGATTGTGTGGACTGATCACGCTGCTTTGCGGTATCTGATGACTAAGAAAGAGGCCAAACCGCGCCTACTACGTTGGATACTGACCCTACAAGAGTTTGACGTTCAAATAAAAGACAAAAAGGGCAGTGAAAACGTTGTGGCTGATCACGTTTCAAGGATGCTAAGTGAGGAAAAGGATGATCCAGATGATATAGATCTTTACTTTCCTCTAGAGAACATTATGTTGATAGACGGTTGTCCTCATGATGTTCCATGGTATTCTTCCATTGTAAATTACCTCATGCCCGATATCTCGATCCAGAATTGTCTTATCAGGAGAAGAAAAAGTTCTTCTCTGATTTGAACTTTCGTTTGGGATGAACCTTATCTTTTTAAGATCTATAAGGATGGTTTGCTTAGGAGATGTGTTCCTGAATCTGAACAACGGGATATTATTGAGCAATGCCACAGTGGACCCACTGGAGGTCACTTTGGTCCATGGAAAACCGTTGCTAAGATCTTCCAATCCGGCTTCTATTGGCCTACGATCTTTAAAGATACAGAAGCTTTCTGTAAAGCTTGTGATAGGTGCCAAAGGACCGGTACTCTGACAAGGCGTTTTGACATGCCTTTGAAACCCATCCTAGAATGCGAGGTCTTTGATGTATGGGGTATCGATTTTATAGGACCATTCCCATCATCTTGCGGTAACAAATACATTTTAGTCTGCGTAGACTACGTGTCTAAATGGGTGGAGGCTCAAGCCACTCCTCACAATGATCATAAGACGGTCATGAAATTTCTAAAGAAAAATATCTTTGTGAGGTTTGGATGTCCACGTGCCTTGATCAGTGATGAAGGGACGCATTTCTGCAACCGACCCCTAGAGAAAGTTCTCAAAAAGTATGGTGTTCGTCATAAGACAGGAACACCATATCATCTGATGACTAGTGGTTAGGTTGAGAGAAGCAACCAAAGTATCAAGAAAATCCTGGAGAAAACAGTCAACAGTCATAGAAAAGACCGGAGTTTGAAATTGGATGATGTACTTTGGGCATACAGAACTGCCTATAAACCCCCTATGGGTACATCTCCATATCAAATGGTCTATGGAAAGCCATGTCATCTGACCTGTCGAGTTAGAGCATAGAGCTTATTGGGCTACAAAGTTTCTGAACTTTGATTCCCAATCTTGTGGGAAACATCGACTGCAGCAGTTACATGAGTTAGATGAATTCAGACTCCAGGCCTATGAAAGTGCCAGGATTAGTAAAGATAAGATGAAGCTACTCCACAATGCAAAGATTAAGAAGAGAGAATTCCACGTCGGCGAACAAGTTCTTCTATACAACTCTAGGTTACATTTGTTTCCTGGAAAGTTGAGGACACGTTGGTCCGGCCCCTTCGAGATTCTCCAAACCATTCCCGGAGGCGTTCTGGAACTTCGTGGTTATAGTGGTGACCCGTTTCGAGTGAATGGCCAAAGGTGCAAGCACTATATTGGTGAACCTAAAGAGAAACCTTTGAATGTCCGTTGCCTCGATATCCTCGGGTGTGGTGCTACGGAAGTCGAAGAATTCGACGAGTTTTCACCCAACCTGTTTTCAGAGGATGGCGGTAGTGGTCATTCTGAAGAAGTTCTAGCTGGTAGTTGGGATATGGAAGAATTGGAGAGGGAGCATCAGTTGAAGCGTCATCAGAGGACTCAGCAGAAGAAGAAGTCAACCATGGGGAAGTTTAAGCGTATTTGGAAAGCTGTTAAAGATTTCACCCCATGTGTGAGTCTTCGTTTCTGCAGCCCAAACTCATCGATCGAGCTTACACGAGGTAGTGGCTGGCAGAAAAGTCAAATGGCCTGATCCAGACTGAGCTTTAAACGGTGTCGAGCTAACGACATTAACCAAAAGCGCCACTAGGGGGCAACCTAGATATCGTTCTTTTAGTTGTTTTTGTTTTATGCTTTGGTAGTGTTAGTATTTAAGTTTAGTTTATTCAGTTTTAGCCGTATTAAGTTTTTGTTTTTATCTCACGCTTAGTTGTGCTTTCTAGATATGGATTTCGTGTTCACCGGAGGAGTTACCTTTCTTTAGAGGATTCCACTCATTATCAGTAGATGACGGACCGGGAGGAACCATCGTTTTGCACGTAGATTTTGACATTAGTACCCGCGTCAAGACGGTCACCTATGTTCTCATTGTTCCCCGTTGTTCGGGAGGTGGAGACTTTACTACTGAGGAGTTACAGGCAGCTCTAGGACGTCCATACACAATCCTGAATGATCCGATGCTGACAGATTTAGCGCTAGTGCTGCAAGCTGAGCATTTTCGAGGTGTTGATGTAGCTGGTGAGGATTGGGGTTTGCAAGATGAATATGATTTCCCTCCGGCGATTGACATGCTCCGCCGTCTTATCCGAGTTGTGGATTGGTCGGACATTTACGAGGAATAGCGTTGTTAGGTTGTTTCGTCGAGCAAACGACGTAAAACAAAAGCGCTTGGTGGGAGGCAACCCACTATTTTCTATTTGTGTTTATTTGTTTTCTAGAAATTTTATGTACTTCGTTGATTTGCATTTGTATTTTTGAAGTTTTATTTAAGTTTAATAAGAAAGTAAACTTTTGAATTTGAGTTGTATGGAAATTTTATAATTTTTTGCACTTTTTCCTGCTTGGACGCCCGTCCAGAACTCTGGACGCCCGTCCGCCTTGACCAATTTTTGGATGAGCGTCCACTAAGCCTGGACGCCCGTCTGCTTTATTCCCTCCAATCCTGTATGTGATTTAAACTCTTGGACGAGCGTCTAATAAACTGGACGCCCGTCCAGTTCATCTAATTTCCCAGTGGACGCCCGTCCGGTATCTTGGACGCCCGTCCAACCTCTGCCTATATATACTCCCTCAATGCATGAACCTTCATTTTTCAGGATTTCAAACCGCAAAACCGTTTCCTCTCCCTCCTTTTGCCCTAAAATCTTCAATTCTAAACCATTTTGAGCGATTCCAAGTGCTATAGACCGCTCTTGACACCCTCTCTTCGATTTTCATAACCAAATTCCCCAACACGCCATATTTTAGGAGAATCAGCACCCTCCTCTGTCCGACTTTTTGGAGGAAAATCCGATTTTGGAGGCCACGATTGTGTTGTTTGGACTCGTTTTCATCTCGATCAACATCTACTCACCCTACTTGGTAAGTTAGTAACAACTTTTCTAGATTTTATTCACGCTTTTAGAGTTCGATCTTTGGGTCGGCTCGCTCACTTGGATAGCACCTTAATTCGTTTTTTTTTTTTTTTTTTTTCCGTTTTGTGTTTCTTTCTGCTCTGTTATGGTGATGTGGTGTTGTGATGGATGGTGAATGGGTTGTTTGGTGATGATTATGGTTGTGGTTGTGGTTTGGTTGTTTTGAAATCCCGCCTTGGATGTTAAACGGGTATCTTGTTGCGATTGGGATTGTTTGGTTTAGTCTAGGCTTGAATAATGGTTCATAAGAAGGCAGTGGTGAAGAGGCATGGTAAGGAAGTGGCCCGGGAGGCGGGGAAAAAGCGTAAAGAGATTGATCCTACCTTAGTTCATCCGAACCGGGGTGTTAGTATTCGAGAGCAACCCCCTAGAGCCACCCAAACTAGGACTGCTTTACGGGATGAACCAACCTCGGATTCTGAGACGGATGATGATATTCCATTGGTACGGATGCCTAGGGGTCAAAGAGGTGGAGGATCGTCTAGGGCTGAGGAACCTATAGATGCTACCCGGGAAGAGGAACCGGTTGAAACTAGGGCTGCTCAACCTAGGAAGAAAGCCAAAACCGTACCACCTATGCCTCTGCCTCGTAGATTCGTGAACCCTAGGGCCCACGACGCGTACACCAAGCACCATTTCTCGAGAACTGTGTTGATAGAAAGGGCTACATTGGAAGCTAAGGTAGATCCAGGGTTTGTCAAGTTGCTAAGAGACCGGAAATTGGATGCCTTGATGACGATCCCGACTACCCCGGTCAAAGGTTCCCTAGTTCGGGAATTTTATGCTAATTGTTCAGAAACCGACTTGGGGACGAAGGTGGTTGTGGTTAGAGGGGTGGAAGTTCCATTTACACCAGAGGTGATTAATCAGAAATACAACTTAGCGGCTTTTGAAGGTCGGGATTACAAGGAGGAGATTGTTCATAGACAGAGTTTGGGACAGGATCCGTTGGAGGAGTTAAGGTTGAGAGTTTGCCCGGATGTGGCTTGGACGTTAAGGCCGGGAGGAGACCGGAAGGAGTTGGTTACCACGACCTGGACGGAGGACTGAAAAGTCCAAAGTCGATTCATTCAGTCGGTTGTTGCCTAAGAACAACTTGACACATTTTCATATTGGTGACCTAGGCATGTTGTATGCGTTGACATTTGGCCTGAATGTGGATGTGGGCATGCATTATATGATGAGGTGGCTATTAATCGGAAGATCTATACTGCTGCTTGATTATCCTCACCGATCCACGATCTCTGTATTGATGCCGTGTACCTGAGTATGGAGCCGATCACAAACCGAAGAACCCGAGGCCTATACTGAGAGAGAGAGAGGGTAAGCCTTCGGGTCGGGCCAGAGTCGTGGGCACCACGTGAGCCTGGTTCATCATCGCACCGCCGAGGCGTTCTCACTTCCTACTTCATCTCCTTCGGTTCGGATGAGGCTCAGTATGGGCAACAGTGTGCAAGACTGGCTGGAGGACATAAGGACTTCTCAGAACAACATCTTAACTATTCTGAAGTGTATGAGTGAAGGCCGGCGGCCAAGGGACGACAGAATCTTCAATCCGAGCGTCATGGATTTCCATTATTCAGCTGAGATTGAGCAGGCCATTACGGACGTCCTGGATGGGTCTGAGTCATCTTCAGATGAGGAGCAGCCTGACTCGGCAGAGAGGACTACGGCACCACCATCTGGACCCTCTTCTGATCCTCCGGCTGATGATTCTGCGGCGCCGAGCCAGCCTTGATCTCGTTTTTTTGACATCTAGCTTTTATTTTTCTTTGATTCGATGGTTGTGTATTCTTGATACTTTCCTTATATATGCATCGTTGTACTTTTGATTTTGCTATTGTTACATTTTCCGATGGATCATGTAAGCCATAAGGCCCCGTACTTTCATTTCTATTTTGTTTATACTTTTGGATGTATTGGATGCTTTATCTTTTGATTTATCTTCATTTTTGATATCTCTTTTCATTCTGGTATACTCCCCCGTTTTCCCCGAGATGTTTCCGTGTTTGTCAAGTCGTGTAGGTATCTTTTAGCGGTTTTGTCGAGCTACATTGTCTGGTTACGAGTTTTAAGTGTCACTATATAGGCTCCGGCCTGACCGACGATTCGTGTGTCGGTTTCAATCAGCTAAGTCTTTTATCTTTTCTTTAATTCTGCACAACATGAGGACATGTTGATCTTTAAGTGTGGGGGAGGGGATGAATGACGTGTATCTACACATTTGCTTATATCAATGTGTTTCTATGCAAAATGAGCTAGAATTTTAAAAAAAATTCCGACATTTTTGTTTTTGCTTTATCCCGAGTGAGCAAATGCATATTCTTTGTTCGTTATTTTTATAGTCATCCAAGCTATATATCATATGTTTAGTAAGTTAGTTGTTTCACCTGATCTATTTTTCACGAGCCATAGTAAATGATGAGCTAATTTATAAAGCTATACCCCTTTTGGATTAGTGATTTCTGATTATCTTATAAGTCATGTGCTTAGTGCTACGTATGTATCTTGAGATTTATGATAGTTTGTATTTAGATCCGGAGTATGTTATACTGTGAATATCTTAGGTTTGAATGTGATAAGTACCACGTAACTTATTGTCAAATGAAAAAGTTGGAAAAATATGAAGAATTATTGGGTGTGTCGAAAGCTAGTCGATGATTTGAGTGCGATAGGGTATACCACGTATGTCCTATACCACTATGATGACTAAAAGCTCACGACAGTCAGAAGAAGCTGCCTTATGATTTGAGTAAGGTAGGGTATATCTCGAATATCCTATTCTGCTATGACAGGGCAATAGCTCATTCTGATGTGTGTTTAAAGTGAAGTAATTGAATCAACTAAAGAATTAGTATGAAATGAATATAAGACTAAGTTATCGTCTATCTTATCCCCAGTAGAAACTGATAGATATGCTGTAGGGATTATCCTCTCGAGTATTTCGTAAAGGCCCTAGATATATTCTATCATCCTTTTCGGATATATTTACGCTTGTAGGTACACCTTATGAGTGTCATTTATCGCTAGTCTACGAGGGGGTATTGGCTAGTTTTGCTTTGAGTTTCTCAAGTTTGGATCTAGTGGAAGTTTTCTATGGCTTTGCACACACACTGGTGAACCTCTGATTTATTGATCTATGCTATATTGTCTTAGATGTCTGTTTTCGTTTCGAGCTTTAATTTTCGTTTTGTTTTGCTCGGGACGAGCAAAAGCTTAAGTGTGGGGGAGTTGTTAAGGGTGAATTTATACGATTTATAACGCTATATTCTATGATATTTTTCCCCGTATTTGTACTAAATTGCATAAGAAACGAGGGTTTAATGGATATATTGAGCAAATGAGATTTTAAACAAGTTATTCGCAAACTTGGTTAATTTTGGCATTTTAATTGTGATTTTATGATTATTTGAGCATTATTACATTTTGCGATGTTTTTATGTGTTATAGATACATGTTTGAGGCTCAAAAGATGATCAAAGGTTGATTAAGTTCGAGCTAATTGATGATAAAAGAGATAATGAAGAAGTGGGATAGAGATAGAAGAGATAAAGATCAATAAATCAAAATTCAATCATATCAAACAGGCGTCTAGTGGACGGGCGTCTGATGTAATTGAACGAGCGTCCAGGATGTCATCTTTGATTCAGGAAGTTTGGACGCTGGAGTGGACGCTGGATGGACGAGCGTCTGGACATGACTCGGCCCGATTCAAAGTTTTACTGAAGAGTGGACGGGCGTTCAAGGTTTTAGACGGGCGTCCGGTAGCCGACTTTGCTGAAACCGACTTCAAAATCTATATATAGCGGCTGTTTTCTCCACCTAGGGATACCATATACTCATTATTCAAAACCCTAAACCTAGGGGCGGCTTTAGGCTGCGTTTTTCTCCTTTTTATTCCAGTTTTTACGCACTTTAGATTTAGACCAAACTAGTTACTTTTTATGCACTGTTTCTGCAAATTTGAGTTGCTGAGGATGTTCAGAAGCTAAAAGCTTCATCAAACGAGTATTGTGAAGCCATCCAACAATTGTTGATTTCGTTTTCATCGATTATACTGTGAGTTTTTATTAAAGGTTGTTTCTTATTCATGTTTAATTTGTTTAATTGCTCTTATATCGGAAGATATGCATGTGTTGATTGTTTATTGTTGATGGAAATCTTAATAAACCTTAGATCACCATGAATAAGAATAGTAATTTGAATCTATCATAACGGAAGTTAATAGGTTTACTTGCTAGATTATAAACGTAAAGTTTGCACCTTTGGTTAGAAAACGCGTTAATCTTGCATTGGGAGATAATAGATTAATAGATGAACTTTCTAAGGAATTAGGGTTCATATTGAGATAAGGTGAATCACAACCTAGATGAAAACCACAATATAATCGAGATAGAAAATCAATGCTTGTCGGATAGGTGGATCAATCCTCGTTTGTTCGTTAAACACTTGATTTAAATCCTTAAAAACTTGAATTTGTTTAGTTAGTTTACTTTTACTTGCATCTTAGATTAGTTTAGTTAAAGGTTCGCAACCCGTATTCTTCCTAGCTTTGGACTATATCCTCTGTCTAGTTTTATTTTCTATTTTGATTTGTTTTATTCATTTTAGGTTAGATTAGAATTTAGTTCCCCGACATAGTTTAGGTTAGATTAAAAATAGAATCACAATCATTTAGTTCTTCCTTTCCGTAAGATAGACCCGGCATTAACCACTATTACTACGATCCTTATACTTGAGGTTAACCGGATTATTACTTGTTTGTTTTGTGTTAATAAAAATTGGTTTCAGCCTTTTAGTGCTTTCTTGCTCTTTCTTTTGTTTGATGACTTGTGTTTCTTATTTTCTTCATCTTTGTCTTTTCTTCAGACAACCAACTTTGAAGTGTCCCTTCTTTTTGCGATTGAAGCATCCGTATTCATCATCTTTCACTTGATGTCTTTGTTTGAATTTGACTTCTTGTTTGATGAAGAACTTCCTTTGTAATTATTTTTACTGAATCTGTCAAAACGTTTGATTAGTAAAGCAATCTGTTCTTTTAGCTCTTGAGTCTCTTTGCTGGTTGAGTCATTTGATTTGCTTTGCTGGGGTGCAACCAGTGCACTGGCCTTGTGTGGCTCAGCTGGTACACCGTCTTCAGTGTTTAACTCAAATTCATGAGCTTCTAATTGAGACATCAGTGTCAAGGTGTCGGTTTCTGAAAGATTTATTGTGCCTTTGAGTACTGATGTGATGATCTTCCATATTTCATGTAGACCTCTCAAGATGTTCCGACAAACTTCTTTCTATGGATATGTGTGTCCCAGCTGCTGTAGTTCGCTGATGATGCTTGGGAATCTATTATCCATTTGATCAATGGATTCACCAGTCTTCATTTTGAATTTTTCAAATTTCTGTTTAGCTACAGATAATTTGTTTTCTTTGACCGCCTCTGATCCTTCATTGATAAGAGCCAATTTGACACACATCTGCTTTGCTGTTTTGCAGTCTTTGATCCTCATGAACATATTGCCATCCAGAGTCTTCAAGATCATATCTTTTGCAACAAAATCCAGATTTGTTCTTCTTCTATAATCTTTGGTCCAATCCTTCTTTAGCTTTTCTATTTCTTTTCCTTGATCTGCACATGTGGCTATCACAATCGTGTGCTTGATTGGGCCATCATTAATAACATCTAGCATCTCCTCATGAGTTGCTGCAAGATAAGATAACTTTATTATCTTATATTCATCAAAATTGATAACATTGAATACATGTACTTTAGACATGAAATTTGAAGAGTCCATTGTCACAGACAAAAGGATGTATATATAAAACACAGATTTGAAAAATGCGTTGAAAGTATGTGATATCCTTGTTACCAGAAATCAGATTTGAACATGTTCTGATACTAGGAACACTGCTCCGATACCAATTGTTGATGCCAAATAAGGGTGAGAATATAGTCACAGGGGGGGGGGGGGGTTGAATGACTATATTGGAATTTCAAAAACTTTTCTTATTTTAAAAGCTTGGCAATGGATAAGTCCCTTCTTAAATCGTGGGTAGCATACTTGACTTTGCTGCTTCCTAACTTAGCTGTTGCTTGACCGGTCCACTGGCTCCTTCACTGTTATTTCAATAGTCAGCCGGTAGAGCTTTTACTTAGCCTTTTTGCTGTTTCTTTTTCTTCATTGATTTTCCAAGTATGCTTGTACTCCACTGATCCTTTATTTGTGTGAGATCAGTGTACACCATATTTCATGAAGAGATTATATCACTTGTAATATATCTCAGACTTATCCAAGGTCATCACAGACTTCCCTGATTATAAGTCATTCCAAAAAGACTTGACTTTACTCTGATGGTGCTTGGATGTCTTCACTGAGATGTTCCAATGATTTTACTGAGCCGTCCTACCAGTCTATTACAGTTCTTGTTTGACTGAACTTATACAACATGTCAGACTTCTAAGTAAAGTCTTATACAGATATTTCTAACTTATTTCAGGCTTGCTATAACAGCTAGTATGGTCATCAAAACAAATAAAATGTTCCTAACAGTACACTTCATTGAAATATCCATGCACTACTAGAATCTTGTTCTTTTGTGGACACTTCGTGTCCCTTTGTAGTGGATCGTACTAACACATAGGTAGTTGAAGCAGACGTGAGTGATAAAGCGAAATCTGCAAACCGAAAGCTCGGAAATCAAAGGAAAAGGTCAAGAATCATTGTGATTGGTGGAATTCTTCTACATTATGTTGGAGACCGGTATTGATAAAAAAGACGGATGTGGTGTGCGAGGATGTGGATGTGATTGATCTTGCCGCCTCACTGTTTCCAATGGATCGCTGATAATCGATTATGGATGTTACTGCATTGGAAGTGAAGGAGGCTCTCTTTTCCTTTTCTGATGATAAATCTCCTGGCCCTGATGGTTTTTCTGCTGGGTTTTTCAAGAAATCTTGGGGTATTGTTGGCACTGATTTTACTAATGCTGTGTTGGAGTTCTTTAATAATAATGCTATTTTGAAACGGATAAATCATGCTGTTATTGCTCTTATGCGTAAGACTACTTATGCTGCATATGTGGGAGATTACATGCCTATTTCTTGTTGCAATGTTACTTACAAAGTGATTTCTATGATCTTGGCTACAAGGTTATCTGCCTGTCTGCCTGATCTTATTGATGAGTGCTAGACTGTTTTGTTGATTGTAGGCCATGTCGACAACATATTTCTTTGTCGAGAGTTGATTAGGAAGTTTGGTGTTGTCGTGGGGCTCTAGATGTATGATTAAAGTGGATATAAAAAAAAGCTTTTGATTCTCGTGCCTTTCGTCCTTTTTGGAAGCAGTTATGAGGGGTTTTGGATTTCCTGACTGGTTTGTGAGATGGATTATGCTGTGTGTTTCCAACACTTCTTTCTCCCTGTCTATAAATGGTGAACTTAAGGGATTTTTTCCTGGTAAAAGGGGTTTGAGACAAGGTGATCCTCTGTCTCCTTTCCTTATTGTTATTGGTATGAAGTATTTGTCTAGAATGTTGAGGATTTTGGGGGAGGATTCTGAGTTCAACTTTCATATTGGTTGTCAAAATTTGAAGATCAATCATCTAGCATTTGCTGATGATTTGATGTTGTTTGCTAGGGGGGATCCTATTTCTGTCACCCTTATGATGAATTGTCTGACTGTGTTTGGTGAATGTTCTAGCCTTGTGGCTAATATGCAAAAGTCTGAGATTTTCTGTGCTGGTTTGGATGATTACAACAAGGAGGTGCTGCTTGATATTACTAGCTTGATTGAAGGTGTGATGCCTATTAGGTATCTTGGTATCCTCTTGTGTGCTGTTAGGTTGAATGCCATGCACTATGATCCTTTATTTGCATCCTTATGGAATTTAATCTGTAATTGGAAAGGTGCAACTTTATCTTATGCTGGTAGGTTACTGCTTGTTCTGTCTATCATTCAAGGTGTGTACTGTTTCTGGCTTGGTACTTATCCTATAATTGGAAGTGTCAAACTGAAGATGGACCAGATGTGTAGGAGGTTTTTGTGGGGGCTATCCTGTGACTCTCACATGAAGTCTTTAGTTGGTTGGAAGGAGGTTTGCTTGCCTAAGTTTGAGGGCGGCTTGGGGGTCTTTCAGTTAGATGCCTGGAATCTTGCACTCTTGTGTAGGATTTTATGGAACTTTCAGTGTAAAAAGGACCGCCTTTAGGTGAAATGGATAGGAGAAGAGTACTTGAAAAATGTTGATTTGTGGTCTTGTAAATATAAGCATGGGGATTCTGTCCCGATCAAATCTGTGTTCAGGATAAGGGATAGGATTTTGGAGAGTGCATGTTCTGCTGCTGTTGCTGTAACTTTAATGCAGTCTTGGTCTACTGGCATCAAATTATGCCCTAAAAAGGCTTATGACTTCTTCAGGCACCATGGTCCTAAGGTTTGGTGGTACAGGTCTGTCTGGAACCTTAGGGCTACCCCAAAACATTGTTTTTTGCTTTGGCTGGCTATGAAGCAGTGTCTGCTCACTACTGACAAGTTGCTGTTTGATGACAAGGTCTCTTCCTTGTGTGGTTTGGTGAATGAATCTGCCTCCCATTTATTCTTTCAGTGTCCTATTTCCTATCTGGTTTGGGGCAAGATTAGTCTATGGCTTGGCATAAGAAAAAGATTGGGAACAGTGACAGGTGCTCTTAGATGGATATATAGGAAGTGTAGGGGCACCTCCCATAGGAATGTGGCTAGATCTGCCTCTGTTTCTGTGGTTGTGTATTGGCTTTGGCATATGAGGAACAAAAAGAGGTTTGATGGAGTTACTATGAAGATCTCAAATGTACTGCATTGTATTAAAACTTATCTTTTTATATATAATGCAGGCTGCTTTTCCCTTGTACACTTTTACCCCATGATGTTAGGGTTTTGTACATATTTTGTGATTTCTACTAGTGCTTGTTGGTGGGTGTTTGAGATTATTTTGTTTCTTTACACACATTGGGATATGCTCTGTGAGTTATGCTCTCATATGACCCTTTTTTGTAGTTTTTGTGTGTTGTTAAGTGTTTAGTGGTTGTTGTTCCTTGTAGCATATAACCTCAGGGGTCTTATCCTGCTTGGAATCAACAAATCTAACCTCTTTTCAACACTGTGTAGGTTGGCCTAGTTCTACTTTTAGATTAGGATGTAATTTCTTGTATTTTACAATACCTTGGTTATATATATTTACCTTTAACCAAAAAAAAAGAAATATTCCATGCATAAGTCTAGCTATAGACTATAAATTTAGCAATCACGGGTACTATCTAATTATTCATTAAGAATTATCTTGTGGTCAATCTTTTGCATGCTTATGTGGATAATTGTTAGTGGTATCTCTCACGATAATTTGTATAATTCCATTATTCCTGCCGTATAATCCCGTCGAGCAAACGACGTTAAACAAAAGCGCTATCGGGAGGCAGCCCGTAAAAGTTTGGTATAACATTTTTTTTGCTCTTTGGAGAGGCCAAGTGTGGTCCATGATCCTTTTGTGTCTACATCTTGGTTGATACATTGCTCATACTTGTGATTGCTTGTCATCCAATTGGTGCCTTTCTTGTTCATGCCCACCCACCCTCCCTTTCATAGCATCCCAGTACTTGTTTTAACTTGTTTTGGTGCACCATCGATTTTCCAACCACTTCTTTACCCTCACTATATATGCATTGGGGACAATGCAAGTTCGTAAGTGGGGAGATGAGTCGTGGTTGGTCTAGCAATGGCATTAGTGCTTATTTTGTATCAGAAAATCCCTTTGTTTTTGATCTTTTTCGAGCATTATCTAGTTGAGTAAAATAAATCAGATAAGGCATATATTTCATGGACTTGAAGATGTAATGATCAATTTGGATGTGTATAACCAATGTGAACCGTAAGTGCATTTTAACCCCAAATCTATTTGTGTAACATGAATTCCTTGTGCACGTATAGTCTCAATCTTTTGTTAACATACGACTTTTATATGATATCATGTAAGAATGCTTCCATAGCAACTAGAACCTAGGCTTGATATCTTTTCGAGGCGAAATAGAAAGGTGTTTGGAGTCGGAGTTAGGGATGACGGTCATGAAATTTCTTTGACTTCAACCATAGCCAAATGCCATTCCCAGGCATATTTTTTGCTTGTCCCCATCTCAGCCTTTGTAGATGTTAGGAAATCTACGCGGGAATGCAGCAGAATTCAAAAATTTATTTCTTTTTACCAAGATCGACTTCGTTTAAGCAACAAACATATTAAGTTAGTAGACGGTGGTTACCTTGCTTGATCTAAAAGATCGACGCTTTGACCGTGTACGGAGAGTAGTAGTGCGTGAGCCGTCCACGTGTCCGGTCTCTATCAATATCCACACGAGCATCTCGCCGGAATCCTCCTTGGATAGCTACTAGAAAAATCCTGTTGCTAGACCGGTCTTTTCTCTCTCTAAATCTCTCTCTAGGAAGCTCTCATATTTTCTAGTTAATTAGAACTCTTCTAACTGTGTTGTACCAAAGATCTAGCCAAGCCTCCCTTTTTATAGGGTGCCTTGCGCCCCTATCAATCCTAATCTGATTGGGGAAGCTTCCTAGTAGATTAATGAGAAAGAAAATATTTTACTAGTAAAATAAAGAAAATATATATTTGATTGATTTATCTCATTAATATATAATTTCTTATATTAAATATTTTCTAAGATATATATTGACAATATCTCATATTGAATATATCTTTAATATCTGATATACCCGAACCGGATTGGGTCCTGCTCATGTAGATTGGGACTATTTTCATAGCCCAATAACAGATCTTGGGCCTCCATCCCCTTAGTCCGTAATTCATAAGACGGATCCTGCCCGCCGTTCGTTGGCCGGGTTCAGTCCGCCGCGTATAAGCCGGACCTTTTTCCACTCCGAGGCCTCGGACACAGTGGAACTTCTTTTTATATCAAACTGACATCAAGACAAGGAATAAATGAGTCCGACCTACAAATGAGTCCGCTGTCCGCCATACTTATCTAGACACTGGCCGGTCCACTTGTATTATTTGTATGATTATCCTTAATTATATCCTTTTAATTGTCTTGTCATGAACAGTCGACCGACTTAGTCCTAACCTATATATATGGGATCACAATGTAATACAAAAGCATCCAAGAACTAATATACACAGAGCTACTCACAATTTGTCGACTCAATTGCATTTTCTCTCTTAAGCATCATCCCGACCGCCTAGTTCTTAATATCCACCACCTTCTCCCGGATAAATCATATACATACAACTATATATCCACTTATATTATCATTACATAAATCTGGTATTCACAAAGAATATCGCTTGGCTCAGCTATCCGGAAAATCACTATCATTCAGCTGATGTGGATCATTTGCTCTACCGCAAAGAAGGCTTCAAGGCGTCACCGGTGAAAGAAACTTTGGTATTTCATCAGAATCAGCTCAACTTGAAGGAACGTCTTCAACACCATCTTCATAACTCACACACGATTCCGTCGTAAAACCCAGGTTGGTGTATACTCTTGGTCAGTTTTGGCACTTCAAGTAATAGGAAAATCGGTTGCTTGTTGAAATCACTTAGAGATTGCATCTTTGGAATTGGTACCTTTGGAGTTGGTATTGAATACTCAGTCGGCAAAATATCTAGCCAAAATATCTACTAAATATCCTGGTCAACATGACTGGCGTGAAAAACATGACGCTTGCAACACCGACTAAGGAGGGCCGACAGGGCCCTCCACGTGGAGAAGCGGCGAGAAGGTGATGTCCGCCGGTGCCGATGCCGGATAGGACATCACACCATATATGCGGGCTATATAAGGGAAATGACCCGAGCTCGCGAGTTACATGAAGCAGCGGTCAGAAAGAGCAGCGGGAAGGGTGCCGTTGGAGTTTCTCATTCGAATTATGAACGAAACGGTCTCAGTAGGGGGAATGCCCCGACAACAAAGTTCTTACAAGATAGCTCTTCACGCGCATATAGATTACGTGGAGCAAATACGCGTGGGTAACATGCTACTCATCGCGGAAGGTTTACCTCCATTACCCGTCAACAACTTTATCCCACCCATACCACCACCGACGGAGGTACAACCCACTCTGAATCTGCAAAAAACAAATCAACCTCAGCAGATAGAAAGAGAAGAATGCAGTCATGCCACTTCACAACCTAAAGTGGGCAGAAGGTCATCTTTAGTTCCTCTGGGGCCCGTGGTCAACGATCGCGGTGCAGCCCCAAGGCGACCTAAGAATCCTTGGCAAGTCCATACCCGTAGAGGACAAGGGGACTCACAAGCCGCAAAGTTATACCACACTCCTCCTATCCCAGAAAATCACGATGAGATGGGTATCATGAAAAAATAGATAGAGGAATTGCAAAGGGGTAGGATTGGAACGAAAACTAATCAGACATAGGGTACCAGCGTCCTTCATCTGAACATCCTGAAGGCGGCTCCAAGAGGGTACTCACTATCCTAACTTTACCAACTACTATGGAACAACGCACTTTGGATTGGCTATCCGCTTTCAAAGCAAGATCAATTTATACACGCCTAGAAATAAGGCATGGTGTATAGCATTTGTGGGGTCGATGCAGGGTAGAGCGGCGTCATGGGTTCGAGGTCTTCCCCCAGGCTCGATCACATATTGGGATGATATGATAAACAATTTTTTTAGGTGAATTCAAATCAGTGGGTGGGTCAAGAAGACCCACATTGACATTCATGAGGTCCGACAGGGTGAGAATGAGGGTACCCGCAGCTATTATGAGTGGTTTTACAAGGTATATGAGCTAACCAGAGGTCTAGCAGACAGTGTTGTGATGAGCAGCTTTGAAACGGGTTTGAATCCCAGTTATCTTAAATCATATTTTGCTCTAACGCCACCGTCGAACCTCCAAGAAATGATAAGTTCAACAAGGAAGTACATCACGACGGCGGGAAATGAGGGTTCGTTGACGTCCAATAAGGGCAAACAGAGGGCTGAGCGTAGTCCGCCCAGGGATAGTCGAAGGAACCGAGATCGGGATATCAAAAAGCCTGACAAAGATGCTAAATGAAGTAAGGCACGAGCTCCATGAGCCTTACCCCATGGTTCCGGATCTTCGTCACGACACCACCAAGTATTACGGATATCACAGAGATAAGGGTCACACCACTAATGAATGCATGTAATTCATGTTGGTCCTAGAGAAAGGTAAAACTATAGTCAGAGGGGGGGTGAATGACTATAGTGGAGTTTTAAAAACATTTCTTGTAATTAAAAGCTTTTGGGCAGCGGATAGGTCCCTTCTTACTAGATTATTTCAAAGTAGTTTAAGCAATCAATAATATATGGTATAGTATAAGCAATTAAATGAATGCAGTAAGGTAAATTGCAGAAAGTAAATTGACACAAGGCTTATAGTGGTTCAGGGTGGTGTAATCCCTTAATTCACTCTTCTCCTGTGATGATTGGAGGAATTCACTATTGTTTTCACAGATACAATAGAACGATTGTCCTTGACTTTCCAAGTTTCATAATCTACAAGACTATCACTCCTTGATTGCAACAGCTTCAGTGACTCAGTCTCTTTCACTGCTCCTTAGGATCAAATCCTTCAGCAGCTATCACAAACACAACTTCCTCTCAGATGGCTCTGATTCAGTTGCTTGATTTATGTGAAATGAATTCACCAACTTGTTGATCAATCTCAATGCTTGATATTTGATTTGTAGCTCTTACATTTGAGTTGATCACTGGATATTTCTTTTTTGCACAGATAGAAGATTTTTTGCTTTGACAGAGTTTCTGCTCAGATTTATGATCATTTTTTTCCCTTTTTCTTTTCTCAAATGCCTTCTATTTATAGCATTGATTATTCTTGATTTGAATTTCCGTCTGCTGGCTATATTAATGAGGGAATAATCCTTGATTTTATTCGTGATTCCCCATTAATTGTATTCTCCTTGATTTTAGTGATCGGATTTTTCTTCAAACATTTACCATAAAATCCGTCCTTGTTTGATCCTCTCTTGATTGTGCATTTAATGCTTGATCTTCTGTATCTTCTTCATATTTCAATAATCTGAGTAAGTAAGGTTTACTCAACCGTTCTTTGATCGGTCAAGTGATCTATCTGACTTTGCCGCTTAGATCTTCCTTCACTGCTTTGTCTTCACTCTGCCGAAAGTCAGTTTACTTTGCCGATTCACTGTTTCCTTCATTCTTTTAGTTTAAGGAGAATCCTTGTACTTCACTGATCCCTGATTAGTGGGAGATCAGTGTACACCATATTTAAACATTAAGTTTCATCACTTGAAACATAACTTAGACTTATCCAAGGTCATCACAGACTTCCTTGGTTATAAGTCAGACCATATGTCTTTATTGCTTCTCTGTTGATACTTGGCTGGCTTCACTCTGCCGAAAATCTGTTTTTACTTTGCCGTTCTACCAACTAGTACAATACTTGTCTGAATCAACTTATACAACATGTCAGACCCTAAGTAAAACTTATACAGAGTGTTCTAACTTATTTCATTCTTGCTATAACAGCTAGTATGACCATCATCAAAACATAATAAAATGTTCCTAACAATTTCCCCCTTTTTGATGATGCCAAAACCCTCATAAGCCTGAACATACGTGTAACAAAATTTTCAATGATTATTATTAACAGAATAGAACTCAAAAATTTTATTCATCAATTTAAGGGCATCCAGTTCAAAATTATTCAAGTGTTACAACTATATTTTGCTTAATTCAGCCTTGTACCTCTTGAACTTTGTGGTTTGGACCTCTTCCACATCTTTCCAATCAATCTCAGGAAACTTCCACTTCCAGTATGTCATGGCAGTGTATTCAGATACTCCTTGGAATACTCTCTTGGCAAAGAGTCCATTAAAGTCAGCATAGTTTCATTTGCCCCGGCTCCCAAAAGTACTTCTCAAGTCCTGTCCCTGGCCTCTGCAATGTGTGAGTTAGCAAATTTTAGATTTTTGTACAAACCCCATTGTTCTTGTTTATTCATTTTTCCCATAGGGCTGAAGAACTTTGCCATATAATTGAAGTCTTCTTTTCCATTGATCTTAGGAAGACCTTTCCTAGCTACGAGCAAAACATTGATAGATGTTCATAAGGGTGAGCTGATTCTGAGAGTGAATGAGGACAAGGTAGTGTTCAATGTGATGAATTCAATGAGATATGCTCAAGATGAAAGAGAAGCATGCTACATGCTTGATGCCATAGACGAGCTTGTTTTAGAATTATATCGCAAAAGGGCACCGCACTCAAGAAGTAGTGAGAGTTTACTCTTGAAGGAAGAAGAAAGTTATGAGGAAACCTAGCCTGGGTGTAGTGAACGTCAAGTGCGAGAAATCAAGCCTATATCTTCTGTGGATTTAGGAGGAACCATTCAAAGACCTTCTTGGCACAAGTTCTTTGACTTACAGTTGACTGGTAAGCTGTTAAGATCATCATTAGAGGATCCACCAAGGAACTTAACATTGAAACCTTTGCCATCTCACCTGGTACACGTATACTTACAAGATGATACTCCCCTTATAATTTCAGCGCCATTATCACCTTTAGAGGAGGAGAAACTTTTAAGAGTACTTGAGAGCATAAGGAGCGCTGGATGGACAATTGCAAATATTAGAGGAATAAGCCCATAGGTGTGCATGCATAAGATCTCTATGGACCTTGAAAAAAAGCGGTAGCACAACCTCAAAGGAGGTTGACACCACAACTAAAGGATGTTGTTAAGGAAGAGATCATAAAGATGTTGGAGATGGGAATCATTTTCCCAATTGCAGATGCATATGTGTGGGTGAGCCCGATTCATGTGGTGCCCAAGAAAGGAGGATTCACCTGTACAACCTAATGAGTTTGATGAGCTAATCCTAGTGAGATTAATTACTAGACATCGAGTTTGCATAGACTTTAGGAAACTGAATGATGCAACTCGTAAAGATCATTTCCCCCTACCATTCATTGATCAGATGTTAGAAAGATTAAGCGGTCATGTGTGTTATTGTTTCTTAGATGGATATTCTGGTTATTATCAGATCCATATTGCCCCTGAGGACCGAGTGAAAACAACTTTCACATGTCCATATGGAACTTTTCTATACAACCGCATGCCTTTTGGGTTATGTAATGCACCAGCAACTTTCCAAAGGTGCATGATGTCATTATTTGCGGACATGGTGGAGGATTTTCTAGAGATTTTCATGGATGATTTCTCTGTATTTGGAGATAGATTTTATAAATGCTTGGACAATTTGAGTAAAGTGTTGAAAAGATGTTAAGAGACCAACCTTGTACTTAACTGGGAAAAATGTCATTTCATGGTTAAAGAAGGAATAGTGTTGGGTCATAGGATTTCAAAGAAAGGAATGGAAGTTGATTGAGCAAAGATAGAGGTGATGTGAGAAGTTACCCTCCAACGAACTTAAAGACGCTATAGCCTTTCTCGCCACGCAGATTTTATAGAGGTTTATCAAGGACTTCTAAAGTTTCTAGACCTTTGATCGAATTACTTGCAAAGGATGTACCTTTTCGATTTGGAGAAGAGTGCAAGAAAGCATTCAAAACATTGAAGCGAATGCTTATAACCGCCAAATTCTGGTAGCACTAGATTGGAATAAACCTTTTGAGCTTATGTGTGATGCAAGCGACATGGTTGTTGGAGCAGCCCTGGGACAAAGGGAGGATAAAATCTTTAAGCCTATTTATTACGCCACGCATTCCTTAACAAAGGCCTGCAGAGAATTATGCGATTTACAGAGAAGGAACTCTTAGCTGTCATATTTGCATTTGACAAGTTTCGACCTTACCTAATAGGATCGAAAGTCACTGTATTCACTGACCATGAAGCTTTGAAATACCTTCTGACCAAGCAAGACTCCAAGCCAAGATTTTTAAGATGGATTATACTCTTATAGGAGTTTGATGTAGAAATCAAAGATAAAAAGGTATCTGAGAACCAGGTGCCTGATCACCTGTCAAGATTAACTGTGCTGGAAGAATAGCAACCTTTTGAGATCAAGGAAAGCTTTTCCGATGAACAAATTTTTTCTGTCTCTGGTAGCCCCAGTAGAATCTCGCACCGATATCATACATCAAGAGTGGGCAAGGTATACCCTTGGTTTGCTGATATTGTCAATTACTCAGCAGGAAAGTACCTCCCACCAGAATTCAATAATGCAGATAAGAAGAAGTTCTTCACATAACTGAAGTATTATCATTGGGACGATCCCTACCTATACAAATTGTGCCCTAATGCCATTCTTAGGAGATGCGTCCACGATGATGAGATTCCAAGTATTTTGCACATGTGTCATGCTAGAGAAGCTGGAGGTCACTATGGGCTGGCAGATAAGACAAAGAAAGAAAGGCACTGCAGCAGGGTGGATTCTATTGGCCAACAATTCATAAATCGCTTACGAGTTTATAATATCCTATCATTACCGTCAAATGACTGGTAATATTTCTAAGCGGAATGAAATGCCACCGCATAGTATCTTAGAAGTGGATTTATTCGATGTTTGGGGAATTGATTTTGTGGGACCATTTACATCGCCGTAATCAAATCGTTACATCCTGGTAGCAGCGCTTGATTATGTTTCCGTGATGGGTGGAAGCAGAGAGCTTCACCTACTAATGTTGCTGTGGTTGTCCTGAGATTTCTTAAGAAAACATTTTGACGAGGTTTGGTGTGTCCAGAGCCACAATTAGTGACGGAGGGAGTCATTTCGTAATAGGTTGTTTGAGAAGTTAATGATAAGATATGGGTTAGACATAAGATTGCAAAGAAAGATATCACCCTAGACAAGTGGACATGTAGAAGTCACGAACAGAGAGATTAAAAGGATCTTAGAGAAGACTCATGAATCCCACAAGGAAAGATTGGTCTTTGAAATCGATGACGCTCTTTGGGTGATAGAATGTTGGTATAGGACCACGATAGGGATGTCACTGTGATCGATAGTGTTTGGAAAAGCATGTCATTTACCGTAGAACTCGAGCACCGAGCACTGTGGGCTACGAGGTTTCTAAACATGGATGAGGATTTAGCCGGTGAAAAAGAATGCTAGAGTTGAATAGATTGGAAGAGTTTAGACTTCAAGCGTATGAGAATGCAAGGATTTACAAGGAGAGAACGAAACGCCGCACCAAGTTGGAGATAAAGTCTGTCGTGTACAATTCGCTCTTCGCTCTTTTCCTGGGAAGTTGAAGTCTAAATGGTATGGACTACATGTAGTCACGAAAGTCTACAATTCAGTGCATGTGAAGTTAGACATGAACACTCTGGGCAAACTTTCACAGCTTAACGGCCACAAAGCAAAAAACATTACCTAGAGCACAAGTATAACCCTGAATTGGAAGTCTTTACGTTAGAAGAGCCGAATATGAACGAAGGATCCCTATTAGTACAATGAGTCGATGACTATAAACTCGAGACTCTATTTCTAAACCCTTATTTATTGCTTTTGTTTATTTTATTTTGAGTCAATAAAGTAGCATGACAATCGCAGTTGTTTTTTTTTCATCACATATATCTTCATCACTTGGCTGTAGATATATGTGGTTTTTTCCTTCACGATTCTCATATGATACCCTCGTAAAAGTTTTTCGCCTTGCTTAGGTCGACATGAATAAAGTGGCTTAAACTGCTTTTATGTATTCCTCCGGTATACTCAATTACCGCCACCTTATTTTCTTATTGCCCTTCGCATGTAACTCACGCTTTTGGAAGAATTTTGGAAAGGTGTAATAACTTGGAAAATGAATGACTTAGGAGCTAATGATTCTGCTCCAGGATTTGTTTTGACTCAGCCAACATTTCCAGAGCTAAGTACTTTTCCTTTTCTTTATTATTAGTCATTGGGGACAATGTCTATAATAAGTGGGGGGTAAGGGCATCTTAGCTGGGTAGTCGAAAAAGGGAATATTTTTTAAAATTTAACACTATTTTTAGCTTGCTATTTGCACGTTTTCGAGTAAGGAATCGGTAGAAAAGGAGCCCAAGTTCAATTTGAAGTGATCTATAGCATATTCAATTTAGTATGGAAGAATAAGCATATGTTGTGTCGCGTGAAATAGTAACTTATTAATTGTTATTCTATCATTGCAATCAATACTTGAGCACATAACTGAGTTGAAGTGTTTAAGATTAGATGATGAGTTTTTTTAACCAGAATCATTATTTGTCTGCTTATATACTTTAACAAATTGTTGTAAGACAAGGGAAGCAACTTGGATGACGAAAGGTGACCGGACACACGGACTTGTGAGAGAAAGAGAAAAAGTGAGGAAATCTGCTTTAAAAAATTTAAAAAAGAAAAAGATATGAAATAAAGCGTTGTTGAGGGAAGCGAACTCGTAAAAAGGGCACGACCTCGCATCAAAAATAAACAAACGAGGACTTAAGAGCGATGCTCACCCCCCGAGTCCGCCTCCAGAACCAATATCGGTACCATGTTGTGTAACCAAGTCCCAAAGCAAGATGAGCGAGAGTATGTGCTAGCAATTTAAGATTGTGTTGTTAATACAACTTGATTCTTCTCATGAACACACTATCACGATTGATTCATCACACGGCACATTGATGTGTGGTGAGTAGTGATTAATGAGGAGCTTATGGATTGTGGCTTGATGTATGTTTCACCGGAAATCTTTATTGAATATGTGATAGCAGATGGGTAGTTGTTCTTGGAGGTACATTCCGCTTTGATACTGGCCTTCAGAGATGAGCGTATACTAGTGGGGGTAGTAGATGACGGTTAAAATAGTCTATCCTACGGCATCAATATTCTATCCATTATGAGCTAAAAATAGTTGTTTTGAGCTATAAATATGAACCATTTACGCTGAATATCATATGTCGGGTTCGTGAGTCGAGAAATCGCACATAGCGCTTATTTTCCTATTTCGATATTATTTCGTATTATTTGATGATTTTCGTGATACGAAATATTGGGCTGAGCATGAAGGACGAACTGGAGTGGACTCGAACGAAAAGAATGGGCCTAGGGTATTCTAGAAGCATCCAAGTTAAGTCGGTTGAAGAAAAAGATTTAAACTACCCTCGTAACCCGAGGTCTGCGTGCCGACTTACCGAGGGTCCGTAATCTTCCGAAACACGCTTTCTTGGACGAGGGGTGGAACTAGTTGTTCCTAAGTTGGTTTAGATAGCTATAAATAAGAGGCTTCGCCTGCAGCAAAATGTACTCAAATTATTCAAGGAAATTATGCAATAAAAGTTCTTAGTTCTTTATTTTATTTATTTTATGAGTTCGTCGAGAGACGACGGAGTCGCCGCCAGTGGAGAGACCCGGCGAGATCTACGCCGCCTTCGAGGGTATGATTTTCTATCTTTCCAAGATGTAGATCTATCGTCGTTATATTCGACTAGTATGTTTTAATTGCTTATTTAGTTTAATTATGTAGTAGTTAGTTTATTTTACCTTATTGTTATAGATCCGATTCGTTGGTGAAGAAATCATGAAATAGTAGTTATGCTTCTTCATATCTCATGACGGTCTATATCGCTAGATCTGATACGTAGTAACTTACTAATTCATGATAATCGGCGCCAATACGTTGATCGATAGATTTAATTTACATGTTTTTAGCCTGATAAACTATTTTGATGTTATCGTAAATTAACATGAAGGACCGCAAGTGAAGTGTTAATTAGAACATTATCTAGAATGGACCCTAGGAACGTGCTGGTCAATGTCGACAGCTGTCTAGGCGGGTTTGCAGTATGAGGTAGCACTCAATATCGGTAGCTCTAGTTCTTTATGCGTATGGGCTATTACGGTCCAATTAAGGAGGTAGCTTATGATAGATTGTCTACCGCCATTGTCGGAGTAGAGACAGGTTAGAGTCATGCACCAGAGTCGAACAATGAATAAATTCGCCATTGGGGAAGATCATTGCATGTGTGGGGGAATAACTAATTACTCATAATTGAACTAATACCTTAGAAACTCTAGTTCTCTTCGATGAACTTCCATACTCTTGTTAGTTTGAGGCACCAATACTATTGTCTATATATTATAGTTGGTCGTGGGACCGTTATCATGACAACTCAATCTTGATAATTAGACGCTCTTACGAGTCTCCTGTGGATTCGACCTTGACTCGCCAATACTCGCTACGATAGACCTAGTCCTATTGCTAGTAAGTGCCTTGCACTCGATCGTGATCCGAATAAAAGAGAAGATTGGGCCAAGTCAAGAAGAGGTCGAAGAGTCCTTGCCGGGCCGTAAAATAAGACAATTAGGCCCATTAAATGCAAAAACCCTAGCCGCAAATGTGTGCCAACTTGGAGAGCAAGAAACAGAGGTTGCCGTGATTGTACACTAAGTCGGTTAGGTTAGAAAACCTAGGTCGGTTGTAAGGATATATAAAACCTATGCTAGATTCAATTATATGTGCGAATTTTGTATCAAACACTTATATTATCAAGTTGATGAAATAAAGAGTTAGTGAGTATTGGTGGCTTACACGTGGATCAAGTTTTGGTGTAATTGTCGGGGCGATGGCCAATGTAGATAATAATTTCGCTAAATCTAATTTAGAATTATTTGTTATCTATTATTCAATTTATTTTAAGAGTCTAAAGTCCGTTCTCATCACCTGAATAGTTTTACGATCAAAAAGAGGAATGTTGAGCAATCATGACGGTTAGCCACAATTGCGAGGACCAGTGGACTCGATTCCCATCACTCCCCTATGTTTTCTGAGTTCACCCATGTATGTTAGTAGTTAGTTGGTCCGTAGAAGTTGGTTTTGGACCCAATTAAAGCGTAAGTTGTTAATCGTGACTTATTTTTACTTGTCTCTTTCAGGTGTAGAACATCTTCGACTTTTCTTCAAGCAGATTCTTGAATTTGAAGTAAAGTAAGCACCATGCCATGCACAGTTCTGAATGTTGTGCCCATCTAGATGTATCGAGGCTCCAAAGTGTGGAGCAATACAGTGAAGATAAGAAACGAGTGGAATTGGAGGAGGAAGCAAATGAACAAAGAAAGAAGCAAAGAAAACTTAAAGGATTATGAAAGCTTCACAAGGTAAGTCTCCTATACCGATAATAGATGTACCTTCTTCTTATTCTAATCCGTAAGAGGACCTTGATACTATGTTCTCTAAGCCCGAGGATTACCGATCACACCGAAATGATACTATAAACCATACCTTATTTGCTCCGAATCATGCTCAATTGATTAGTGATAGATGTAATATTGTACTAAATACTTGTCGATTTCATAATGCCGTTCCTCGGTTATTAATTCGTGCATCTTTATATTTTATTCGATATTTGGTAATGCTTGCCTCATTTTATGTGATTTTCGTGAATACCATAATATGGGCTAAATAGAGATGGATCCGGTTAGAGAAGAGACATTGGGCCAAGTCCGAAGAAGTCAATCCAAGTCCGATGGACCATAAAGAGAAAAAAAGCACCGGAGGTCAGAGAGCCCTAGTCGCATCCGAGGTTAGGATTAGCTTATCTAAGTCGGCTGCAGCTCTATATAAAGCTGTACGATTTCATTATAAACAACAACTCTTGATATATACATACTTTTTACTCCAAATTACTAGATCTATGAAATAAAGCATTCTTTGTGTTTAATTTGAGTTCGTTGCTTGGTTATCTCCTCCATTCCATCAACTAGATTGAGTTGATCAAGATAGTCTCCATTGATAAAGGTATGAGGCTTTGAAGGTTTCTTCGTATTTTGATCATGGTAGATTTAGTTAGATTAACGTGTTGTAATTGATCTGCATGTCTAAATGAGAATCGCAATTAACTAGAGTAATCAAAACAGAACAATGTAGATTTCAGAATTAGGAACCA